>JAAFCE010008833.1:30677786-30737761 GCA_013389805.1 Trigoniulus corallinus | reverse complement strand
GCCTGTTATGGCTGCTTGGCTTACTCCCCAACCCGTTAGTGTAACATAACATAATTCAGCGGTTATATGGCCTTATTAGGATTCCATGATCTTTATATTTTTGTTGTCTTTTTTTTCAACTTCTCTTCATAGATTCACAATGAAATGAAAAGGAAAGGAGGAGGATGATTTGTTTTATTTAAAACTAGAATGTGGTAGAGGGCATTGTCACTTTAGGACCTTCCGAAATTCAAACCTGTTTATGGAAATGTTGACTCCTTCAAAATCACGTTTATAGTTATTTCTATCATTGTTATAGTCGTCGGTTTGAATTCTACACGTATATCATTGTCAAAAATGTTACAAATCCTTTTCACTGAATTGGAATTTAGAGCAGGCTTTAAAACTGATCTGTTACTTCTGCTCCCTCTCTCTTTCTTAAATTTTAACAAAAAAAGACTAATTTTTTATTCCAAAAAAAGTTTCAACTCATCGGTCAGTCGAGTTTTTCCGTATTTATATTTATTTGTTTTGACGTCAACTAAAATTCAGTAAATTTTATCCATAAAGTTGCAGAATAACTGGCTTTCCACTTCTTTTTGGCTGGTTCTCCCTCTCTCTCCTCTCTGTCAGTTTTCTTAGAAGCTGGTGCCAAACTTGTAACCGTAGGAAATTGCTTAACTTTTTTCTTGAAAAAAAAAATATTTTTTACTTAGTTTATGGAGATGAATCAGCTTTTGTGTCATCGCCCTGTTTGCAGCAACATTTGATGCATCCCAACGTTTGTGGGACCTTTTTCCTCTAATTCTTCTTCTGAAGTTTATAACTCTCTCTTTCGCCTTCTATCTTTTTATTTTGAGAAATAAGGAAAAATAGCTTCTTTGGAGGACGGAAGGAAACCCTCAGCTTGTCACGGTAGAGGAGTCCTTTATTCTGAACATGATTGCTCCTTTGGGTACAAGGAATCACCACACCTTTTTGACTTCTTGTCCGGTGAAGGGTCCGGTGTAGCATTCCTTCCCAATAGAAAGAGGCATCCCCAGAAGTATTGAATGGGTGACTGCTTGGGAACACTGGGTACTTCTAGTAGCCAAATCGTCTTAACAGTGTAGTGTCTGTGCAGACTTTGCTTTAGAACTACGCAGTGAACGGGGCTCTAATGACCATTGTAGTTGAAGGGCCCTGAAACACCAAGAAAACAACAACAACAGAGAGAAAACCATTTACGTTAGTTGGATAGAAAGGTGTGTAAAGGGGTAGCATACTGCACTACTGTATCAGTGATTCCAAGGTTCGTCTCAGTCGGGGTGGATTACTATTTTCGGAAGAGAAAGATGGAGAGAGCCTTTATTCGGATGAAAAGTAGAACCCCGTCTAGTGTGTACGATGTCTCCTGTCTCTTTCCCCTTGAAACATAAATTGGCACTAATAAAGGAAAAGTGCCCCAATGAAGAAAACTAGACTGACGAAAAATGACCATAGTCTAAGGGTTGCACCATTCGTTTGGCAGCCACCTGCATAAAAATATCGTCAAACAGGTTGCGCATGTGTGTCTCGGTGGGACAAAAATGGGTACCCGATTCTGCCATAAGCGGGAAAGGGATTAGTAGTAGTAAAGTTTGGGAACCACGCCCTCCCTCACCACTTTATCATCGTCATACCTTTATTCCGCTTGTGGCAGGGTGAGGTCTGCGGGTTCAGGCTCTCCACTCCCCACTCACGTCTACTTTGGCCTTCCTCTACTGCAGATACTTGGAAATCACCTGCATCGCCGTAATGGACCTAAGCAGCACCTCATTCCCTTCCCAGTTGGCAGGCGGATGCGTCTGAATATCGTCCAACAAGTCGCTTGTGTGTCCGATTCGGCCAAAAGTGGTTAACGATGATGGATATGATGAGGGAGAAAGGTATGTGTGCTTTAAATGTGAGAGGCAACCGTGCTATGCCAAATGAACTGCTCAGGTCAGCCGTAACTAATTGGAGGGGGGGGGGGGGGGGGATTTAAGACCCCCCACTGTTAATTTTGTTCTAGAATGTAAGTAGCCGAGATGCAAATGCTGCGGTATATGAGCGGGGTGTCGAGAGCTGATAGAGTTAGGAATGAGTATATTAGAGGTAGCCTGGGGCTGGGGACATCGCGGTGAACCTCGTTAGGTACATTTCAGGAATGATGGTGGTTGGAAGCACCCGGGGCAGAGGGAGACCGAAACAGACGTGGAAGTAGGTTGTCCGTAAGGATATGGTAGTGTGGGGTGGACGGGGATTGGTGGGAGATACGCAGGAGTGGAGAGCTAGAACCCGCAGACCCGACCCTGTCACAGGCGGAATAAGGATATGATGATGATGTACTGTTAATTTTGTTCAAGTTTTTAGATTTGCATTTGGCTAGTATCAACCCGCCGCGGTGGCGTAGTGGTTAGCACGCTCAGCAACTGCGTCAGTAGTTCTAGGTTCGATACTGGACCGTGGTGGGTCGGCTTCTTTCGGGCGAGAGAGAAGCCGCGAGTGTGCCTTCTTTCGGATGAGAAGTAAAACCGAGGTCCCGTGTGGGTGCACGATGGCACTTGCACGTAAAAGAACCCTCTCTACTACGCAACGGGTAGATGAGGCAAAATTTCAAGATGTAGGAGCTCGCCCCCTGGCGTCGGTAGCATTCCCCAACGAACACTAGAGCGACGATAAATAAGCGTTAGGGGTGCAGCTTTGGCCGGCAACCGGCTGCAGAAAAAACTATGACCAATATATCACCCTGTGTCCATTCAGAAGGACAAATGGGTACCCGACCCTGCCATAGGCGGGAAAAGGGTTAGGAGTTGTTTTTATTTGGCTAGTATCAGTTTTACTACTTTTGAGACTGCAGTTTAATGAAGTGCATCAGTCATCCACTTTCGCTTTTACTTTGGTCTTGAACCGGTAGCGGGCGCAAAGATCTCCCCCCCTTTTCTCTTTCTCTCTCTCTTAATGAATCCTCGCTCCTTCCCCCATCCCCCTAACTCTTGTCTTAAAAGTCTTCAAGACTTCCCCAATCTGTGATAGTTGGACTTGGTGGTTGATAGAATTTTATATAGAGTATTTCTAAGGTTTCGGAGAAGTTCATTAAATTATTCTTGAGAAAATTTAATGTGACTGCTAACCAATGAAATGAAAAAAAAAACGCTAAGAAAGCAGGCAAGTCTTAAGATATAACTCTTTAAATTAAATATCTTTTTGATAAAATTTTAACGAATCGTTAACAAGGATATCGTCTCTCTCTCTCTCTCTCTCTTTCACTTTCTTACATTATTGTAGCTAACATTTGATGTTCCCTCGAGAAAATTTTGCTGTCTTAAACCTTTTAATGCGGTTGGATTAAAAATTCAACTGCGGATCCAAGGACACGTGTCCATAAGGTATACGTCGTACTATTTTATGTTAGTTCACTGAGCTACTTACGGTTTCTTTTCACTCCATTTCTGTTTTTTTTATTTCGTTTTCATTTATCCAATGATAGACATGGGACAGTCATTCTTTTGACGCGGTTTTTGAAAGCCCTGATGCAATTCTGTTAAGAAAATTTTCTTGTGCCCAATACTACCTACCACTCGTCTGTTAAAATCATTTGTGCCCGGGCGAACTGTTTTCATTATATTGTCACTCTATAAATCCATCAACAAACAGGGCTAGTGTACTCATTAATCAATCATCTTATATTCTGGACATAAAAAATTAACCTCTGGGACCTCTAAGACGGTGATAAGGCTTCAGGCCGGAACCTAACAGTATGTATACAACAGTATATAGATGTACTGCTGTTCTGGACGAAAGCGCACTTAAGACTGTTTTATTGCTGTAGGGCTGAAGTCCATTCCAGAACCGAGATTGGATAATAGCACTTTTCGACAGTCTTGAGCTTATGATCATTGGTTCGAAAACCTGACCAGTACCTTTGGTTTTATCATGAAGGAGAGAGGGGGGAGAAAAATTTCAAGCGTCTGTTCCTGACTGGGTTTTAAGGCTGTGCTCATAAAGCAGCCATTTCTACACCATTATTGCCATACCGCCTATTGCCCGGTTTGGTCTAGTCTGCAAGTTCCACCAGCCCTTCATTCTCCACGAGGTGCCCGTCCAGATGGCACATTACCATGTTCCGTCGTTGTTTTGGTTTACCCCATCTGCTTTAGATAACCCTGTATCCCTGTGATGGACCTAACAAGTCCCCCCCCCCCTCGTCCTCATGTCAATCAATGCATATGGGCCCACTTTGGCAGCTCAGTAATATCCTGCTTGACTGAATCCGTGGATGTAGGTTTCATCTTGAAAGAGACAGGTAGTTTCTTTTTTTCGGACAAGAGGGAGAGTTGAGAAGTAAAGCCGTTGCCCCGCGTGGTGTGTGCGATGTCACCTTACCCTTAAATCCTCCTCTGCTAGGTAGCATATTGACGATGATTTTTTTTGATTAGTTTGTGGGTTGGGGTGTAAGCCAGGCAGCCATAACAGGTCAACCCCTTAGGAGGCTGCCCGCGGGAGATGAGGAGGTAGGTGAAAGGACGAGGAAGAGGGTTAATTTGCATCACCCAACGTTCTTTACCAACCACCCAAGTTGGTATTGACGTGGGTGTGCGCTGCTTAACTTCAGTGATCTAACGGGAACTGGTGTGTCCAACGCAACTTGGCCGCACAATGAGTTAATATTTTGCTTTCTTGCCATGTTACAAGGTCGCTAGCCTGACCTCCTGGAGTCTTGATTTTACTTCCTACCAGAGGCGTACTAGAAGCCTCTTACACACCCGAAAAGCCGCTTAACCTCCACCAGGATCGAATGTGGAGCTTTTCTACAACCCGCCTTGGTAAGCAGGGGTGCTACTGAGGCGGATTGTATATTGACATCACTGCACGTAATAAACGGTGAATTTCCTCTTCTCCCTACTGCCCTACTGCCTTGTTCTTGACTAACCCGCCGCGGTGGCGTAGTGGTTAGCACGCTCGGCAGCTGCATCAGTAGTTGCAGGTTCGATACTGGACAATACTGGCCCGAGGTGGGTTGGCTTCTTTCGAGCGAGGGAGGTCGCGAGTGTGCCTTCTTTCGGATGAGAAGTAAAACCGAGGTCCCGTGTGGGTGCACTATGTCACTTTCAGGTTAAAGAACCCGCTCTGCTATGCAACGGGTAGATGAAGTAAAAATTTCCAGGTGTAGGAGCTCGTCCCCTGGCGTCGGTAGAATTCCCCAACGAACACCAGATCGACGATAAATAAGCGTAGGGGTTGCAGCTTTGGCCGGTAATGCAGAGAAACTATGACCAATATATCGCCCTTGTGTCCATTCAGAGGGACAAGATGGGTATGTAGCCGACCCTGCCATAGGCGGGAAAAGGGTTAGGAGTTTTGAGGGTTAGGAGCTTTTTTGCTTCTTGTTCTTGACTAGTTGTAAACCCGCCGCGGTGACGCAGTGGTTAGCACGCTCGGCAACTGCGTCAGTAGTTCTAGGTTCGATTCTGGACCGTGGTGGGTCGGCTTCTTTCGGGCGAGAGAGAAGCCGCGAGTAGTGTGCCTTCTTTCGGATGAGAAGTAAAACTGAGGTCTCGTGTGGGTGCACTATGGCACTTGCACGTAAAAGAACCCTCTCTACTACGCAACGGGTAGCTGAGGCAAAATTTCCAGGTGTAGGAGCTCGCCCTCTGGCGTCGGTAGCATTCCCCAACGAACACTACACCGACGATAAATAGACGTAGGGGTGCAGCTTTGGCCGGCAACCGGCTGCAGAATAATCTATGACCAATATATCGCCCTGTGTCCATTCAGAGGGACAAATGGGTACCCGACCCTGCCATAGGCGGGAAAAGGGTTAGGAGTTGCTTTGCTTTGTTCTTGACTAGTTGTAAGGTAAGAGTTATATTGTTTCGTGCAGCCTTTCAAGGGTATTGCTTTTAACTGTTAAATGTATTTTTAAATGCGTTAGAAATGTAGCCTGTTCCTTTCTGGGGTGTATTAATTGTAAATTGGTGGTATCTTTGAGGGGAATTTTGTTACAGGTAAGCAGAAATACTGAAAGACAGCTGGACTATTTGGTGGTTGACTTGGTGGCGAATTACGCTGCATTTACGGCATTGCGTGTGCATTGCCTATCCACACTTGCAGAGGAGTTAAAAATTAAGTCAGTCACCCCAGCTGAAGTAATTTTCGTACTTGAGGCCTAGTAGCCGAGTTAATAATGTATGTAAAAAAGTGTTTTGGCATTTTAGAGTATGTTATTTTCTCCACCCAATTGGTGTGTGTGTGCTTTTCACTTTTTTTTCGACTTTTTTTTCCCCATCATCCTTATTCATTAGATAAATATTTACCTCAAGAGGTTCCTAGGGTAATTTTCTCAAGTGCTTTTTTTTCGTTCTTTAGTTTGCATTTGTACGTTTTTATACAAGATGAATGTGACTGAAATTTTAGTGTTAGAATCGTCTAGATGTGTGACGTAACAAGCTAGTGGTAGGAAACTATGGCAGATCACACTAAATTAAATAAGTAAAGAGGTAACACCCTAGAGTCCCTTTTTTTCTTCTACTGGTTTCATTGTTTACGGGATCATAACTTTGGATAAGTGTCTAAATTGACAAAAAAAACCTAGCTACCTATAAGAAAAAAAAGAGATGGTTAACCTGGTGGTTGGCTAATAATTTGACCAAATAGCTGAAGTTTTTTTATAATCATATTATCAGAGTGTGCAGGTCCCAGCAGTAGTGCTGTTATTGTTCTGTGTAGTGGTCTGTCTGTATCTCGATGATGATGCTTTCTTCTCAGTGCTTATATCCCATTTCGGAATCCGGTTGTAAAAAATATGGCGACGTAGCAAAATGCTATCACCTCCAGGAAAATTTTTCTCTATGATCTTTGTTGACCTTATCTAAATTCTTTCCCTTTTACCTCTGCCCTTCCTTTCCTCTCGTAGCAAACTTTTTTTTCTAAAGAAATTACTGGAAAAGTCTGTCAATGTAACCAGGCTGTGAAGAAGATTTGATAGTTCCATCTTCACGTAAATTTTTGAATTAGAGTGACCCCTGACCTTGTAGAATTTTTAATTTGTAAACCGAGAAGTTAATGCTGTGTTTTACTGAACCAACTAATCCTGTTTGGTCAGTTAGCCTTACCAGGATAATTACTGTGGCCTATCAACCCTTTGCATCATCGTAGATTCAGCACTTTTATCATTCGTAATCCTTTTCCCCCTATTATACAATGGGGTACTATCAGAACTGGGAACACACAGGACGATATTTTTACACAGTCGACTGCCGTCCTAATTTCTTTACCGACATCAGAGACGATACCCACGACTGTGCGTCTCATCAGATGGAATTTTTGTTTCTTGTTTCGTTGGTGTCTTAGGGCTCTTCAACTACAAACGGTCATTAGGACTCCGTCCACTGCGTAATTCTAATGCAGAGTCTGCACAGGCACTATGCTGTTACGACGATTTTTGGGCATTAGCAGTACCCAGTGCTCCCAAGCGGTCACCCATGCTAGTACTTACTAGCTGGAGTTGCGATGCTTAACTTCAGTGATCAGACGAGAACTGGTGTGTCCAACGACATACAGCCCTCATCAGATGGAAGGCGCTCATTCACCTACCTCGCCCAGGTGCGAATCTGTGATTCCGGATGTCATTCACTTTGACCGTTGAGTCTCCCGGGTGGACATCGTAGATGCACTACTTAATTATTAGATATTTTTTTCAATGTTTATCCAAATACTGAGATTACTGGTTAACTCAAGGGCATAATCTTGCTAGCGCATTATAGTTTTAAGAAATCAATGCCTTAATGAAATGAATCACGGGAATTACCCATTTGCCGCACGCGCCCACCTCGGTCCCTCGATAGTTTGATAATCGATATTATAGAAGTCATTGTAACGGCATGAGTAATGAAATGAACGACCCATTGTCGTGGACCCTCCTCCTCCTCTCCTCTCTTTTGTGGTTGGTGGACATCCTTGACATTTGTAGTCGCTCACTTTTTAATTCATTTAAGAGCACACTTTCTTGAATAGGTAGCCAACAGAGACTGAAAGCGTTGTTTGCGAAACGACTGAGATCTTGTCCATCCGCGGGTCATCATTTCGCTTACTATTTGGTGGAGTTAGTTCATTTGTTGGCCTTTCAACTCCGAGGGCCAATAATCGAACTCAGGAGCTGGCGAACTTCTCAACCTGGGAATTTTGCACACCTACATAATTATTTTCCGTGTAGAAGAATGGGTTCCTGGAGGTTCTGACAACATGGTACACCCACGCCACGTGAAGAGCCAATACTACTTCCCGTTCAGAACAGTAGACAGGAACAATTGAAGTCCCTCCCCCATCTCTTACTCGCCCGTATGCTTGGGAAAAACGATCCGCCTCGGGTTGGGTTGAACCTGCACAGTATGAACCCCAAGTAAGACCAAGCTGGTCCATTCGATGAGAGGCCGACGTCGAGATGTAGGGCATCACAAGGAGCGGCGAGTTGCGTTGGAGACACCAGTTCTCGTCTGATCACTGAAGTTAAGCAACGAAAACCCAGTTAGTACTGACATGGGTGGTCGCTCGGGAAAGCTGGGTACTGCTAATACCCAATAATCGTCGCATTAGTGTAGTGTCTGTGCCGTCAATGCATTAGAACTATGCAGTGGACGGGTCTCTAATGACCTTGTAGTTGACGGGACCTTAAACACCAACAAACAACAAGGGCATCACAGGAGGTCAAACCACAGGACCATTATAGTGCAACTCACGGGATCTCTCTGCCCCACTCTCTCTCTCCCTATCAATAACATTATTCTACTGGCATTGTCATGCATAGAACCTTACATTAGGCCTGTTTGCGATCTCAGCCCGTCCCTAGCCCCAGATGGGGAGTCCTCCAACTGAAGTACACTAACTTTTAACGGTAACGACAAGTGTAAATGCCTATTACATTTGCCTGGAATAAGATGGGTACTTTTCGGTGGGCCATTGTCACGTACGTCGACCTGTAAGAAAAGGCGTCGCAGCATGAGTGAGGAGGAAGTTGAAGGAGGGATTCAGGGATGAAGGTGGAGGGGGGAGGGGAGCAGGTTTAAGAATGAAGTGGTTGCCCGTAAATTGTGCACAGCCGTCAGTTTGGTACGCTTGCGGTTGCTACGCCATTGAAATAGCTGGCGGGGGAAAATACGAGTTCATCGTAGCGTGAAATGGAAAGCACACATACATATTTGACTTTTACACTTGAGTGTTTCTATATCTATATGTATAAAAGTGCTAAAGTATTCAAGAGTTATAATTTAGTTCGTTTTTAGCGTGACATTGAAAAAAAATTACCTGTCTCCTCACCTGTTATTTACTTTTGGTCGGGAGGGTGGAAAAGGGGAAAAAAAAATTAGTGAAAAATCGTCTGACCCAATTCCCTGTTAAATGCAGCAATATCTTACATGAAAGTGGATTTTGATGATGTGAAAATCTGGTTTGTCCGGTCGCTGATGCACTTTTAATGTCTATAATTAACTAAATTAACGTGGTGTGTATGTGCTATTAACGGTGGCCGCAGATACGCAAACACACAATATGTTTTTTTTAGAAAGATGAAATAATACTCATTGTTATATCTGGTATTAGTAATGTGTTTTGACAAGAGAGAAGGCTGGGACAGGGAGATGGCTGTCCAACAGGTAGAACGTAACGGTATTTTTTGTTTTTTGGGTGGATATTTTCTTAGGAGGGATATTATTACTCTTTTACCGTGGTCATTTCTTTGACATTTTATTATTATATTGGAAATCTCTCTCTCTCTCTCTTCTCACCTTCACATTGTAGACTGAAGTACCTGTTGGAATTTGCACGCTCGCGGCTAAATGCTCTCCACATAAATTGTCTCGAAAGGGTTTGTCTTGGAATAGTTTGAAAGATAAACGTACTAAATACAGTATTTTTACAAGGTTAGACATGACAAAAACTAACTTCTTGCAAAGAGGAAATCAGGCGTTATGATCTTGAAGCAAAAATGCAAAGTAGAAGATGTAAGAATCAACATCCCGGGCTCTCTCCACCTTCCCTACCTCAAAAAACAAAACTACTTAGTTAAGTTTGGGTGTACTGCATGTAATTTGCATGTGATGTGCATAAGTACTACACCTTTGGGGAATCAAATTAAGGGAATTACTTTTCACATCATCTCCTACTGTCAGTAAAAATGTTAAAAGTTGTTAGCTAATGATGAAATGTTGTTTGTCACTACTTTTCGTCGAAATTCAAGTGAATTAAAGGCAAATGAAAGTCGTGGCCATGGAGATACTCTACTTTAGGAGAAAAAAACCTCATTGTCAATATATTGGTTGGTCGTTTCTGTGTTCCTCCTCGTTTTTAACTCTGGTCCCCTTCTCTACCTCGTTACTGCTGCTGTCTGTCCAATTATACACGGTCACATTCATTTCTCTTGGTGGGGATTGTTTTCCAGGTGACTGTCAGGTGTTGTTGTTTTTGTTGTCTGTTGTAAGAAGCGTAACCATCATTGAACGTCCTCGATCCTTGCTCTTGTATGGGTACAGGATCGATCTTGGCAATGTTGGACCAGTGTTGTATTCAGGTGTATAAGAGTGAAGGGAGAAAATCGTTATATAAACTGATACTAGAGAAAGGGGTGTGCAGTGTCACCACTGCCCATCAAAAAATCGTTTCCAAATCCTGAAATGAATCAATAAGTGAGAGTACTAACAGAATTCTGTCCTAGGTAAAAGAAAGGGGGGACCTGACAAGAGAAATGTGCGCAAACATCCCTTCCTTCCTGCCCTTTTGCTATACATAATAGCAATTAGACTAACGGAGCAAATTTCTTGTTTGGGACGTTTTGGCACTGGTGCTAGTATTAATAATAATAAGCGGACGTAAATTAAAATTTGAACATGGTCTCTTTTCTTTCCATGTAGTGTTTGTGTGTGTCCTCATCCCTTCCCTTCCTTTTACCCCTTCACATTACAATGTTGGCCTCATGTTGCCTTCAATCACACGCCCCACTAAACTTGTATTTGATAGGTTACAAATTTGATAATGGGTTCTGCCTGACTGCATTGAGGGACAGCTGTCTGTGTGACCGTTTTTTTTTTCGGGAGTGGCTTTTTTAAAAATGATTCAATTAGCCTTTTATTTGTAAAGTTTATTACTTGGATATCCATTGTTTATAATGCCTTTCGTTTGATTTGTGATTGGAAATAACAGGCAGACCAAATTAATAAACATAAATTATAAAGTCGCCACAATCCTTTTTTTAAAGTCCAGTTTATTATGTAGTGGCCTCAGTAATTGAGGAAATGTACACTTTCTATAAAAGAAATGTTTAGCAGCAGGTGACAATCGTTAGTAGCTCTTTATTCTACTGCATCTAACTTGATGTCATCAATCTGGGCTGTGGGGACACAGGGGTACCTACTTGAAGCGATTACCTTCCCCACCTCGCAGGTGAATGAAGTTAAAAATTAATAGCAGTTTTAATTATACTGGGACTGATGTGGACTGATTTAGGAAGGTTGTGATGCAAGATGAGAACTCTGGACCTGTGCAGTTTGTTGGTATGAACTCTTGTTTGAGTTCTGAAAAAAGAGAGAGAAACGAGGAGGAGGAGGTAGAGGATCGTTATTATGAACCACAAAAAATACTGTTTAACCAACCATGTACATAGTTGTTAATTATTTGTTTTCATTACTTTTTCCACTTCAGAATGTGTTTTGACATTCTGAATCTTATGTTTTTTTTAGGTAAGTCCCCATTTTGGATCCTCAAGGAGTTTATCCCAAAGTGAGCTGTTAGTGCGGTCTAGGGATGGGGTCACTATGTGCACTGGACCTTGCTGCACTTATGATCACGCAGCGGCCTGCGCTGTAAGCGATAAATCATTTATTTTATTGTTAATACTACTTAATTTCGTTATTATAATAATTCTGTGTTTTCATAAAATGATGATGATAATAATAGAGAAAAGTTTGTGCATGTAATAGGATGATGTCACCACATTATTGCCTCCGAGACAGCTGCTGTTTTCGTTTTCCAACTTTGAACTGATTTGATATTTGTAGACAATACTTATTCAGAGTATAAAGTAATCGGTACTGAATTATAAATATACGACTTCATTGCGGAAATGGTCAGTTTTTAATTTAACATCCGACTGTATCCTCTGACACCGTAGTGAGCACCTCACATATAGACATTGTTGCCCTGTTTGGATTTGTTGAGCAGTTGCATTACTGCGTTAGGTGTAATTTAGGAGTTGAGTGATAAATATCCGAGAGATTAGGTAAACTAAATTCAGGTAGCATAGGTATGTGATGGGAAAGGGATAGGAGAAAAAGTTAAAACTATTATAGGAGCCTATAGGAATTAATGCTAATAAGAAGTGGCAGAAATGCCAGCGGAAAAGCAAAACAGATGCAGGTGATAGGAGATTTATGGCTACCTGTAGGTTGGATGTTGGCCTTGTGGCTAATGAGAGGTGACGAAAAATTAGAACTCGCAGTTGATCGACTCTGCACTTGGTGGGACATTGACGATTGTCGCATTGCAGGTGAAATTCTGCATAGCTCTGGGACCATTTCATCGGACCGTATCGAAATTCAAATATTGAAATACGTTAGTGAGTAGCGACCCCCACGCCATCCCTTTTTACCACTGCTACTGTTTACTGACTTATTAAAATGCTTCCCTTCTCCTCTTCCTTGAATATCATGTAGGAAGGGGGGTCCTTTAAGAGGTCATTACTCATCCCTGCTTACTATTTTTTATAGGACGCGAGTAGTTCGTGTTGAAGGGATGAGTGACAGAGCCTCACTCTCCTTGCACCTTGTTTACAATCAGTGTTTTTCCTATTTGGCCATTCATGATATTGTTACCTACAAATGTGCCCTGTCCAAAACTTTTATTTTCCACTTCCATCTCATCTCATTGTCCGTCATCGATTTATAATCTGACGTTATTACAATGCCACCAGGGTGCAAAAAAAAAAAGATTCGCCCATCAAATTCTTGATGCAGACCGTTGCTTTCCTCCATTATTCCTTTATAACCCTACAGTTCAAAATGTCCGTTTGATGGACAGGTAACGAATATAATTAAAGGAGATACTCCCTGTGTATAAATACATTGCTTTCTTATTGAGGTAGAGGAAGGGGATTGCACTCAAAAGAGGAAATCCAAGCAAATTGTCCTGTGGATGGGTCCTATCGACTTCCGGATGACAAAACATGTAGGGTGAGGTCTATGAAGATTTCGTCTATCAAATTTGACTCTGTGTTAAGTATTGTACACACTTTACGAAATTATCATCGCATAGTCATCCATCTTTTTAATGCAGAGCGGCACATTGAACTTTTATTGTTGCATTACTCCATTCCTATACAGGACATTTAAAAATTGGACTGAAAATATACATAGGGGAGAGGAGGGAGTTTTTTTATGAGAGGATGTTGAACAAAGCGATGACGTGAAGCAATACTTATATCTCCTTCTCGTTTTGACTATCAGAGTATGAGAAATAGGGTGTTGAAATTTATTTATATTAACATAAATGCCTGAGTGCAAGGTGACTCATAATTAGACACTGATGAGGGGATGGTAGTGGCACCTGTCTCACTGACCCGTCGCGTCATAATTAGGTGTTGAAAAGTACTTCTGTCCTCTTTATTGTTATTGTAATTTAAAAAAAAACTGTTTTAATTCTCCAGATTGTTTATTACAAATTTTCAGGCATTTTTTTTTCTGGGAGAGGAGGGTAAAAGAGGACGGACAACGTTTGATTCATATCTGAAAAACTTCTTATGGACTGCAGGCCCTAATTTAATTAATCTGGCGTACCTGGGGGAAAAATCTTAAATAAACCATTATTTTGGTGTGATTAGACTCTGGACTTGACGTCCCTTTCCATGTAAATTTCGGTGCGACTTACCCCTTTTGCATCTTCAGTAATCTTAAAAGCATTGGCGGAATGAACTAATGTATAAAAGTGCAGCAGTCTCTCAAATTAGATCCTGTGTCCTCCATTTCCCGTATCCTCGACTGGGTCTCTATCCAGCCACCCCTTTCCCTTCATTTTTTGTCCTGGAAATGTCAGACATTTTTAACATGTGAGCTAGCTCTTTCCTTGCACTTGTATCATCATCATTGTTGTTGTTTGTTGGTGTTTTAGGGCCCTTCAACTACAAGGTCATTAGAGCCCCGTCCACAGTGTAGTTCTTATGCGGAGACTGCACAGACATACACTAATGCACGATTTTTGGGTATTAGCAGTACCCAGTTTTCCCAAACGGCCACCATTGTCAGTACTAACTGGGGTTGCTTTGCTCAACTTCAGTGATCGGACGAGAACTGGTTCCAACGCATTCGCCGCTCACCATCATCATACCCTCATCCAGCCAGTGGCAGGGTCGGGTCTGCGGGTCCACTGAACATGCTCTAACTGGGGGCGCTCCAGCCAGGTGTCTGGAACCCGCAGGAATATTGACTGTGTTGTCTGTGGGGGATGCCGGCCCACCCCGGCAAATTTCTACTATTAAAGGTTTTGAAAGGGGGATAAGGGCTTCCATAAATGAGTCGTAATTTTAACTTTATAGTTATTTTTAATGTACTAAATATTTTAGGGAGAGAGAGAAAGAATGAATGACATGGGAAATTCAATCTCCTGTGTACCCAGTATGTTCAATCATGGCTGATAGCACGCGAATTTTGATTATAGTGACTCTGACAGCAGAATTTATGATTATTCAGGCGTATAGAATACGCCCAGCAATTTATTGGGCATTGTTTAACTCTTTAAAAGTTTTTATTTATAAATAAATATATGTCCCTCCCATTGTCGTGACACTATATCTCAGCGATAAGGTCTCACGTTTGTGATTATTGCTTTCCTATCGTTGAAATGACGTCACTTCCGACTTATACGTCGTCTCTCTGAATGGAAACGCGGGTAAATTTTAGACGGTATTGTTTTCCGCAGCCGGCTACCGACCAAAGGGGAGCGGCGAATTGCGTTGGACACACCGGTTCTCGTCTGATCCCTGAAGTTAAGCAACGCAACCCCAGCTAGTACTGACATGGGTGGTCGCTCGGGAAAGCTGGGTACTGCTAATACCCAATAATCGTCGCATTGGTGTAGTGTCTGTGCAGTCTATGCACTAGAACTATGCAGTGGAGGGGTCTCTAATGACCTCGTAGTTGACGGGACCTTAAACACCAACAAACAACAACAACAACCGACCAAAGCTGTAACCCCTATGCTTATTTATCGTTGGCCTACTCTTCGTTGAGGTACTCCATCGACGCCAGGGGCGAGCTTCTACATCTGCGAATTTTGCCTCATCTACCCGGTTGCATAGTAGAGAGCGTACTTCTCATCCGAAGGAGGGAGCACTCGGAAAGCTCTCTTTCTCTCTCGCCAGCCCACCTCGGTCAAGTATCGAACCTAGGACCACTGACGCAGTTGCGAGCTGAATCACTGAGGTGGGGAATCTACGTCTTCCAAAATTCTCATTATTTCAGACTGATCTTTCCCCGTTCCTCTCGATTCAAGTTTGGGGTACAATGTCAGGGCAATAAAACACTGACTGATAAATTTACTTTGTCCCGTACCTATAAGTTGGTCCTTCCCCCTCTCCTGTTGCTCTCCTTCAGGTGTCATTGCTTCTGTTGAACTTAATAGATCGACTCCTCAGGCCTCTTGTCACCAAAATTTACCCTTCTGTCTAGTGGTCAGCTTACCATCCGAATTCAAGAACAGAGTTGTGGGACCACTCTTGGTCTGTTGAGTCCCCAAGTCATCATCATGTCACCCGTCTCCCGCCTGAGGCAGGGTCGGGTCTGCGGGTTCTAATCCTCCACTCCCGCCTATCCCCCACCAAGCCCCTGTTGAGTTCCCAAGTAAACATGTTAAAATTACACTGCAATTCCATTTTCCCACTGCGACGGGGTTGAGGTCCCATAATTTCGACATGAGAATAACTAGATTTTCTCGGACATTTTGCCTTGAACCCATTTATTGACCGTTGTACTTACCTGGGTCTCAAAGACTTAAGAGTAAAGCTTCTGAGTGAGAAGGATAGAAGTGAATTATAGGTTAACTTAAGTTGCTTTCAGCAACGATGAAATTGTGAAATCATGTGTTCAGTGATGCAGAAACACAATTTTATTCATATTATTAAACGACTTGCATTTAAATTACCTGTTATGTTAAAAAGTTTGTTATTAAATTTAAATTATTGCGCAGTTATAATACAAAAATGCATAAATTAAGGAAGATAATAAGCTGTATGGTTTCTCTCCCCCCTCCCTCCTCTCTTTCTCTCTGTCAGGATAGAGGAGGAGTGAGAAAAGGGGTAATATATTAGTAGACAAAGAGAGGAGATAAAGACTGAATAATGTTAATGTGGAGTGGGATGACGTCAGAATGCAACTTGATTCCGTCTTCGGCCTGTGTCCAGTTTTTTTATTTTATTTTCTGGCTAGGCGTCGCTCGTTGAGCATTCAAGGGTTTTATGAAGAGGCATTTGCATACAACGTCCCATTGTTCGCAAACGGGATGGCTAAATGTTTTAAACATAAATTGATGATTGTTATTTGGGATATGGTGGCTGGTCTCTTCTCGTGGACATGTATAATAGGATTCATTTGTAATTAGAGTGGGCAGTGCGATGGTAATCGTAAAACTTTGTTTTTGATGATACTAATCACGCAGATGAAATTTATGATGATATGATGCTAATTTCGAGTAATTAATTGATGTTTATATCGTTGCCGGACTTGAAGGTAGCGTCATCGTTATTTAGAAAGGAGCGTGTTTACATTTTGTTTTTTTAAAATAGGGGGGTTTCTCCCCGCCCCGTCTACCTATCTACTAGAAGACCTTCTTTTCCTCTCCCAACTAAGGTGGGACATGCTAAACTGTTTTTCGTGTATTTAAAAGGAACCTGGTTAATAAAAGGTGCAATCACTCCTATTGTGCGTGTATAGCTTGTAATATAATTAAAGAACAGGAGTGGGAAGAGATGGGTGCAAAACGTTTCCCCATTTATCTGCCCACCCTTCTTCTTCTTCTTCTTAACTGTTCATGTGATAACTTTTCAGGTGCCATATTTTCTGGGGATAACCTTGTACTTGATGTTGTAAAGTAGAACTTGATAAGAGGTTTCTCTTCTGGGCCATACATACACTGTCATCCTAAACGGTTTTGTAGGCGTGTTTGCAGACGTTTCAACCCTTTATGTGGTGATGAAAAGTCAAATTTTTTCTAATCTTCTCTCTTTATTTATTCTGTCTTCACTATTTTCCTTATGTCAGGATATCATATCCGCTAGTCTAGGATTTCTAAACGGAAAATAATAGAGGAGGAAGGAAACAGAAATGGCCCGGATTGAACGGGGCATTCTCCCTCTCTTTCTGAAAGAGGGGCGGGTCCTTCAACTACAACGGTCATTGGAGCCCCGTCCATTGTGTAGTTTTAATGCAGAGATTGCATAGACACTACCCTGATGGGACGATTTTTTTGGGTATTAGCGGTACTTAGTGTTCCCAAGCGGCCACCCATGTTAGTACTAGCTGGGGGTTGCGTTGCTTAATTTAATGGTCCGACGAGAACTGGTGTGTCCAACGCAGTACAGCCGCTCCCTAGGCCTCGAAGGTTGTAAGACAATGCAAGATGTGATATGGAACTTCCGTCACTGTCTTTCCTCAGCATTTATAATGTCCCCCAATCCCGATTTCAGCGGGGTCAGATTTCATTTGCCCCACCGGTACAAGGACCACACAGGCGAACTGTTACGCAGCAATTGCAGACCACCTAATGCCATAGCTTCTGCATATCGAAAGTCGGCCTACCTTCCCTCCGGTGACAATTTCTTTCACCGACGCCAGGAGGCCACGTCGTATACCTTGAATTTTTCCCGATCGACACCTAGATTGTACTCCTTTCATTTTGCTTAGTGGTGTCATTGTGCACACCACTTCCGAAACGACAGCTTTACTTTCCATTAGGGAATGGAGCTGCCATTAGGAATCGAAGCTGCTCCCCTCCCCTACCTCGGCCGGTATCGACCCCTTTAACCATGGATTTATGGGTCAAACTAAGGCCTACTATGTAAGAATCATTGGTCTAGCTTGCGCATCACTGACCATCGGCTGGTCAATAGACGTGGAGTAAAATCATGGACATTCGACTTACAGAAGAGTGGAGAGCTGCTGTATTGCATTGGACACGCATAGGTGACCGCTTGGGAACACTGTGTACCGCTAATACCAAAAATCGTCGCATTAGTGTAGTGTCTGTGCAGTCTCTGCATTATAGCTGCATTTGACTCTGATGATCAGTTGAAGGGCTCTAAAATACCAACGTAACAGAAACAAGCCGCAGTCTTGATGTCCTTTAAGGGTGTGGTAGGATTCAGGGAATGGTGTGGACTTCTGCTAGTTGATAACAGAGCTCCTCCAGATGTTTGTAGTAGATCCCCCTTTTCTAACTTCCGGTCATAGGGTGTTGTCTACTAGCACACCGTATGCAGATGGTGATTTCGTGGTGTTGATGCTGTCAAAAAAGTAAAATTTGGCAACCAGTTTTTGTAGCACAATGGGGGATGATGGTATTCCCTCGTCCCCCTTTTCTCCTCACGCAATCGCGCGCTTTGCAAAAGTTATATTTATTCAGCATATGTATGGGTAGGTACATAGGGTCTAAAGAGTTCTAATTATTATACTGTAGTTAGATGAATATTTCAAAGATGTGTATATGTATGTTATTCATTACTTTTGCTTGGGGAAAAGTTTATTATCACGCTCCATAATGAATGATAAACAGCAACTATTGCAATGTAAATAATAAAGCAAATAGTGTGTATACATGAAATCATCCTCCTCCTCCTCCTCTTCTTCTCCAGTTTCATTAAAAGCTGATGCATTTTAATTTCTGCGTTGGAGAGGTTTGCATTGTCCTTTCTCTTCCCCGTCCACCTCTCTGCCACTCTATATTTAACCACTCTCTCTGTCTCTCACCCACCTCAATTGAATGCAGCACGTACGTATGTATCATTGTTGCAGTGCTTTATAAGACCTTTTATGCACAGCATAGGGAAAAGGAGAGAGTGCCCATTTATAGTGGTGTTGCTTGTCAGTGAACTGGACGTTTGCATCGTTGTCCACTGTGGTCATTATTATGAATCTATTTTAATTGGATGATAGTTTAACCAAACGAAATTAAAAGTTGTTGCGTGATTTCTCTAAATATTCGTGAACTCTCTCTCTCTCTAGCTCTTAGTGTGCAAATGGTTTGGTTTTGGTTAATAATTTGCTTTTTTTTACTCTTTACCCCCACCTCCTCTACCTGCCCCTTAAGTTTTATATATGGCCCTCTCTTGTATATACAGTATTTGTGAGGGGGGAGAATTTATTTAACTCATTGTCCAAGCATCAGTCGTTAGTTATTTGAAGTAGGTTATTTTATTTTTATGGTACCACATCATTAAAGGCACACACACGAGATGATATTTTTCAGGGATTGAATAGAGGAAGGGGTTCTCTCGCCCCTAGAAGGACGTTTCAGAAATTTCAGAGATGTAACGTAGTTTTCCGCAGCCATCTGCCGACCTAATGACCCTATTCTTATTTATCGCCGGTCTACTGTTCGTCGGGACACGCCAATAATAAAGCCAACGTCTCAATTCGTGGGATAGGACGGCATCCCCCCTCCCCCAACAAACAATCTAGCCAATATTCCTGCGGGTTCCAAACGCCTGGCTGGGGTGCTTCCAGTTAGAGCAGCGATTCTCAACCACTGTGCCGCGGCACTTGAGTGTGTCGCGAGATTCACGAGAATTGCCGCGAGGTCGGGTGCCCATCTTGTCCCTCTGACTGGACACAAGGGCGATATATTAGGCAGTGTTTCCCCACAGCTGGTTGCCAACCAAAGCTGCAACTCCAATGCTATTTATCGTCTTTCTACTGTTCGCTTGGACATTCCACCGAAGACAGGGGGCGAGCTCCTGCACCTGGAAATTTCGGTCCTTTACCCGTTCCATAATAGAGAGAGTTCTTCCACGTGCAGATGCCATCGTACACCACAAGGGACCGCGGCTTTACTTCTCACCCGAAAGAAGGTGCACTCAGGGCTTCTCTCTCGCCCGAAAAAAAGCCAACCCACCTCGGTACAGTATTGAACCAAAAACTACTGACACAGTTACCGAGCGCCACCGAGGCAAGTTTTTGCATAGGGTTAGGTTACAACTTATATATTTTCTTTGGCGTTTTGTGCCCCGAAATGTGTCGTTGTTAGTATGCCGCCAAATTTTGAAATTAGTAAAAGTGTACCGTGGCGAAAAAAAGGTTAAGAATCGCTGAGTTAGAGCATGTTCGGGGGACCCGCAGACCCGACCCTGCCCTGTGATAAGGATATGATGATGAAGTACTCGTTGCATAGCAGAGAGGGGACGATCGAACATCACACTGGGTCACGGCTTTACTTCCCATCCGACGGAAAGCGCACTCGGGACCTCTCTCGGCCGAAAGAAGCCAACCCACCTCGTTTTAGTATCGAACCGGGGACCACTGACACAGTAGTCGAGCACGCTGTTTCCTGTGCCAAGAAGACGGGCCGCCTCTTCCTTTTAGATAGCAGATTTTTATTTAGCCCCCTACCAGTCTCTCTCTCTCTTGCCTTCTTGATGGATGTAGCAATCGAGAGAAAGAGGACCTTTCATCCAATATCAGTAGTCATCCCCCTGCTCCTTCTCAATCCTTACGGGATCGGCTTATTACGTTGGACACACCAGTTCTCGTCCTATCACTGAAGTTAAGCAACGCAACCCTAGCTAGAACTACCATGGGTCGCCGCCTGGGAAAACTGGGTACTGCTAAGTAGTGCAGTGTCTGTGCAGTCTCTGCACTAGAACTATGCACCATCGAAACGAAAAAATTCAATCGTTACTTTCGTTCTCCCCCCCCTTTAATGAGGTACATAACGTTTACCTATTTACCCCTCCCTCTCTTATGGGTGCAGTAGTTAATAACTGGTAATAATATGATGTGATTATTACTGTTTAGTAATCATAACAATTGGTATTTGTTTATGAGAATAATGTGAAGTAATATATTGGATGACCCTGATTGGATTTGCAATAAAGGGTCCTCTATGCAGTCGTCGTCGTCGTCCCGTCCCTCATCCCTGCTTTTGTCTTCACACATACCTCCTTCTGACTTTCCCAATATGCAGATCCACACACATATCTAGTATCCAAGGTCTTAACAGTTGTATTTTTTAAACGGACAGGGGTGATTATAGAGGGAGCTGATTTGATATTTAATTATACAGTATACGTTGTCCGGTCAGTGCTCTGTAATAGCAATTACTGACAATAACGATTGTGTATGGACTATCGTACTATTAACCTGCCAATGATAGCCTGTTACCCTTAATTTATGATCGTCTATATTAGTTACGCAGTAGAGTGCCACTGAAAAAAATGTTGTCGTCTACTTTTGTTTGGCTCTCGAATTGAGAATATATACGTGACATTCCCCTCAGGTGTCACAATATTTATAGTTTTGTTGTGGGAATTCAGTTCAGAAAATAAATTGGAAGACTACGGTGGTCATCACCGTCATAAAGGGTTGACATTGGAAAGTCGAATTTTTCTTTGAACTAATTATTATTATAAAGTCTAAAGGATGTAGTTTATCTTATGTTATTTTTTTTCGATTTGAAATTGAATTTGGAAGACGAGGGACGATGTGGTATAAAAGAGTTGGGAGTGGGGGGACGACGAAACATTTCATTACCCATTTTTCAGGTCTGTAATCTCTACTGCATACGTGTTAGAAATATTGATTTGGCTCCAGATGGTGGTCTTTAAACATTGCCCTCACCTTAGTTACTTTAGTTTTAATCACTTTTCTCCCCAATATCTTAGGCTCATGGTGTGGAAGTTCAATCCTGACTGAAGTGCGTGATGGGACCTAATGGAAAGTAAGCCCTTCTCTGGCAGAGGTCATTACTACATCTAAAACGAACCCCTTTCTTCGCAGAAAAGACATACCGGTATTAATAGGATTATCCTCAGGTGTAGGAGCACCTCATTTGTAGGTTACACTAACAGGTTGGGGGGCCCGAACCTTGTGGACGCTGCTCACTGGTGAGAGGGAGTAGGAGAGAGGAAATTAGCAGCACCCAATGATAAACCGACCACTAGTGCAGTCAAGTTGCGTTGGACACACCAGTTCTCGTGAGATCACTGACGTTAAGCAGCACAAACCCACGTTAGTACCAACATGGGTGGTTGGTAAAGAACGTTGGGTGCTGAAAATTTCCCCTTTCCTACGTCCTCTACACCTACCTCCTCATCTCCCGCGAGAAGCCTCCTAAGGGTTCGTCCTGTTACTCTCCAACCCATGAAATTAATTCAGTAATCCGTGTCAGTACAAACTTGGGCTGCGTTGCTTAACTTCAGTGATCTGACGAGAACTGGTGCGTCCAACGCAACTCAGCCGCATTTAGAGCGGCTATCGGCTTTCATTTTTCCGCTTATTGTAGGTTCGGGTGCCCATTTTGTCCTGTTGGGATACGGAAGTGATCTGTAGGTGGTATTTTTACGCAGCCGGTTGCCAACCGATTGCTGCAACCTTTATACATATTTATCTCTAGTCCCATTTCGATTTGTTGAGGCATTTTGCTTCTAAAGGGGGGGGGGACGAACTCCTTCCTATATCTGGAAATTTTGGCAAACTGTAGAGGTAACGGTATAAAGGAGTGGAGGACCAGAACTCGCAGACTCGACCCCAGCATGAATGGGATAAGAGTAAGAAAAGGATGATGTAGGGATAAAGGTATAACTGTCATCGGGCACTCCACACGGAGTCACGGCTTGAATTGAGCCACGGGTAGCTTCTTTCGCTCGAACCTGGAACCCACTGACCTAGTGATGCCACCTGATGATTATCAAGAATAAGCGCCGTCCCCTTTGAAGGATTTATTGCTTCCTGTCACTTTATCGTTATTGCGAATAATCGATGGCATTTTATAATGCTTTTTTAGACTTTGAAGCATTTTTAGTTTTAGTTTTAGTTGAGGGGAAGGGGGGTCTTAGGCTTGACCGGTTAGCTTAGGTAGCCAGAAGAACCGGCATTATTTTTTCAGGCAGAAGGTAGCAATTATTGGGAACCGTATCGCCATGTCCTGAAATTGAATATTAGATGACAGAAATCTGCAAACCTCCTTTCCTAAAAAAAAAAAAATTCCAGTTTTGTGACTTAAAAGGTACTTTAATGGAGACTTGGGATGAGGAACGGCAGTGGAAGGGTTGAAGACAATGTTCAATAAATGGCCGTGTTATTTACACTGAGGAGGATCTTGTTATTACTGTTAAGCAGCAGCATTATTATTATTATCATTTTTGTTCTCGTCAGCTGTTAACGTGGCTTAATAGTATAATGAATGATTCAAAAGTTGTCTTATTATAGATAATACATTAAAAAAACGAAGTATAATAACCGCGTGTCACCCTTTTGTCCTGTTAAGCCCTCCATTTACTTCTGTAATTTAACTCTTTTTTTTTTTTTTTTTTTACCCTCCCCCAACAGAATTGCTTAAGTATTTAATGGCGTTCGTTGAACCTTTTTAGTTTATATATATTTTTTACAAGTAATTCCTTCAACGTCAGCACTAGGTAGCCTGTTAAAAAATATATAAAAATGGTTAAGATCTATTTTTTTAATGGATTTTGTAGTTTTGTACCCCCTTCCGAGTTTCACGTATCCACCACTAGAGGGTGCGTCTACTACTTATCTACAGGGTGTATGCTTAAAGTTGTCCACAATGTTTTAATGTCATTATTCTGGTATCTCAAACTGACTCGTCTCGATGGCCCATGAGGTAGCGTGCCCGGTTACTGCCTCTAGGTTCGATACTGTTTCGGGTGAGAGAGAGAGAGAGTCCCCAGCGCCTTTTTTCGGATGAGAAGTAAAACCGAGGTCCCGTGTGGTGTACAATGCCATTTACACGTAACAGAACCAACTCTGCTATGTAACGGGTAGATGTGGCAAAATTCTCGGGTGTAACAGATGTCGGTTATCTCCTACCCCTTTTACCGTCTTTGGCGGGGTCGGACACCCATCTTGTCCCTCTGAATGGCGTTTTTCCGCAGCCAGCTGCCGTCCAAAGCTCCAACCCCTATGCTTATTTGTCGTTGGAGCACTTCACCGGCGTCAGGGGGGGGCGAGCTCCTACACCTGGAGATTTTGCCTCATCTTCCCGTTGCGTAGTAGAGAGGGTGCTTTTACGCGCAAACAGGGCCGTGACGAGGGCGTGGCGAAGAAGGCAGCCGCCACGGGCGCAACTGGGTTTGGGGCGTAAAATTTTTTGTCATTATTGGGTTACGGGCAAACAAAAGTTAGACACTTGCCACAGGCGCTTCATACCCCCGTTACGGCACTGCGCGCAAATGCCATCATACACCACACGGGACCTCGGTTTTACTTTATCCGAAGGAAGGCGCACTCAGGGCCTCGCTCTCTCGCGAAGACAACCTATCTCGATCCTGTATCGAACCTGGAACCGTTGAGGCAGTAAATCAAGCACGCTACCTATTGCACCACTGAGGCGGGTCTTTGCGTAGTTGCAGCTTTGGTTGGCAGCCGGGTGCGGAAAAATACCGTCCAACATGTCACTCGTGTGTCACCTTTATGTTGGTATCTGAAACTGTTGTCAGATTCAGGAAGGTGAACGACGGTTCCGTCCTTTCGTAGCTGCCCCGTGATACAAAACTGTGTTTTCCACGTGTAGATCAGGATTGAACTTTCATCCGCGCACTCAAAAAAACCAAGCCGGCTGTCATTGAATCACCAAGATAGGTTGACACATTGCTCCATTTATAGAGTACCGGGCCTCTTTGGTGTTTCCTTGTCACTGACAGTTGATAAAATAGCATAATTCCCAAAATATTTTTGGGTGCGCATGTCAAGAGCAATGGTCGAAAATAGGCACCAAAGGATTATCAATCTCAAACCAGATTAAACCTTTGAATTTGAGTTTTTAAACCAAATAATATGCATTTTAATTGACAGCCTTGTTTGGGACGTTTACCTGCCAACTAACCCACCTACTGTATAAGTGTATGGTGTCACTTGTTCGGCCAACCACCCTGATTGCATCAGAATTGAGATCAGGATCTGAAGATGATTTGTTGATTATTCAGAAACCGGAACTACCCTTTTGTCACAATGGTGTTAAATCAACATTAATTTTGTTAGTGACGTTGTTTAAATCCGCAAATATAAACTGCAGTGACACTTGGAAGGTGAAGAGGGAGCTCCTGCAGTTAATGCGATCGTCGGGTATCATTTTCAGATCCTGATTCCATGAGATGCCTGTGTTCAGTTTTCGTGGACAAACAAGTGGCATTACACAAGGAACCACGACATTTTTACTTTCCTGTTTGGGCTGGGATTCTTTGGGTCTCTTCTCTTGCCTTGCGAGACTTAGGGAGCGGCTTATTTCGCTGGACACACCAGTTCTCGTTTGATCACTGAAGTTAAACAACGTAACTCCTGCTAGTACTGCCATGGGTGGCTGCTTGGGAAAACCGGGTACCGCTAATACCCAAAAATCGTCGCATTAGCGTAGTGTCTCTGTATTAGTACTACGGAGTGGACAGGGTTCTAATGACCTTGTAGTTGAAGGGCCCTAAAAAGCCAGCAAAAAGCTATGCGAGAGTTGAATTTGGCTCTTGCACCTTGAAGAATTTTTGGGTCCGTTGCACGCCACATAAATTTTAAATTGCAAATTGTTCGCAATTTGCATTTTGGCTGTTACTATTAGCCTGTCGCCATAACCCTTTTTTCTGTCGCTTCCTGGAATCATGCGGTAGACCTAAATATTCAAACCTTAAAATTCACGCTGGCTCTTTGAGGACACCATTATGTAAAATGTTTATTAAAATAATACTTCTAAGAGACAGGAGTCGTTATAAACTTTAATTAGCTCTGGTTGGTAAATAATGATACTATGCTTGTCCCGGGACGTGTGAGTGAATAGGTTCGCTTCTGGAGAAAGTTGTCAAACTACTACTACTAATACTACAGTACTGCTAGATAGACCAAATGACACTGGATATACACTTTAGCGAAATAAACCGCAGGAATTTTATTATAAGATGTCATATCATTGTGGACTCAACAAACATCAGGCTTTTAAAAAGGCCCAAGTAGGGGGTTGCCACCATAAATGAGAGGCTGTGTTGCTCTGGACACACCATTCTCGTTTGATCACTGAAGTAAAGCAACGCAATCCCTGCTAGTACTAGCATGACTGCCCGTTTGGGTACTGTTAATAACAAACCATCGTCGTAACAGCGTAACTGCATTAAACTACGCAGTGGACGGGGCTCTAATGACCGTTGTATGAATATGAATATGTAATCCTTTGTGACTCTCCACCAGCACCCTAGCAACACCTTTGCCTTTCGCACCCATTCCAGCCGCTCCACCCCAGAACACATCACCTCCAGCACCTCTTCCAATGTGGGGGTTCCCCAACCCCTTCTGCAGTGGTCCAGCGCTGGACAGGCCAGGATCACATGCCTGACATCCTCCACTCGATCCCGACACAATCCACAGCCCTCCTCTCCACCTGTGATCTTTGCCATCCTCTGTTTCGTCTCCAGTGACCTCAGCGTTTTCTTTGCCGTCCTTCCCTCCATACTCTGTCGCCACTGTCCTAACCCCCATTCCTTAACTTTGTCCTGTACTATAGTGCTCGCCACGAAAGTTGACACATTGGTGGGAGGCAAAGGATGAGTCCTCTTCAAAAAATAGGGAAAACTTTGAAGTTGTAGTGGCCATTACTGAATGAAGCCTGCCATTTGACCTTTTTCAAACCCCCTAATTTTTGTAGTGAACTTTCCTACCTTCTACCTCCCATGTGTCATCTTTCGTGGCGAGCACTATAGTCTTTGCAGTGTTGTTGCCCCCTCTTAGCCCTCCCTGGGTTGCAGTGTTATGCCTATTTTCTTTGACCGGTGTTATGCTTATCTTGTAGTTGAACGATAGTGAGATTGGGAGGTTTGAACTCGGAATCACTTGCATGTGTAGTGGTTACTCAACTCCTCATGCCACCAATTTTTCTTTTTCTGAGAAATTGTTGCATTTTTACATAGCGCTTTTGATGTCGTTATCGACATTTATCGTTTTGCTTATTTTACACATGGACCTTATCTGGCGTTATCGAGTTCGGGGCTGGGACACAACTACACCTCCTTACCGAAAAGATTAATGTTTTTAAAGGATTGACACGATTTTCGACTTTATAGTTTTTCAGAATTATGGTTAAGGTGACCTTGTTTCATTAATTATTTGCATATTACTATGATATCAAGTAAAAATATTCATTAATCATATAAAAATGAAGCAAAAAAAAAAAGAGACATGTTGTTTTTCGGGTGTCCATTTCCGTAATTTTTGATGTGGAATGTTGGTCACTTGACATCTTCTGAACAGGAGTGGTCATTTTAATTGATTCAATGAATGTATGCATTTTTTTTAAATATATTTAAAAATACATTACAAATATATGGAGTTGTTATTATTATTATTTTTTTTTGTTAGCACACAGTATCATATCTTAGACTAGTATAATTATTAAAGGCGTGGTGAGGAATTATAATTTTATTAAAATGATAATAGTTTTTTATTTTAATTTTTCTCTTCTCCTTCTTCTGCTTGAAAAATAAACCTAACTACATTTTTTAGATTATTTTTTTATATAATTCTTGAAAGAAGTTGTACTACTCTCTTAAATGGATCTCTTTTTTTAGTTTTAAAATTTTGAATTAAGGTTTAACGATTTAAAGTGATGAAAAATCTAAGGAATTTCACTTAGGTTGATTTTTTTAACCCTTTTTTTATTGTTGTTACTCTCTTGCCATGCCTGCTCCTATCTACCCTTCCTATTTCTCTGTCGTTTTCTGTCGCTTATTCAATGATAAATATTTATTCTCGGTGTAAAAACTAGTGGCTTAATGGTAATAGTGAAGAGATTTTATTTACTATGCGGAAGTTAAACTTAAAATTGATGTCTTTTTGGAAGGGGTTTTTTTTAGCACCCCTCCCCGTCTCTTCTCCTTTTCTGAGGAGTAAGTGAATTTTATCTTTATGTATATTCAAGACAAAGAGTGTGATTTGTAATCGTGGTATAAGAGAAATACTTTTTGACAACCAGATTGACATTATGGGACGCAATGTCCCGCTTCCATCTTCCCCCCCCCCCTACCCCCGGGCCCTAACACGTTATTTAGAGAAAATTGTGATTATTTGGTATTGTTGTTGTTTGACCCGCCGCGGTGGCGTAGTGGTTAGCACACTCGGCAACTGCGCCAGTAGTTCTAGGTCCGATACTGGACCGAGGTGGGTCAGCTTCTTTCGGGCGAGACAGAGGCCACGAGTGTGCCTTCTTTCGGATGAGAAGTAAAACCGATGTCCCGTGTGGAAGTACGATGGCACTTGCACGTAACAGAACCCTCTCTACTATGCAACGAGTAGATGAGGCAAAATTTCCAGGTGTAGGAGCTCGCCCCCTGGCGTCGGTAGCATTTCCCAACGAACACTAGACCGACGATAAATAAGCGTAGGGGTGCAGCTTTGGCCGCCAACTGGCTGCAGTAAAAACTACGACCAATATTTCGCCCTGTGTCCATTCAGAGGGACAAGATGGGTACCCGACCCTGCCATAGGCGGGAAAAGGGTTAGGGGTTGCTTTTTTTGTTATTGTTGCTGTTTAAGGAAGGTGTATGGGTGTCTCATTTTTTTTTCAAGTAAAAATGTACTGTAGTTATATTCAAATTAGTTGATTTTCTCAACGAAAGCTAAGCAGCCTTGCTGTCCCTGTTTGGGACAGTGACAGTTTGTGAGTTTCTTGATGGGTTTCTGGCTCATTTTCAAAAAAATTTTCACTGACCTCCCTCCCTCCTTCTCTTCCTCCTCCTCTCCTGCTCTACCCTTCACTTCCTATCTCAGTCCCGTCCCCTCCCCCAAAAAATCATTATTCACTTTTTTATTGTCTGAGTTGTCTAGCTCTAGCACATGCAGCAGAATTGATGGTGATGGTGTTGTGTAGTAGATTTTTGATGAAAAGTTCAGGTATTATTTTCGAGGGTTTTTTTTATTTGACTTTACACCTTATTCTCTCACTCCAAGGACAAGTTGCAGGCTCTGTTACAACACCTCCCTGTCTTCTTCTCGTTGTCCTCCTCCTACTACTACCGTCCAAAAAAAAAAGAAAAAACAAGTTAACAAGTAGACTTCACACTCACTATAAGGAAAATTAGTTCCGGTTCTCATTTTGGCTGAAATCAATGATACTATTTTTTTCTTTATTTTTTGATATACACTCGCCTCTCGTTGTCTTTCTTTTCTGTGTTTATGTAAATGTGTAGTGAAGTTAGTCAAGTCCAGCCCCTTTCTCAGAAGAAAAGAGAGAGACAGAAAAAAAACGAGAAAAACCTTTTGAAATTTTTGACGAATATTGCTTATAAAAGTCTGTTGGATGAAAGACAAGCGATTAAAGAAAAATTGAATGACGAGAAATGTTTTTTTGTTGGGTCCCAATGTGATTGACATCACAGTTAGTTCGCTTCTGCGAGTGGATTCAATAAAATACCACGGTTGATTATAAGACTATAGTGTCATATGGGAGTCATTTTTCATTCCTTAATTCGTCGTCATTAATGATATGCGAGACAATGAAAAAAGTATTTTGAGTGAGAAGGAAGGGGGTTGATTGCTGGAGCTATGGTTTGAATTGTGTAATCCCCCCTCCCTCTCCCTGCTCCTGTATGTCCTACCTTGTACCTCTTTGCTTTAATGAAAATGACTTGTCTATTTAATTCTAACCCATAATTTTTCATTACTCCTAACCCTTTCCCCACCTTTGCCGAGGTTAGGTATGTATAAATCCGAACTTACGACCCCGGCGAGTGGAGATACCGGTGTTCATTTAAGCGCTAGGTGTGCTGGTCCACTGAGTTCAATTCCTAGCAGTTGAGGGAACGGCTGTATTGCGTTGGGCACACCAGTTCTTGTCTACCCGACCCTGCCATAGGCGGGAAAAGGGTTGGGAGTTGCTTTTTTACACCAGTTCTTGTCTGATCATTGAAGTTGGGCTGCGCAACATGGGTGGCCGCTTGGGAAAACTGGATACTGCTAATACCCAAAAAATCGTCGTAACAACATAGTGACCGTGCAGACTCTGCATTAAAACTACGCAGTGGACGGGGCTGTAATGTCCTTTGTAGTTGAAACGCCCTAAAACACCACTAATCCTTTTCCACCTCTGGAGGGTTCGGGCTCCCATTGGGACACCTGAGCGATCTGCTGGACAGTATTTTACTTAGCCAGCTGTCAACCTAATGATGCAACTCTACTTATTTGTCGTCGGCCTATTTTCTGCTATAGGCTATTCTGCTTGTACAACAGGGTGGACGATATTTTACTGCAAGACGGCATCATACAACTACATGGCGCGCGGCTTTACTTTCTGTCCGCCGGACGGTACTCTAGGGGCCCTCTCTTTCTCTAGCCTAAAGGTTGTATAAAGTGATATCGTAGGGTGTGGAATGGATGGGAACCGCCTCGAACCTGAAACCACTGACGCTGTAATCCAAAAACGGGTCTTAAAACACCCTCTCCAAATGGATTAAAGATGAGTGTAGACTAGCAAAATACTCAGGTTTAGGAGCTCGCTTTCTCCACTGGTGTTGGTAAATCGGTGTATCACTGGCTCGCTTCCGTCTCTCTGTCATGGACTGAAGACAAATTAAGGCTAGTCTGAGTAAGCAAAGGCTGACAATAACACCTGTCCATTAAAGGTTGTAGTAAAGGCTCTGAAGTATGGGTTATTATTATATTATTTTCTTTTCGTATTTTGATTGGCCTCTCAAAATATTGTCATTATGGTTGCCTTTCTCATTCTTTGACTTTTAACTGTTTGGCGTTTAAAAAGAAAAATGATATCATGAGCGATGTCATGAAGCATTAGTGACGATGTCTTTGATAAATTAAAATAATCGTTCAAGACGTTTTCTATGAAATTAGATAAGTATTAATTACGTTAGAAGGTCGTTTAATTAGTTCAACTATGTACCACGTGTTCATTCTCAAGTTGAAGACACAAAACAGGCATTGCTGTCGTTTTCTACTGAGAAATTGAGATGGATAGCAGTTAGGTTGTGAGACTGGTGAAGTTGAATCTAATTGTCGATAGATGGCGTGGAATTTCGTAGCTGAAAAGGAATTTAAATAGATAAACATCATCATCCCTTCTTCCGCCTGTGGCAGGGTCGGGTCTGCGGATCTGACCCTCCACTCTCGCTTATCACCCATCAGGTTCCCATTCACCCCATGCACTATCATATACAGTATATCCCTTCTTACAGCCTGCTCCAACGTCTACTTAGTCTTTCCCTGCCCCGGGTGCTTCCAATAACCTCGGAACGGCTGTATTGAGTTGGACACACCTGTCCTCATCTGATCACTGAAGTTAAGCAACACAACCCCAGCTAGTACTAACATGAGTGACCGTTTTGAAACACTGGGTACTGCTAATACCCAAATCGTCGTAACAGCGTAGTGTCTGTGCAGACTATGCCCAGACACTACGCTGACACTACCATATCGTTACGGACAACTTGCTCCCACGTCTGTTTCAGTCTCCCCCTGTTTCTCTTCCCCTCTTCTCATAACGTGTCCATACCACCTCAACCTACTCTCCCTCATCCGAAGGGCCCTAAAACACCAACGAAACAAAACCCAACAACCTGTCATCCCGGTGATAGACCTAACCGCGTCCTCCTCCCCTCTCATCACATGCCAATACCACCATTCTCTCATCTTTTCTGCGATGTCCCCACCCCGCAGCATTACCCTCATTCTGTTGTCATGGCCCGTTCGCACTGCCCAACACTGGGATCCGTCCAGCACAGCTGGTCTAACCACTGACCTGTAGAATTTCCCCTTTAACTTTATTGGGACTCTCCGATCACACAAGAATTTAATTCGTCTCAATTCGCGGGGTAGGCCGGCATCTCCCCACATGCAACCCAGCCATATTCCTGCGGGTTCTAGACGCCTGTCTGGGATGTGTCCCCAGTCAGAGCATGTTCAGTGGACCTGCAGACCCGACCCTGCCACAGGCGGGATAAGGGTATGATGATGATGAACTAATGTTAATTAATAAAATCACGTTTTCGAACAGTACTCTTTTTGGTGTTCACGTCTTGTTCACCCACGGCTAGATATATACTCTTTATCCGCCTATTATGCAGGAGGACTGAGTTCAATTCTCAGTTGTAGAGTCATGTTACTGCTATCACCCCTGTTCTTCTCTACATTGCTGCACAATGTAAAAATTCGCTATACTGATTATTGCAAAAAAAAAAAAAAATCGTTTCGTCCCTTCCCTCTGAACTTTGAGTTCATTAAGGGAGGGATCTCTTTTCTAGGCCCCTTCTCTTTCAGTCATATCCTCTTTTTATAACTGCCAGATGCAACTTGCCTCTGTTAATGAAAACCAGAAATTTGGGGAAGAGGGGGTGTCGATGTATGGTGGTCATTTGGTTGACCAGACACGAGAAATGACATGAAAGACATGTGTCAAGGCATGTTCATAAATTCTTGTTTGTTGATTACACTACACACTAGTCTGAGCTATATCCAATGTCACGTCATTCGGCCGGCACGAGCAGACATGAACATTATTTGACACCCTATGGCCCATCTCATATCTGGGTTGGTAGAGTGTTAATTTACCTCTTAAGTTCGTGGTGTACATATGCCATTTTGTCCGAGGTAAATCGTTTCCTTTTAAAAAGGGATTAATTGCCTGTTTGGTTATTTAACGCCGAATTCCTCTAAAGTTAAAGGTAATTTACTGAATTCAACAAAGGGTTTGTTTTCATTTCGTTGATGTTTTTAGGCCCTTCAACTACAGTGGTCATTAGAGCCTCGTCCACTGCATTGTTCTAATGCAGAATTTGCACAGACACTACTAGCTGGAATTGAGTTGCTTAACTTCAGTGATTAAACGAGAACTGGTGTGTCCAACGCAATACAGCAGCTTACTCGTCAAAAGGGGATGGAGGTAGCGAGGTCCTACATCCGGGTTAGAGAAAGGGTTCTTTTACGTGACTTGCGACATGGTAAACACCACACGAGACGGTGCACTTGAGGTTTTGCCACCCACTTACTGAGGAGCGTCTGAATTGCTTTGGACACACCAGTTCTCGTCAGATCACTGAAGTTAAGCAACGCAACCCAAGTTAGTACCGACATGGATGGTTGGTTGGGAACACTGTGTACTGCTAATTTCCCCACTTCTACCTCCCCGTCACCCTCGAACAGGGTCGAACCCGTTATGGCAGCTAGGCCGACTCCCTCATCCGCTGGTGTAACAAACTAACTAAAGGAAACTTCCTCCTTTCATATCTCGGCCTGGGTTGAACCAGACTCAAAATCAAACACGTTACCATTGAACGGAGCTCTATCTGGTGAGAGATGAGGGCCAACAATGAGTGATGCACCTTCCGTCCCGGATAAGAATTAAAGACGATTTGTTACTTTGTGTATCCGATGCGACGACGTTCACAAATGGGCAGCAACTCTTTATATCTGGACTAAAACCTATAGATATAGAAATTTCCCGGGGGTAGGATCACGGAGGCCTGCAATACCCTCAAAGTTAGACCGACGTTAATTAGGCAGGCACTAAGTGGACGACAGCTGATTACGTAAAAAATCCACTGTCAACGAACGGGACAGTGACAATACTCGACTCTACCACAAGCCAGAAGAGGGAATTCGGAAAATAGTATGCAGTTTGGGGATTTGCTAATTAAATATTCAGTTTTAATTGAGTGCCCTGGTAGTAGTTGTCATTGGGCTGGACACAAGGAGATATAGAAACACCATTTGTGATGACCGGTCGATTTTCATAAGTGATGTTTATGTTATGTGCAACAATATTAAATAGGTAATGTTTGTATATCTATTTTGGGTTGAATGCAACAACTCTGTCTCTATCTCTTTCTCTCCAAAGTGACAGTTTTCATTACTAGTACTGAACTAGGGTACCTTTGGGGCATTTACGACACATACGAGAAAGGGAGAGTCGGGGGGGTTACTTCTACTACAGAGCCTAGTAGTCTAGAAGGCACTGTATCTAATGATTTCGGTCGTTATACTGAATGGCACTCACGAGGCACTTTAATACGGTGAAATCAACTTTTGTAATGCCATTTCGCCAAAGTGACTCAATTACAATTTCCACATTAATTAATGGAATTGGGTACATCATAAAAATTACATCTGTGAATATTTGGTTGTGTATATCATCCGTAATTGGTACCTTAGGGCGCTTTTATTTTTAAACAGGTTTTCATGTTGCAAGTGAGTCGTTTAATATAAAAAAAATTTTTTTTCTACCCTGGCATAGTCGTCGTAGATCTGAAAACATGAAATATATACTATATTATTTACTACTCATGTTATTAATGAACACCATAATCTAGTGCCCAATTAAATTTCAGTCACAAATTTATTGTTTTTTTTTCTGCGAATTGCTTACCAAAAAATATTATCTTAGTAGTATCCGATGGTGGATATCACAAATGCACCTACTAACCATTTTCCCGCCAATGGTAGGGTGGGGTACCCATCTTTGTCCCTCTGCATGGACACATGAGCGATCTGTGGGACATTATTTATACGCAGCCGGCTGCCGACCTAAGCTGCAACCTCTATGTTTATTTTTCGTCGTCCTACTCATCGTTGGCACACTCCACCGACACCAGGGGCCAGTTCCTACACCAAGACTCCCGCCTCGGTGGATCAATAGGCAGCGTGCTCGGTATACTGAACCCAGGTAGGTTGGTTACTTTCGAGCGAGAGAGAGAGAGAGGCTCCGAGTGCGCCTACCTTCGAATGAGAAGTAAAACCAAAGTCCCGTGTGGTATACGGCAGTGGTTCACAAGCTTTTTGAGTCCAGGGCCACAATAAGACTTCTCGAAACCGTCGGGGGCCACAAAAAGTGAAGATTTGAGACTGAGAGTACTTCTGGTAAACCGGATAATTGGTGATGTGCGCCACTGTAAAATTAATAGCAATACTGCCATTCAAAGTCCATAACCATTTGATCGACTAGTGTGCCAAATATTTCACTTTCCTGTTGTACATCGCGGGCCAGAGTTTGTGCACCACTAGTATGCGATGCCATTTGCACGGAAAAGAACGCTCTCTACTATGCAACGGGTAGATGAAGCAAAATTTCCAGGAGTCGCAGGCTGCGGAAAAACACTACCCAATATATCACACTTTGTCACCATTCAGAGGAACAAGATTGGTGCCCGACCCTGCCATAGGCGGGAAAGGGGTTAGGAGTTGCTTGCTTGTTACTCGCTGCGCAGTAGAGAGTTCTTTAACCTGCAAATGACATCGTACGCCACACGGCCCACGACTTTGCTTCCCATCCGATGGAAGGTATACTCTCGAGACCTCTCTCTCGTCCAAAGGAATCCGAGCCACCTCGGTCCAGTTTCGAACCTGGAGCTACTGACGCAGTAATCGCTGATTTGTCACTGCCTGCGGTGAGATCTATGGTGACCTCTCTTACTCCGTGATAAAGGAGATCTAACAATGCCTATTATGTGGAGAACTGTGCGATGACACCTGCCCACTGGCACAGTAATCGAGCGCGCTACCTTTCGCGCTATCGAGGCGGGTCAATCAGGATCTGCCGTCGATCCGAATAATTGATCACGAATATCAATTGAACTGTATGGACACGTCATGAGAAGAGGGGAAGAGGAGCTCGTTAGGTCCTTGCCAGGAATGCAGGCGGTCGGTAGCACCCGGGACAGGGGGAGACCGAAGCAGACGTGGGAACAGGTTGTCCGTAAGGACATGGCAGTGTGTGGGGTGGAAGGGGACCTGGTGGGAGACAGACGGGAGTGGCGGGCTAGAATCCGCAGACCCGACCCTGCCACAGGCGGGATAAGGGTATGATGATGATGATGATGAATATCAATTGAACTATCAGAGTAGAAATTTAGCGTCAAAACTCTACACCACCTTCAACGAGCCTATTCAATCAAATTATTATTTGTAGTAGACAAAATGAATACCTCTCTTTTTCTGTCCCAGTTCTTCCCCCTCTCCAATCTGCCCGCACTTTTTTAATTTCCTATTGCCATCATGTTTCAATTCTTCATCCCAAGTCAGCCGTGAGGGGAACAATGAAAAAGTACCCCATTTTTTTGTTGTTGGGTTGACAGACAAATTATGATTAAACACATATCATATTTTTTGAAAATTGATTTTTCTTTTCAGCCCTTTGACCTTTACAGTATTTACTGTTTTTATCACTATGATAATGTTAAAAAGGTTTTGTACTCCATAAACGCTGGGGAACTTCTTAATTCCCCATCTTTCCGTCTACGACAGGGTCGAGTATTACCAATCATATCGAGAGAACCAAGCAAAAAAACAGGGGGAAAATGGAAAGAGGCGGATGGGATTCAGAGGGGCCTACTGTTGGATGCTAGTTCTTACATCCAACTTCTAACCCATTTCCCACCTATGGCAGGGTCTGGACGGTATTTTTCCACAGCCGGCTGCGGACCAAAGCTGCAACCCAAATATTTATTTATCGTCGGTCTACTGTTAATTGGAGCACTCCACCGACGCCAGGGGGCGAGCTCTTAAACCAGGAAATTTTGCCTCATCTACCCATTGCAAGTGCCATCCTACATGGGAGCGGCGCATTGCGTTGGACACACCAGTTCTCGTCTGATCACTGAAGTTAAGCAACGCAAGCCAAGTTAGTACTGACATGGGTGGTCGCTCGGGAAAGCTGGGTACTGCTAATACCCAATAATCGTCGCATTAGTGTAGTGTCTGTGCAGTCTATGCATTAGAACTGTGCAGTGGACGGGTCTCTAATGACCTTGCAGTTGATGGGACCTTAAACCCCAACAAACAAACAAACAAAGAGAGAGAGAGAGGACAATCTTACTTTGGGGCTTGGGATCATAATTCATAAATTCGACCTACTTTTCTTTAAAAAAATGGACCAACAACAATTTTGATTAATCATTTATAAGCAAATGTTTATCTTTCCAGCTGCTCAAAAGCTACTTATAGTGGTTTGTAGCAGGTATATTTTATATATTTTTTAGAAAATTAGTTTTATAAAAAAATTATTTAGGACTTTAGGAAGGTGGGGGAGAGACGTAAATTGATGAATGCTGTCATGAAGCGGGGGTAAGAAGACAGGCAAACCTCCTTAATTAAAATTTTAAAGAGTCTGGAGGATTTTTTTGCGTTTACTTAATAATTATTGGTTTTAGGAAATAAGAAGAGGAGGGGGAGGGGAAGGCTATTTTTATTTAGTCAATGTTTGTGTTAACCTTTCGAATTGCCCTAAAATTCGGTGATAACGCATATATTATTTATTTATGAAGTATTGCATACATATACAAGTGTCTTTGCTTCACTCTTGAATCATGACATGTATAAATATTTATTTGATGCACTTAGATATGCATTCGTATTCTGTCTAGAGGAGGTTCGCTTCCGCCCTCTCCCTTCCCTCTTTTCCTATCTTTGAGGCACAATTTTTTCAGCAAGGTAGAAAAGAAGAAATAGGTGCATCATCAAATTGTCTACTTTTACCCCCCTCCCCTCACCCCCCCCCCCCCCCCCCCCCCCCCCGACTTCAGCAGTAGTCAATGTACTATTACTAGTATTTTTGCAGCATTTTCAAACTACACCAGTAGGTAGGGTCTCCTCACCAAATATTTGGCCCTCCAAATACAATAATATCGTTTTATAGTTTCTAGAATTAAAATGTAATATCAAAGAGGGTAGTAAGTATTATTCAATGATAGTGTTGGGATTTTTTTTTCTTTCGCTGAAATAGATAATAGAAATTTATTATTATTATTTCTTGTATGTGTCCCATGTACAAAGGGAGAACTGTTTTTTCGTCTCCTATTCTTCTTCTACTTCTGGGACAGGAGTTTTTGTAATGCCTTATCGTTGAAACTGGAAACTTTGACATATTTTGTCGTTGACAGAAGCACGCCCATCAGTTTTACATAAGTACTTGCTTTTGGTAGATACACAGTGAAAGAAAAAAAAAAGACACACACTATATATCTACAATTTAGATAGGAACTAAGGAGGGATGGATGGGATTATCATCATATCCTTACTTACTAACACCTCATCCTAAGAAAGTAGTCTTGGCACACACACACACACACGCACATATGGGACGGACAGAGTTGACTTAATCTTAACGAGCCATCTTTATGGCGAGCGGACACACCTGCTGCTTATTGCTGAAAAATGGTTCAAGTTTGTGTTTAGGACTCCTCTCTTTCTCTCTCCTCTTCTCTCCTTACAGTTACACACATTTTTTTTTAAAAAAAAAAACGAAAAATCTATGATAGTGAAGAGAAGTGAGGTTTCTTCGTTGTCTCACTCTTGTTTTTAGTAGGCAATTCCTGTGACATGATTTAGGTACTGTAATTAGCTATTAATTTAATGACTTGGTTGGAATTCGTTCTGGGATGGGTCAGTCATCTCGTAATTGCACCTAAACAGTTGACAGAAGTGCAGTTACGTTTTAAAAAAGTTACGTTACACATGCAGTAGACACACGTCTTTTTCTTACCTATCTCTCTCTCTTTCTGCTCACCACTCTTTTAAAATGCTTCTTATAAACTATTTATGCGATAAATTTCTCTTCTCTACAAATGGTAAAATTTGTAGTTACCCTCAAGCAGCTAAATTGATACCATATGTTGCGTGTTTTCTCTTGTGTTTCCTTTTGGATTTGTGTCTGAAACGAAAAGAAGAAAAATTGTCGTATAAACTTCTTTACTTTTTGAAATATTTATTCAGTCTCTAAAAGAAACTTTTCATCGAGGTTATGCTTGCTAGCCGAAGCATATAATTTGTTTATTCTTCATTTTAATTTATGAATCCTTAATAATCACTGAGAAATGATAATCAGGTTAATTAATAATATATGAATTTTTCTCAAACTAGCAAGATATTCGATTTCTCACTTGGTAATGCACTTTGAGTGCAAGATCTACTGGTTCGTGCCCCTCTAGCCGTCTAGCGGACGTTGGTAGTTTCTTGCTGACGACAAATAAGGAACCCTTCAATAGCAGCGTTTTTTAAACTTTTTGGACTGCTATCCACAACAGGAAGCACATGAACCCATTCTATCATCATCATCATACCCTTTATCTCATCTGTGATAAGGTCGGGTCTACGGTCCCGTCCACCCTTCACGTTGTAACTTGCACCGTTGCAACTCATCTGTTCAGGCTTACCTAAACCCTCCCCCAAATATGTTACATAGACCTGCATTCCTGTATGGGCCTAGGTAGCCTCATTTTTGCCCGCCTCGGTGCCACAGTGGGTAAGCTCGCTCGGTAACTGCCTCGGAAGTTCTAGGTTCGACATTGGACCGAGATGAGTTGGTTTCTTTCGGGTGAGAGAGAGGACCCGAGTGCGCCTTCTTTCGGATGAGAAGTAAAACTGAGGTCCCGTCTGGTGTACGATGGCATTTGCCCATAAAAGAACTCTATGAGGCAAAGTTTCCACGTGTAGGAGCTTGCCCCTTGGCGTCGGTGGAATGCTCCGACGATAAATAAGCATGGGGTTTGCAGCTTTGGTCGGCAACCGGCTGTGCAAAAAAAGGCAGGAAAAGAGTTAGAAGTTGCTTTTTTGATGTATGAATGGATAGAGGATTATTAGGTTTCATAAAATAACATGACAAGTAGTATTTATGCAATGGGCGTAGGATGATCCTCGTTATTTCAGGAGGTTATGATTGGGTAATGTTACTCGTCTTATCCTTCATTTATTTACCCATGGCTTTAATTGATCCGTTTTGTTTCTAGGAACCAGTTAGTTGGGCCTTGTGGTAAAAATTTAGTCCATTTGAGAAATGTTTAGACACTGCATGCTAACTCACTCTTTTTGATATGGTTATCAGGCCCGGTGTTCAACACCTACTGCTATTTCATCACACCAGTTTTTATTTCTTGGAAGTTGTTTTAATGATTAGTGTGATAGACTACTTTTTTTATTGGCTACCTACCTACCAGTGGGGTGTGCCACTTAGGATGATGATTGGATGTTTGGGTGACTCTCTCTTAACTTTGCCCATGTCGGACCATGTGGCTGATATGTGAATGGAGCAACATAACATTCTGAAATTGCTAGAATTTTAAATTGTTATAAGACGTTGAATTAAACGTTACTAACTGAAAGGTATCATTTAATAGGAATACTTATGAACTGATGGCTTTTATTTTGTTAGTAACGTTAGTCTAAACTAGAATGGACCCAGAATCCATTTATTAACTTGGAAGGAAACTAACCGCTGTGTTACATGTGTGTGTGTGTGTGACATTCACATTTAACTTGCTATAAAGAGTTTTCTAGTTAATTATATCGTGTTAGTAAGCTATCGATTTCCACAGATGATTTTTTTTCTTTAAATTGAATCCCGGATGATTCCCTGTGGGATATTCTATGTAAAACAGTAACCAATCATAAATTCAACTCAGCTCTATTTTTAGGTCATTATGCGTACAAAATTGGTTTTCGTCGCACATTAATTTCTAATTTAGCGTAGGCTTGCATGTATTTTATAAACGAGAGAATAACCAACCTACAACAGTACATACAACTCACCATTACGACAAGTTATTACCGATCAGTACAACATCAAAGCGTCATTCTAGAATTTTTGATTGTTTCATGTTCTTGGCCCATCTCTCGCTCACTGTACTATATTCGGTGTACTTGTAGTTTTTCATATGCTAACCGTACCAGATATGGATATAATCGATTGTGACATTAGTTTATAAAATTGGTTCGTAGAATTAATTATCGCATGTTTGGAAGTTCTAAAATGACTCCATGTTTGACATCTCGCCGAGTCTCGCGCAGTTTAAAAACCACAACGTGAATGGAAGGGAATTTAAAAAAAAAAAAGAATATCGAGAAATCTCATTTTGATTGTGTTGTACGCATGCGTGATGCATTCCTCTCGCGCACTCGGTACTAATTATGAGATTTTGAAAGGCATAATTAAACGTGAGGAGGATGAAGGGGAGGATAGTTTTGGTTGCTTAGCAACGCGTTGGCTTTTGTAGATGAACCCTCCTCTCCTCTTTCGTCCCAACCATGTCATGCCTATTTTTTGTTCGTTGATTTCTGCTTAATCGTGCTCATACTAATGCTGAAATAACCACTTAATAACCTATACGGCATGCAGTGCACTTTTCATTATAAATTTGATGCGTTTTTGTTGTTGTTGTCGTCATCCTCCTCCTCTTTCTGCTCCTCTTCTCCAAATTTTTCGTTGTTACGGTGACAAAAAATGAAGGAGTTGCATATTCTTTACGTTTATTGTGTTGTATATTTTTTTTAAATAATACTCTCTCCTCTTATCATCCTGACTTACCTACCTACCTACCCATTTTTCGTGTGTGAAATTTAGCTTTTATAATCAAATATTATAAGAATACACAATGAGTGTTAGTTTAGCGGAGAAAAATAATCGTTGAAAATTTGTCTGACTTCTCATGATCAATGAATAGATTATTTCTTTCCTCTCTTCTGGTGTTATTATGCATGCATGATCAAGTTTAAAATTACCTTTCCTAAATAAGCTTATGCATATCGTGTTGTTAAAAATCGTTTCTTGTGAATATACTGCTTCGTTTAGAGGCTCTTGGAGTCTTAAGTGTGCAGTAGGTAGATTCATAAGGCGTTTTGCATCTTTGATAGTTGTTAGTGTTTAAGAGCTCGTTCATAAAATCATGTCACAAAGATTGATTTAAATGTTTCACTGCACAAGTTCCTGTTCAGGCGGCTACCAAATAACACCAAAGGCTCTAAGAAGAGAGAATGGTATGGAGAAACTGCGTGCCGGGTGGTGGGACGTTGACTGACAGTAAGAGGGTAATATGTATAGGGTTTGAGCACGAAAACGTCCTTAAACGTGTGGCTCTGAACCTGTCATAGACAAGACCAGAGAATGGTGACCTCGATAGTTAAATTCAAAGACCTGTTTCTTCGACTGGCCTATGTAAGGATTGGTCTTCACCTTGCCGGATGGCTCGTTTCCCCGCCGTTTTCAAATCGGAAAGCTATTTTTTTGACTTTGTGCTCGCGTAGACAAATTATACTTGACCAACGTCCGCCTTTTTCTTTTGCCCGATTTGAGGCATAAATGCACATAGCGTGGCCTGTATAGTGAAAGTCGTATCACTTTGACATAAACGAAGCCCTCCTTTAGTCGCATATACAGTATATGCCTGTGATAAGGCGAAAGTTGATGGTGTGTTCTCCTCCCTTAGCCTCCCCTCTTCAGGATTTGTGGACGGTCATAGGACATTGCATACCCATTGACGAATTACAGTTTAAACTGGGAAAACTCAACACCAGAGAGAAAACTACGGACTTTCGTTCCGGGACAAACCTATGTATTTTGAACTCGACTATCAATTCCCCTGTTCATTGTCAGACTAATGGAATAGGAACCCATCTATCTGACCTGAGGATACTGGCGAGGTCACCTTTCTGCCCAGTTTGTAAAAGTCATTCGACAAGCATATGAATAACTACAGGCTGGACGCTTCACCTTGCCAACGCAGCCCCAACTAGTACTAGCATGGGTGACTGCTTGGAAACACTGGGACGGGGCTCTAGTGACCATTGTAGTTGAAGGACCTTAAAACACCAACGAAACAAAAAATATTCACTTTGTACGGTGTAGAAGCATCTGATGTCTCCAGATAACCTTCTGTGGAGGCTGCTTAATCCTGTTATACTGATAGGACAGGTGCTGAAAAGAATCCAGATCGTATTTTCTGAATACTCCCTACCCCAATTCATTTTGCTGTATTTTTTTTAAATGTAGTACATCAAAATTTGTGGAGAATTACACATTCTTCTCGACTTTTAAATGACTTCATTTCATTTGAAATTGAGCATTGAACTGTGAAGTTTAGCTTTATCATTCGTTTTCCTATGAACGAAAATGATATTTCTAGAGATTTTGTGATATTTACTGCTTAAAGGATAAAATAGAGAAAGAGTTTTTTGTTTTTATTATTACCTCGTTGTATTGAATGTGTTTTCGTTAATCCCGTTTATTTCATTCGGGACAAAAATGTTGGAATGCGAGCATGGTAGGGGTGGGATAGGGACATGGGAGACTTTTTCACTGTCCTCCTTCTATCAGTTCAGAAAGTTGTAAGGATGCCTATTTTCTCTTATGTCTTAAAAAGTATTTATAGCGAATATAATATTAAATCTATTTTAGCTCCACCTTTCTATATAGGCCCAATCAATTTCGAGGCATCAGTGTTACCTTTTACCCAATCGGATTAGGCATATTCACTGGTTTCCCTGTTTTCTGCCAACCACCATGAATTAATCTCTCTTTCTCTCCTCTGTCTCACTCTTTCTCTTTCTGACTCTCTCCCTCTCTCGTCCCCTCTTTATACAATTAATCCCTATTCTATCAAGATTATTATGCTAATCTAAAAGTAGAAGGGGGACAAATGAATGTGAGTCATTTTCATTGGGACGTTTCCTAAGGGAACAAGATAGAGAGAAAAAGAGAGGAGGGACCAATTGTGAGAAGTACGTTGAATCGTAGTAAAGACTAATACGTGGGTTTTGCATGGGCGATGACGAGAGGGAAATTTATATACGAGTGCAGAAATGCATCCTGCTTGTAACACACCTATCTTCCATCTCACTCCCATCCCCTCTTTCTCTCTCTCAGGACCTTTGTTTATGTGCCCTTTTCTGTTAATCATTCAATTCACTAACGTACCTAGACCTGTGTGTGACATATTAGATAGTTAGCTGATGCACATTATTCATGCTGGGTTTATAACGCAGTGTTGTTTTGTTGCAAAATGTGTACTTCTTCATTAAAGGAAGATTAGTTGTTGAGCTATTTTATTTGCTATTGAATGTCTTAGAGGGGGTCGCTGCTTTTCCCTACTCCTCTCCTGGCCCCCGTCTTCCCTTTGCTCCTTCCTTCCCTTTGGTAGGTGTGCGTGCGTTTGATCTTACGTTAATTTAAGGGACTTCATATATCTATTCTTATTTTCTTTGACATTTGTCTCTCTCTCTCTCTCTCTTCTCGGGTCTCTTTTGACAGAGAAACACACGTAGAGAGGTTCAGCAGATTAATTCATGTTTTTTTTTCTTTGTTTTTACGCCATACTCCATTGAAGAATAGAGATTAAACTAATTCAACTTCGCGTAAACGTCTTATAGTTTTATCCATGAAAAGCATTAGAGGTTTTCTCTTCATTATCATTATTATTGTTATCGATCAAAAGGCTCAGAATACCTATCAACCTCTCTCACTTTATTTTCTCTTGGCTCTTGTCTCATATTTTTCTGTAGTATGTTTTTATTTATTATCTTTTGGTGTTCGTGCAGATTGCTTTTGAAAATGCGGATTATTTATTTTTAAACTTTCACACCCACCTTCACAATGATCTTCTCTGTTTCTTAACTTCTCTGATGGTGATCTACTTAAAGCACAAAGTCTTATTGTCACCACTGACTGATGAGATGACTGCAGGTGAACCGATTTCAGTTTTTTTAATCAATGAGGCTCGTCTCTCTAGCGGGCTGGACTCTGGCGATCTGATTGATGTACCAGTCTTGGTTGAGGTGTGTAGTTTTCCATTCAAGAAAGGAAGGGGACGTCCCATCAAGTGAGACTTCCGCCGGATGAGCATTAGAAAGACCCGTTCTATATGGAGAAAAATATATTTATGTAGATCTACTAAAGTCCCAGGTGTGTCCTCAAGACTGCCAAGTCGCAACACTAAATAGTCAAATCGATCAAACTTATCCCTTGTGTTGGAGTTCGGCCTCTGTCCCACGTCCGAGTTTGATGTAAATTACTGATTTCTACTTTTATTCTCTTTGTAGAAAGGGTTCTTCTACCTTTTGGTAAGCACACAATACTGACTACAGGAGGCTCTGCACTGTCCATCCCACGCCTAGTGCTGTTGAGGCGTCTGTTATTGCCTCGCCTTAGAGAAATCACTCACCTCTGCCAGCGGGCAGAGTCTGTACAGGTTGAATTTAAGAGTCGAGCATTTGCCTAGCCCTGTTGTATATCATAGTAAGGGGAGCACTAAATAGGTTGTGGGATAAGATTGGCTTCCGGTGCAGGATGTTGTTTAGGCCACTTGCATTGCGTTTACTCTGCTGTCATGCTTGCATGTCTATCATCCCATTGTAATTACAGGATACAAATGCAAAAGTAAAATTGTCAGAAATTTCAAGATTACAGTAAGAACATATTGCACTAAGGATGAGACGTTGGTGTGACAGCCAGTGTGTCCATTTTCCTCCAATGTGAAATAACCGATGACTTCTCTCGTCTGTCTAATGAATGGCCGTTAGCCTCCTATAGCCCTGGCTATAGGAGGGCTAACGGCCCAGAATTCGGATTCTGGCTATAAGAGGGCCAACCTAGGATAGGAGGCGATAGGAGGGCTAACGGCCCAGAATTCGGATTCTGGCGATAGGAGGGCCAACCTAGGATAGGAGGCGATAGGAGGGCCATCCTAGGATAGGAGGCCATAGGAGGGCCAACCTAGGATAGGAGGACCTCCTATCACCCTGGTGATAAGGTTTCTATTGAAATGCAGATATTTTGGGACTGTAAGTCGTGGGTATCCAATCTTGGCAGTTAGGCAACGGGGTTAGTGAGTAGCAGTAGTAGATGTTATTTATTTGAAGAGTTGTTTTCTCGACGAATTTCTAAAACGTTGTGTCTCACTGAAAAATGTCGAATTGGATTAGCGTTAAATGTATCTCTGGAGATTGCATTGAAATATCTACTTTAGACATTAGTAGCACTGAGCTGCTGAACAAGGCCAACCACACCACCTTTGGTGAACGTCGAATTTTGACATTTGATTTTTGAAGATGACTTTGAAGATTAGTTGAAGCTATTATTTTAACCTGTATATGGTGGATTGGGCATCATGACCTGTCCAACCAATTTGGCTAATAATTAAGGTGATGATGATACTACGCTTGAGTGACCTCTCGGTTTGATAACTGCTGTTCTATTAGTAGTCTTGGCCCAGGTCAGTGGTTTTTCTGGCATCAAATAGGAAGGAGAAAACCTCTGAGAATTGCGTCTCCCTGACTGTGCCTTGTTACTTGACAGTTCATGAACCTTGTATACCCTTACCTGACGATTAAATAAATGAATAAATTTGATGATGTGAAGCATGTGTTATGAAGATAACTTTTTCAGGTATATCGCAATAAACTTTGAGAATTTCATATCGAACGATGTCGAATTTTAAATTAGTTTTTGTGTAACTAAAATGTCAAACACCTCTTCAGCGTTTAATTGACAATGGCAGTTTGTTTACATTTTCGTGATAAGGCAGTGTATTTTGCTGTCGTTGTCTTTCTGTTTGTTAGCTTACAGTCCTAACTACAAGTTAGTGGTTTTTCACTGTCCTGTGTTTCTTTTGTTTTAAATATCTCCCTCTTCTCATTCCTTTGTCCTGTCGTTTTATGTAGTTGCTAACTTCTTCACCTGACTTCTGAATCTTTCATTCTCTCTCACCCTCCCTCTCTTTACTCTTTCTCATTTGATAAATAAATTGCTGGTCGATGCTGAAGATGGGGCAGGGCAGTTTAGCTTGGTTACATTAAAGAATAATTTATTAATTATTTATAGAAGCAGATTGGCAACTAAATTTTTATGTGAACATTTTTACCGGCTCTCTGACATAGAACGAGAGCAACAACGGGCACCGGGATGTGGCACTGTACACTTACACTGTCAATTTTGTTGTCATACAAAGGGGCACAATTGAAAACATTATTTAATTCATAAATTTTGTTTAAATAATCCTTGACGGCCCGTGTGGAAGTTTCCAAAACTTGAAGCACAAACTAGTTATGGGAAATTGATTTGTCTCCTTGCATAAATTGTTTCGGTCACACTGAGTATTTCTCTGGTGTGCAGGTGCACCGAGTTGCATTCCTGACGGTGGATACGTGGTGGTGTTGTCACAACTTGTCTCCTCTTCCTCATTAATGTTTTGAAAGACTGTCAAGTCTGTCCTACCTGATATTAGATTCGGGATTGCCCTCGAGTTGTATGTTGCATCTGTCCTCAGTTAATGTTCCCGTGTTGTTAAAATCATAGCGCTAATTCCCAGGTAGTTTTAATGATCTCTTGGAGTAGACCACTTGACTGCGCTGAACTGGTTGTTGTCATACATGTGCTGTTGGCCGTCCTGATTGTTGCAGGTCGTTCGTGTTGTCACACTGTTGAAGCCGGTGGCTGGTGAACATACCTACTGTAGCTAATAACAATTCATTTATTCTGGTAGAACTGCCACATTTGATTGTAAGTTCCTGATAATGTCCTAAATGAATAGGTGTGATACTTAGGTTTATGACTTCTATGATTGTTGAGAAGCAACATGGTGTTTCCAGATTCTACATTGTAATTTAAAGAAAATAGGGCAAATTTATTTAATATTAACTTGAAAAATAAGTTGCCTAAGCCCTCTCTCCTCTCCCTCTCGCATACACGCATACTAACTAACGCATTATATCCTTTGTTTACTTGCACAAAAAAATTTGCTGATTCTTGCTGTTCAAAATAACATTGTCGGCACAGTTTAAACAAGCCCCCTTTTTGCATTCAGCTTTGAAGTGTCTGTAAACAACAGGCGCACCATCAGAATAATCATGTAACCTCACAATGAAGTTAAAAATTAAGAAGTCACTATATCGTTGAGAAAACAAAGTTCATGACTTTCATGTAATGTAAAAATCAAGAGGAAGCCAGATGTCCCAGATAGGGATATTGAGTATAACATTTCCACACCTGCCCATTCTCGCTGTACTTTCAAATTTTTAATGCATTAATGATTTAAATGTTTATTAATCCCAGTCACATTTCTGCAGAGTTAATACAATCCATACATTTTATTAAAAGGCTTACTAATTATAGTCATAAAATGTGCCGAGTTCAACTGTAATTACATATTTAAATTTGATCACGTAATTTTTGACATTTCTCCGTTCATTTGAACTGTTATTGGTCAATAATATTGAATTAATTATGCCTGAAATCTGACTCGTACACTGCACTCGAATACAATTTTGATAGTGAGAAGCGATTTCAGTATTTTAGTCGTCGCTGCTTTATGTGTCTCTCGTCTTGTCATGGTGATAAGGGGCGTCAGGACTAGTGCCCCAAGCGCGAATTACGTGACTTGTGAAATCAAATGCTGAACTGCCATGAAACCAAAACTAATGCTCTGAGCGCAAATTAATCTCTTTACGGTGTTCTGTATGTTGATGCCAGAGTATACATCTACTAATTAGTTTTAGACGGTGGTGAATCCAGAGATCTCCTGTAACTGCCTCGTAAAGTTGCAGGCAGCCCGCGTAAGCGATTCCAGTTTTGCTCCTAAATTTATATATCATCGTAGTTCTGATTAAATGAGGAGAAAACTCATCATTTCCGTCAATAATGTTCATTTAGTTCACCCCAATTTTGGGATGAACGACTGAACAGTACCCTTTGTCCTAGTTTGTAGGCGCTCCCAAATTCCTTGCTGTCCTGAGTAATTTCTGTTTCGATATTTCCTAATTTGCTCATTTACTTTTATGTAATGAAGCGATCTTAATTAATTGTGACACTCGGGTTCTCAGAAAATTGGTAAAATACAAGCCTTTCTAGATTTTAAAGTGGGAAGTAAAACTGAGGACTTCTTTCGGATGAGAAGTAAAACTGAGGTCCCTTGTGGTGGACGATGGCATTTTCACGTAAAAGAACCCTCTCTACTATGCAACGGGTAGATGAGGCAAAATTTCCAGGTATAGGAGCTTGCCCCCTGGTGTCGGTGCAATGCCCCAACGAACAGTTGACCGACGATAAATAAGCATAGGGGTTGCAACTTTGGTGGACAACCGGCTGTGGAAAAACATTGTTTAACCCTTTGCACTCCAGCCGGGCAAAACTCATATTTGAAATGACGCAAATCGGGCGACAACGGAGTGCAAAGGGTTAAAAGGGACAAGATGGGTACCGGACCGTGCGATAGGCGGGAAAAGGGTTAGGGGGTTGCTTTGCTTTATTTGACTTGCTTCTGTCGAGCACCCTAAAACTTAAACGACATTGTACAACTTATACATGAACTGGACTGTTGAAAGGTCTCTGCATACCTTTTCACCTAAAAGGGGTATTTAGCCACACCCAAAATGATCCTCATCATCATTGAAATGGTTTTTGGACACTGCATGTATACAGTGTATCAGAAACTTTTTTTTTTGCTTCTTCTCAGTCTTATCTTTCAACTCACTCTGTGGTTACTAACTGAAATGATAAATTGCCAGTCGCCTTTTTTTCTCAAAAATTTCTTCTCTGTAGGACTGACCACATATAATTGAAAACTAGGTTGCCATGATGGTCTATGTTGGTGGTCAAGATGTGCGGTTTAGCCTTATTGTTTGTTGTTAGCTTTGAGAAAATGCCAATATTATCCGCGTGATCGACAACGGGTAAATGTTGAAATTGAGGGGAGGGGGGATTTCCTCGAGCTCATTTCACATTTCCGGTGTTTGTCAAATAATCCCTATAGTTAGTTGATCGTAAAAATTGTATATTTAGAGCAAACTGTACTCGATAGCCCCCCCTTTCCACACCTCCCTGAGTAAGGTAATATTTTTTTTCTCCCACCTTCTGCCAGGGAAAACGTACAGTATTTGGCTCCTTGCCTCTTTCTGTTTTACCTTTTATTTCTGAACTAGTGTAACGGTTCTAAACGTGTCCATCCATTACGTTAATCAAAATTCATTTTAATTTCATTATCTGAGAATTATCCGTGTGACAGGTCCTGTTTATTACCCTTTTTATCGGCAGTATATTTGCCGCTCGTATTTTATTATAAATGCGGTATACTGGTTAAGCAATCCCAATGTTGTTGTTACTTCTTGACTCATGGTTATAGTTTTGACGTGCAGTGGACGTGATTTGTGCTGTTCGCTCCACTTGAGATGGCCTTGGGCCAAAGTCGTGAATACCTGGGATGAAGCCTTTTATTATTATTCTTCCTGTGTACACTAGCACATCATTTATATAGTGTATGTGGACAGGTATATAATTACATAAAGGAAAGGACCACCCCAAGACGTTTTAAGAAATCGTTGTTGGGGCTGATTTCTTTGTATTTGAAGAAAAATTTCTCGCGCTTTGGTAGGTAGTTTTAACAAAAGAGCAAAAGAAGCAAAGGGGGTGTAAAACACAAGATCCATCCCGAATAAAAATACTGTAATAATGAGACCGAAACGACATGGTCCTCCGCCTCTATTTCTGTAATTTTAAATTGATGTATGTCTGTATGTTTAAGTACTCCCAGACAGACGTTTATAAGCTAAAATGACTCTGACTCAGGATACGGATTGTTGTTTTTTTTTCTTCACAAACGTGATAGTTTTTGTGTGAAAATTGTGTTTTTACGAACTCTCCTTTTGTGGTACTATCCATATCCTAATTTTAAACTATTATTAGGATTTTCAGGTGTTTCTTTTTCCGGACAGGATCTTGACTGCTACAGACCAATAAACTTAGTTTGTGGTCCGTTGTGTTGAACTTGTCTTCGGTAGTAGTTTGCTGACAGTTTCTGAACATGTTTTTTTAACTGTTTTTGACTGTAAAAAGGCTTTTCGCCCTACCTCACCATCGACCTCTTTCCGCTCTCTGCCTTCCATCATTTCTGACCTTTTTCACGTCTAACGCAGTGTCCATTTGTCCCGGTTTTTAAGTAGCCGGCTTCCGATCTAGCGCCACAACCCTTATTTATTTAACATCGATCTAACTTCTTCGGACAGAATTGTCTTTAGCGGGGACTGATGCCTAGTTCCGTATCATCACACTTCAACGCTAATCACGTCGCCACTGATGACATTTTGATGACGTTTTGTGCTAGTGCGTTATGAAGGAGCGCCAGCGCAATTCCTTAAGTGTAGCGCTTTATTTGGAGTCACGGCACGCCGCCGTCATGTCTTAGTTTATCCTCCGCCATTTTTCAAGCAGACAGCTCAACCGCCAGCCAATAAGAACGCAGCGTGACTTGCGGGACGCTATGTGAGTTGACCACCTGTCAACTCAACTACCGTCACGCATAGCTGCTCTGCGGCGCCCCAAGTAGCAGTGTGACGTCACCATTTTTTGTGCTGTGTCGCCTGATTCAACGGTAATAGCGTTGGCGCGTGGGTATACGGAACCAGGCACAAGAAACGAGCTCTTTCCTGGGAATTTTGCTGATGTAAACGTATGCTTTGCTATATGTGTATGGTCATGTAATGAGAAAAGAGGAGGAGGAACTGGTTAGGACCAATACAAGGATTCAGGTTATTGGAAGCACCCGGGCACCAAAGCAGACGTGGGAGCAGGTTGCACGAAGAGATATGTTACTGTGTGGGATGGATGGGGACCTGGTGGGAGATAGGTGGCAGTTGAGGAGCAAAACCCGCAGACCCGACCCTGCCGCAGGTGAGATAAGGGTATAATGATGATCAAACGTATACTTTGCTCCACGCAGAAAGGAGTTTTTTGACGTTTATCATAAACACCACACGGAGCCATGGTGTTTCCATCTTACCTGAAGGAAATCTCTGCTTCAGCTAAAGTCGAACCATGTACTCACGCATACACCGAGCTATCGGTCGGTGTATCTATCGGCCCCTCCATAAAGCCCATCTTGATGTAATTCAATATTCGGAGTTGTCAGATTGGGTGTTTGAAACACCAGTTTTCATTGCACTAGCACTGTAGTACGGAACACTGGAGCAATTTAAGGAGTCACAAACTCTGTCCTATAAACTTGAGTGTGTGAGTTATCTTGCACCCCTTCCCTCCGCCCTCTTTCTCTATTGCCCTAAAGATCAGTCTGGGGGAATTGTGTTTACGCAATGTTTTGACGAATAACAAACTATATACAGTATTTGCAAACCGTTAGCAATGTTTAGAAGCACTATTTCAACATTGTTAACTGATAATAGTGGTAAATAAAATGTTCGCAAGCCCGTGGACTGTGCCTCTTGAATCTCCTCTTGATAGGTACAAACACATACGCTTTACTCACCCTCTTACCTTTAGCACAGGGAAATAACCACTATAAGCTGGAAGCGAACTCCTAACGTTTATCTTCACGTCTCAAAAAATTTGAAAGACGCTGACAAGTAGACTGGATGCGTTTCATCCATGGTGAATTTCTGGATGGTTTTGGGATAATAGCATCAACTTTATTAAAAGGGTTAACTAGGTGAATTTTGATTTCAAAAATGGACTTACAGTATATAGTAGTTAACAACCTGTCTCGGTGGCGCAACAGGTAGAGATTCAATAGAGGATCGAGGTGGGTTGATTTCTTTCGGCCGAAAGAGAGAGGCCCCGAGTCCGCCTTCCTTCGGATGAGAAGTAAAACCGAGGTCCCGTGTGGTGTACGATGCCATTTGCACGTAAAATTACCCTAACTACTATGCAATGGTAGATTACGCGAAATTCCCGTGTCGGAGCTCGCCCCCCCCCCCGGCGTCGGTAGAGTGTCCTAACGTACCGTAGACCGACAATAAATAAGCATAGGGGTTGCAGCTTCGGTCGGCAGCCGAATGCGGAAAAACACCGTCCATTACATCACCTTTGTGTCCACTCAGAGGGACAGGATGGGGGTACCCGACGCTGCCATTAGACATTGCTTGGGAGCGGCAAATTGCGTTGGACACACCAGTTCTCGTCTGATCACTGAAGTTAAGCAACTCAACCCCAGTTAGTACTGACATGGGTGGTCGCTTGGGAAACCTGGATACCTCTAGTATCCAAAAATCGTCGCATTAGTGTAGTGTCTGCATCCGAACTACACTGTGGACGGGGCTCTAATGACCTCTGTAGTTGAAGGGCCCTAAAACACCAACAAACCAAGGTAACCTATAGTAACCTTGCAACAAACAAACTGATCGCTGAAGTTAAGCAGCGCAACCCAACTAGTACTGACATGGGTGGCCGCTTGGGAAAACTCGGTACTGCTAATACCCAAAATCGTCGCATTAGTGTAGTATCTGTGCAGTCTCTGCATAAGAACTATGCTGTGGACGGGGCTCTAATGACCTTTGTAGTTGAAGGGCCCTAAAAACACCAATAAACAACAACAACATTAGAAATTGCTTGCTTATATTGTAGTTAATGAATTGGTGCGGTAATATCCTTCTGAATTATTATTTGATAAGTAGTGTTATGTCCTAATAATGGGCTTTCAGGTTTTCATTGAGGGAGTTTTGTTAAAATCAATTTTTGTGACTGAAATTCAATGTTCAGTTCCATCAATGTTCAGTCATCATTGGTTTGATGATATATGTAAAGGATGTTGTAAGTTTTTTATTATCAACCTAAATGATAGGATTTTTATTAGCTGTTTGAATGGATTTGTTTAAGGTCATGAATATGAAGGAGGGTGGTTGGATGAGTGTTTAGTGAGAACATGTTTTTCAAGAATTTTGAGGGTTGCTACTGTTGTTGATGATAACCAACCGCTGACCCGTGACTTGAGTTTTTTGAATTAATTTTAAAATACAAAAAAAAAACAGTAAGTGTATTCATTTCTGTAGGGAAACAGGCTCTTCTTGAAGCTTGTCGACTTTTTATAAGAAAAAAGTGAGGGGAGGGGGGAGGGGGGACTACTGCCTTATTTCATTCCCAAGGAGTAACTGATTTTTTTATACATGTAGTTCAAAATTATGAAATATATTTTAAGTTTAGTTTTTTTTTTGTAGCCTATTTTGTTGAAGTTGATGTGTGACCAATCTTTAAGATTGAAATTCACTGCTTGAAAATTAATTCATGCAGTATATGAGTGAAGATTGTTTTCTCCCTCCATCTTTTTTTCCCTCAAGTCATGATAACTTATATACTACATAATTTTTTTTTAAAAAAAAAATCCCCTCAATAAATATTTCATTCAGGAATTTTAAAATTAATCTCATTATTCTTGTAGTTCAACGGGGATATGCGTGTTTGACACAAAAATCTTGATTTATTGCGTTATTCAACATAACTTACACCAGGAGGCGAACTCTAAAACTTGAAAATTTTACCACGTTTAACGTCTTGTTGCGGTATAGAAAGAATTCCTGACCGTCACGGGTCAGAACTCGTAGTCGCGGGATTTACCGTTGTCATATTAAGTGGTGGAAACGAATTTGAGTCTACCTCTGCGTGGGCCAACCACCACTAGGGTCACTTACCTTTAGCAGCGTTGCCATTTCTCGTCTTCCCCGGCTTCTGTCACCTCTCGGTTCCCTGTGTTATCGTCAGACTCTTATCAGTCGTTATCTTCCAACAATTGTATTCCAGGATGCTTCCTGGGGCCTTGTAGTCTCTGTGTCTGTTCCCAGTTAGTAGTCGCTCGCCGCCCCTTTCGGTAGCTACGCCGAACTTAGGGTAGCTACAGGCTCCGCGCTGGTGTGGCCTTTTACATGACGCACGCCCTCTGCCGTCGACATATTACTACTAGAATAGTTAAGCGATTGTGGGTGCTTTGTGGATGGTTTGTTTCCCGAACGAGGAGGAGAGAAGCCCCACGTGCCCGTTCCGTCGGATAGGAACAAAGCCTGTAGGAGTTCGTCTACGGGCAGCGTTGGAAAGAAATTGTTCCCAGAAAGAAGGGAGGCCATCGTTTAACTAAGCAGGGATTGTGGCATTTGGTTGGCAGTCGGCCGCGTCCATCAATTCGCCCATGTGTTCTCGGGACAAATAAATAATCCCTGACCGTGCCAGATGCAGGAAAAGGGTTACGAATGATGAGATGACGTAAAGGTGGAAGGTGGTCTCGCGCACATCCCAGAGCGGCGAATTGCGTTGGACACACCAGTTCTCGTCTGATCACTGAAGTTAAGCAGCGCAACCCCAGCTAGTACTGACATGGATGGCCGCTTGGGAAAACTGGGTACTGCTAATACCCAAAAATCGTCACATTAGTGTAGTGTCTCTTCAGCCTCTGCATAAGGACTATGCTGTGGACGGGGCTCTAATGACCTTGTAGTTGAAGGGCCCTAAAACACCAACAAACAAACAACAAGCGCACATCCCATTTAGAGATGCTTGGTGAGTTCTTCCAAAACGTCCGGGTTTTGTGACCCTTATTTTGATACACATTACGTAATCGCATTTTCAAGTAGATGGTAGGTAGTTGGTCAAGTATCTGATTACTTGAAAGGTTGTAGAGTTGCATAACTGGAATGAATGCCACCTCTACTACTACTGTTAACATTTTTCATCGGATTTAATTCATAAATCCTGACGTTTGATAAATAATATGACTCATGTGTGCAGCAGTATATGATATATGAATCTAAACTGATATCCGTATGGGTGGTTATTGTAATTTCGTTGGTTCAACTAGTTTGGTAGACTTGTTAGTAATCTCTTTAAGAAGACGACACGTTTAATATTTATTTCGTAGAAATGCTAATTTTTGATTTTCTGTAATTATTAAAAAAGTTTATAGCTTTTACAAAATGCACTATTGATTTATGTTCATTTTGAATGTGTTCATTGGTTGTGAAGCTGTAAGTGCCTCGTTTATACGACACACTTGAGATATCTTGTAGATTTTACTCCGAATTGAACGTTATCGGTTATATATGCTATATTATCAGTAAAGAAGAAGCCTGGAAATTATAATAAACGATGGAAAATACGACTCGTTGATAAACACACACTCACACGTACGATTAAAACGAGCGAAATGCACTCTCCATCAAATATAAAACTTGGCAAGATAGGGGTAGATTGCAGGATGTCTTTTTTTGGCTTCCCTTAAAGTTGTTGATGCGTCATCAATCGAAGAATGATGCAGTAACGCATCATTAATTAACAGATTTTTGATAACGTTATCCAACCGGTCCTTTTACCAGTTCAGGAATCATTTTACAAAATTGTGTTAAAAATACACTCGAATTCCTTCTTTCTCTCTCTCTCTTTCTTGGTCCAAGAGAGAGTGCGCCTTCTTTCGGATGAGAAGTAAAACTGAGGTCCCGTGTTGGTGTACGATGTCACTTGCACGTCAAAGAACCCTCTCTACTACGCAACGGGTAGGGAGCGGCGAATTGCGTTGGACACACCAGTTCTCGTCTGATCACTGAAGTTAAGCAGCCCAACCCCAGCTAGTACTGACATAGTGGCCGCTCGGGAAAACTGGGTACTGCTAATACCCACAAATCGTCACATTAGTGTAGTGTCTGTGCAGTCTCTGCATAAGAACTACGCTGTGGACGGGGTTCTAATGACCTTGTAGTTGAAGGGCCCTAAAACACCAACAAACAAACAACAACACAACGGGTAGATGAGGAAAAAGTTCCAGGTATAGGAGCTTGTCCTCTTGCGTCGGTGGAGTTCCCCAAACAATAAACTTTGGTCGGCAACCGGCTGCGGAAAAACAATACCCAATATATCGCCCTTGTGTCCATTCAAACGGACAAGATGGGCACCCGGCCCTGCCATAGGTGGGAAATGGGTTAGGAGTTGCTTTTATGGTCAATACATCGGCTGCTTCAGCGACCTCAAGGATCGAACACATGACCTGTTGGTGTTTTTGTTGTTGTACATCTGCACTATTGTATGTATAGCCATCCACCTTGGTTTCATCCTAGCCTAAGTGGAATGACTGGTTCCATCAAATCCATCAAACCTTGACTGCGCCTTCCGTTTCGGATGGGAAGTAAAACTTTGGTCCTTTCTATATGCAGTACGAATTTACCAGTAGATCGCCAAAAATTCCAGGTGTAGGGACTTGTTCACAAACGTCAGTAAAAGTCTCCGACTCTTCCATAAGTGGAAAAAGGGTTAGGAATGATGGTCTGCCCTAACAGCTCTGCCATCGACCCACATCAGGAACCAAATCTCCAATCAGATTATTGTGAGATGGGGGTACTACTTACTACCTGAGCTTTTGAAACCGGCTTGCCCATTTTTTCAGTTACTGAATGGATCCTTATGCTCTGATATTTCTTTCTCAAATCTCGTTTTGAAGATCCCCTATTTTCACTTAACCTTTGCTAGTCAACATGTAACTAAGTGACCTTTAAGCCTTAAAAACTGCCAAAGGATAGGTTACATGAGACGCCCGTGTCAAGAGTTAAAATCTCTGATAAATCGATTTAGTTTTAGCCCTCTTAAAAATGAAATAATTATGTGTCTGGTTATTCTTTAATCGTCGTTGTATCGCTTCTAGATCACATGTGTGATAAAAGTGTCACCGGGTTTTTGAACAATAATTTTTCTTCATTACTTACAAACTAATCATAAGCCTTACGGTTAATAACTCAGAAGAGTTCTTCAAGATTTCAAGCTGTGGGGAGAAAGGGCTTTTTTCTGATGTCTTATAGTTTGAATAAAACTGGATTTTGAATCAATTTTTAATGATTGATTGCATCATTAATGTACTGTTCAGTGTACAAGTGTGTTGTTAATTGGTTATATATCGTCGTCTTTTATTGGGTGAGAAGAAAAGGAGTTATGATTATTGGAAACTAGGCTTGAAGTTGTTGCAGGACCTTGAGGTGTAGGGCAATTCACGTAATAGCTCATTTTTCACAGTGTGTTGCTTTCACTACTAGTGTACTTTTACCACTGCCTACTCATGGTCATTTCAAATCGTAAAAGAAGTCCACTTCACCAACTTATGGTATTAGCAGGCTCTGACATTTTGAGTAAACGGTCCACTCTTCATTTTAAACGGGCCCCCCTGAAAGCCCTTGACACGACCCTGAACTGCCAACCGTTCTGGGCCTGTAGCGTGGGATCCATCCTTTCTTGATATCCAGGTTGGTTGGTAGAGAACATTGGGTGCTGCAAATTTCGCCTCTCCTACATCCCCCACACTTACTTCTTCCTCTCCTGCGAGCAGCCTCCTAAGGGTTCGGCCTGTTATGGCTTACTCCCCACCCCGTTTTGGTGTAACATAGAAAACATATGACAGTCCGCAAAAGAAATAAATGGAAATGTAGGGCCTTCTTCCCTTCCGAAAGAAGCTGTCAGTCTCAGCAAAGATCGACCCTGCAGCCTTTGGTTCACGAATCAAGATTACATCTGAGGCGAACGTATAATTGGACACAGCTGGCGGCCTGAAAACCCCGCCTCGGTGTCTCCGAGGTAGTGTGCCGGACTTATTTCGGACGAGAGAGAGAGTGTGTTCCCAGTGCTCCTTCCGTCGGATGGGAAGTAAACCTCCCAGGCCCTAGTTGATGTGCATACAAGGGAGCCCTTACTACATCGAGCAAAATAAAGGCGTAGTTCCGGCGAAATTTCAGGTGTGGGAACTCATCCCCTGGCGTCGGTGGAGGATAGGGTTCCAACGTAGAAAACTGGCGGGCGATAAATAAGCATAGGGGGTTTGCTGCATTAGGTTAAAAGTCGCCTGCGTAAAAACACCGTCTGACAGCTCACTCATGTGTCCCAGTGGGATCAAAATGAACGCCTAACCTTGCCATAGGCGGGAAGAGGGTTAGTGGCGACTTATGATCATGTAGGTGCATAGTGGATCTAAATATTTTATCACGTAAACCACAGTTATTGCTACTACTCAGCGTTTCATTTCCATATTGAATTTGTAAAACGGAATTGATTTTTATACTTTTAAAATGACGTGTATGTAAATGTAATAGATTAAGGAGATGGCTTGAAATTCATCCAACATGCAAATATTTATTCAGTTTAATGAGTACGTGCACAAATGTAGGATGAGATGATACGCGATGGGCGAAAAAAAAAGGATTAATAGTTGCCAGGAGTTAGTTTGTGACTTTCACATCCGACTTATTAGCAAAATGATGCCTTTCATTTTGTGATATTATTCAAAAGCTTTGTGTTTGTTGTAGCTTTGCATAGAACCTTTGTCGGTGTTTTGGTCACTTAAAGATTAATGTTTTTTTTAAACAAAAACAGTCCCTTAAAATTTATCACCCTACACATCCACCCAAAAAAATTTTAGATTTTTGTTTCGGATTGTAATTTACACTGATAAACCTCTGCACGTCTTGAGTTCAAATCTACATGGTAGCAAGAACCTGCTCTTAACTGCCTTTTTTCCTCTAGTGCCCTTTAGTAGTCTTATCAGATGTTCATACTATATCGTCATCATCAGGTCGGGTCTGCGGGTTCTAGCCCTACACTGAGCATGGTCTGCCTGAGGGCACCCCAGCCAGGCGTCCATGCTATATAAAACTAATAATTTCTTTTTCTTCTACTAATCTTTTTCTTGAAATTCGCAGGGGTTGAGATTCCGCTTAGCCCGTGTGAATGACCGGATTTTTTGTTGTTTTTTGTTGGTGTTTAAGGTCCCGTCAACTACAAGGTCATTAGAGACCCGTCCACTGCATAGTTCTAATGCATAGACTGCACAGACACCACGCCAATGCGACGATTATTGGGTATTAGCAGTACCCAGTTTTCCCGAGCGACCACCCATGTCAGTACTAGCTGGGCTTGCGTTGCTTAACCTCAGTGATCAGACGAGAACTGGTGTGTCCAACGCAATTCGCTGCTCGTGAATGACGGGAGTTAAGTGTCACACTTGTGACTGCAGCTTATATAATGGTTCTGGTGTTCTTGGGCTCTTTGAAGGACTGATGGGATGGTGTGTCCTAAGTAGATTAATAATATTAGCAACAGCAATAATAAACTAATGTCCTTCAAGGTGCTAGTGAGGAACAGAAGGAAGAAAAGACCAGTGGTGATGCACACCCATTATGGCATCACCGTTCGCAACTGAACTGAACTGAGTTCGTTTGCACACCAGGCGGGTATCGAACCAGTTCTTCCAACCTATGTATGGGACATGG
>JAAFCE010008833.1:30513384-30677776 GCA_013389805.1 Trigoniulus corallinus | reverse complement strand
CCAGGCGGGTATCGAACCAGTTCTTCCAACCTATGTATGGGACATGGAAAAAATATTTATTTTCTTTCATCTGAAAGTTTTTAGGCTACTTCTTTTCTTGTTAGTTATCTTGTGGTCTGGTTGTTCCTCCTTAATTTTTGTTTTGTTTTGTAACATTCTCCGGATTATTCATCTTCAAATAGCTTCTCGCCCCATTATTTGGGTTTAAATCCCCTTCTCTCTTCCTTCCCCCTGCTTTTGCACATCCTATCATTTCTGTTAATTTATGCAAGGTAGAAAGAGAGAGAGTAAAATACTTCTTGTAGACCTTATTTCTTCTGCTTCTACGTACAGTACCTACCTACCGCCTACTCTTCCTCCCCTAACTCCTATTTTTGTAACGTAAAAATCAATTTCACTAGAATGCAATGTAGTATTAAGAATTGCGACTTCAACTCTCGAAATTTCCATTTCATTTACATAATAAACTGTAGCGTTAGTTTATTTTTCATCAGCAAACGTGCATATGGAGTGATATTTTTCTTAAGTGTAAAACAGTATGAAGTAGTAAGGTACTACCCCTACTACTACTCTACTCACTACTACATACATTTATAGCACATATTTGATGTGTATTGAATTGTTTTTGATGAAGAAAAATCATTATAGATATTTGTTTGAGATGTCGATAGGTTTCTTATTACGCGGAATAGTCAGTAAATTTGACACTGTTTTCTATATAAGCAACATCACTACGTGGTTGCATAATATTCTGTATTTAAAATTCAGTGTGGAGTTGTCCCATTCAGGCATACACCCTCCTCCTCTTCCTCTGATGTTTCTCTCTCTTCTTCATCTGAATTGCATGTGAATATTAAAGAAAATGGCAAACATCTATGATGAATGTTAATCGTGTGCATTTCTTTCAAGTTTTTTTATATTCATATTGAAATTTCCTGCATAATTTAATTCTTGACTGTCTCACGCTCCCCTGTAGGTGCTCTGCTTAGTTTTAGTATTTTTTTAAATCTTTTACTCCTGCCCATTCTTTTTTTTACACACACCAACCTACCCCCATCCTTCTGGCTTTCTCTCTCTTCCTCTATCCCTGTCTCCCTCTGTCCCTCTATCCATCTCTCCCTCTCTGTGCCTCCATCTCTCACTCTGTCCCCCCCTCTCTCTCTCCTTTTCTGTGTTTCTGCACATTTCTGCATAATATCTGCCTCATCATTTTCGCCTTGTACATATTAATCCAATACATTCTCCAGCCTAGTTGTGTACAGCTCACGCATTCACATGCAACTTTCATTATTATCATCATTATCAAAGTGTGTACTGTACTTCACTTTTGATTTTAAATCATCATTCAATCCCTGAAATTAAAAAAAGGACTGTCCTCTTATTAAAAAGATGAAGGCAGAGGGTAGGGAGAGAGAGAGGAAAGGATTGAGTAGGATGGGGAATGTGTGATGGTGATTGTTTTAGATACAGTTGTCTAAAATGTCATAGTTGGCTTCTGGGATAAAGAAACACTCATCTAACTCTTTCCTCTCTTTTTCCTGCTCCCGCCTCCTCTTTCAATCTAGCCTCTTCTCCAATGATGAGTAGGATGATGAGGATGATGGTAGTAGTGGTGGTGGTGGTGGTCTGATGACAGTGGTGACTGTGACTATGTACTGAAGAGAAAGAGAGAAGGGTGGGAATTTAAGTAACGATAGGGGTAGAAGAGAGGGGTATGTGACTCCTTATGTAACTATGCTGAAAAGGAGTAGTGGGTGAGAAAGAGAGAGAGAGATGCTTTTCCATCTTTCCATCCTCCCTCTCTCTCTCTCCCTGTTCTGCTCAACCGCACAAGAGACAATGTTACTTTTGCCATCATTCCCTATTTTTGGGAGGACAAATCTAAAGCATATCCCTGTTGCAGGCGGTAAGCGGTATGATCAAAGGCGAACGATGAATCCCGACCCCCAATCAGCTGCTTAGAAATTATGCGCAAATCATGTTTTCGCTTCGCTAGTCGCCAGCTACCAATTTGAGCGAAGCCAAGCCACTGGTTTTACGAAACTATACTGCTTGTATATGTAATGTTTTCAATGTTCATTCTTCTTCTCCTCCTCTTTTACCCTTCTTTCTCCACTTAGACCCCCTCCTCTCTATTTCTCTGCAGCTTTTCCACCCCCTCTTCCATTCCGTCCCGGGACACCCTCATCTCTTCACATTTTTACTAGAAATTTGTATATGTTGAATAATATGCTTCTGTTTCTGTCATTTTTACCCCTTTCTATGTTCTTACAGATTTTCATCTGTGGCCTGTACACGATTTGTGATTCTACTTAAACTACCCCCCTCTCCCTCATCCCCATCCCCCACTTTTTAATCACCCTCTCGCTCTCCTTCCCCTCCCCTCCATCTTACGCACACTGCTTTTCTTTAAGTAAATTTATCGCCTTTGCTTCCTATATATTTTTTTCTTATCATTGGCATTACCTCACTTAAGATTTATTTTTTTGTCGCTTTTTTCTTTTAATTTTTTATCTACTAAAGCGTGATATTCACTTTTTTTTAATATTAAAAACCTGTAATTTTTTCTCCTTTGCTCCCCACACCTTAACTCCTCCTCTCCCTTATTATTGTGAAGAAGTCATTGGTATGGAAGGATAAGAAAGAAAGGGTTGATGGCGTTATGATATTAGATAAAAGTGTAGTAGGAGGATGCAAGTGACAGAGCATTTATTAAATGCCATTATTTAGGCTTCGTTCGTTATTGGGTGTATAGGCTTATTATTTTATTTCTTATCTGTAAAATTTACAAGTTATTTTAATTAAAAAGAAAGACTGAAATTTTTATTTCGAAAAATAATTTTAAAATATTAATGTCTCCTAAAACCTCACCATTGTATTATAACACAGATGAATAGATTAATTGTTGAACGACTGTTTAAATCTGAGTACGTGGATGTAGGTTCGGTCCTGCCAGAACTGGGTGATTTCTTTCGGGCGTCAGAAAAATCCTACAAACGTCGTGGCCCCCATGAGGTGTGTAGATGTGTCTCCTCCATGACTCTAGTTTATGTGGTGGTCACTACATCTTCTGATGCGTGAAAAGGGGATAATGGTCGTTGCTTCCAGGCGTTAATAATTTTGGTCTGCTTCTCAGTATTCTCAGACGTCATCATGCTCGGCTTTATCTAACCCTTTTCTCACCTATGGTGAGATAGGGTGCTCACGCATGATTCCGGGATTTTTAACCAGGTTGGAGACAGAACAAATGGGATAGAAAGATAAATTGAAAGGTAGCAATAGGCAGGACAGAAAGAGATGAAGGAAGACATCGGAAGTGCATGCGCGATCTGTTAGACAATATTATTTATAAAGTACTTTGGGATGTCCTTACAACATGCAGTGGTACAGCAAGACTGACCTATACTATATCCCAGGGCCCACATTAAGTCTAGTCTGTTGTTTTCCAACTAAAACACATCCATTACTTTATTTTATGACCATTCTTTTTACCATGTTAGGTGTTACTGTCAGGTGTAGGGGTGGGGAACCTTTTCATTTCTGAAGGCCGCATTCATTTATCTGAGTAAGGGCTAGACAATAGCCAAAGGGCCTCAGGTTCTCCACCTCTGGTCTGGTGTGTCCACGTCCGATGGCTATATTTAATATATTCATATGAATGAATAAGCATTAATTTTGAAGAGTATAATTCCCAGTTGTTCTTAAATTGACCCTCTTGTTAGCGTAGCTTTCTGTTCGGTGTTGATTGCTAGGAGCAATTGGGCGCTGGTCAATTTATTTACAGAATTAGGATGGGTGACACACCCATGTCGCTTTTCCTAGTCTTGTGGAAACCAACTCACCAAAGTCACATTTTTGACAAGAGGAGTTATTTGGTTAATTTATTGCAAGACACTGATCCTCCAATTGCGCGCGAGCATCGTAGTGTCCTTTACATTTTACTCAATGGTTCTCATGCGTTCATCAATTTTCGTAGTTTGGGACCTACATGTGTCCGGTCTAGATTCTCATGATTCTGCCCTTAAACTCTGGACCATCTTATACTAACGGGTTAGCCTGTTCTAAACTCATACTGCACAACAGTTCATCACCTACACCTTTTGCGAAGATGGACGCTGATAAGTCGTAATCAATCTGTTCGACTCAAATAATTATGGTCGGGCGGCCCTGAATACCTGAGGCAAATAGACTATGGTGCACAGAATTTCCATTTCTCCTTCCGTTGAAAGTAAAATTGTGACCCCGTGTGGTGCTTACGATATCACCATTGTGCGGTAAAGAACCCTTTCAACTCGGGGGTAAATACACGTGTAGAATGGCAGAATTCTCAAGGTGTAGGAACTGCTCGCTTCCCCTTCTGACGTGGATAAACGAGGAATTGTCCCAGAAGAAGATAGGCCGTCATTGTATTTGTACTTGGCACTCGGCGCTATAAGAAATCGTCGGATTTTATAAATTTAACTGTTATACTTCTTAAAAATCATTACAAAATTCCACCTGTTGATGAAATTTAATTTAAACCTCCGTGAATCCATGATTGGAAGTTCGACCCTGGTCGAGAGGGAGGGAAAAGCCCTAAATGCGCCTTCAGTCAAATAGAAAGTAAAGCCGTGGACCTTTCTGCGTGGAGTAGTTCGTTGGTATGTCCCATTTGTGGGACAAACGGGTGCCTGACTCTGGTACCTGATTCAGTTTGGATTCAAGCTTCACGTCCCACCCACAAGATCTTGCCTTCCCCTGTCTCACCACTGTCCAACTCTTAACCATCCTAATTGCTTAATTATGATTTTGAACTAATCATATAATCAGAATTATTGACTTGGTGCATGAGATCAGGATGTACGTTTTTTTATGTTCCTGTAACCTTTTCTCTGGTTATCAACTCTTTATTATCGGTCGTTCTTTATTTCTTGAGGAGGCGAGAGGGTTGTTATCGTTTAATTACGCTTGTAGTGTAGATTTCATAAAGGGGTGAATTTCCTTACTGATGTTATTCGCACACCTGAAAATTACACCACCCGAATGAAGAAAGGTTGTGATGTAAATTCATTGTTAGTGAAATTTTCTGGTTCACTGCTTCCTGCTGGTGAAACTTAACGTTCCTCTCCCTTTCGCCTCCTCCTCTTCACCCCTTTCTTACCCCTAAAAAGTGTTGTATGAATCTTAAGAAACTACAAATCAACACCTAATTTGTGACATGATGTGGAAAAAAGCCAACAATGTGAAACATTATAGTAGTGGAGACCTTCAAAACTTGATAAACGCTTTAATGCAAAAATTTCTTATTAGATCTCACCTGGGAGAATTTGCATACACGTTACACATCCATACACTTTCAAGGTGATTAAATGATTCATTGTTCGTTGACCACAAATTTTGACGTGATCTTTTTAACTTAGTTTAAAAACAGTTTTGTGTTTTTTCACTTAAAAGCGCCTGAAATAAATAGCACTATTGATGCGTTTCAAAAAGGAGGTAACTAATATGTCTTTTTTCTCAAGAATCCGCAGTTTCTTATGTCAATCTCCTTTTAGTCTAGCTTTCATTTAGACTCTTAGACTGGTATACAGGTTGAGGTCTGACAGTTTGATTTATTACTTAATGACCCTTTCCGCTGAATAGAGAACCTTTCCGTGTAATAAAAGGTACTTTTATGAACAAGTGTCATGGTACACACCACACGGGTCACAGTTTTATTTGCAATCGGTCGATATAGGTATCGACGTCTTGAATTTGTGTTTCCAACTCTATCATGAGCAGAAATATTTTAGGTATAGTAGTGATACTTGGCTTTCACATAGGAACAGACAAACCTCGGATAGGATCGATCCTACAACACGAGTTCCTGGAATAAGCCCGCTACCATGACTGTCTCCATTCTCCTTATCGAGAGTGAAATTTCAGCCTTGGTCGCAGAGGCGAACCTGCTTACTTTTGAGGTACTGCCACAACAGATTTTCATCAAGAATTTCATTTCTTAAATTAAAAAAAAATCAAATATGGAAAATAAATTATCGACATTTATTTTTGCCTGGGAAAATCAATTCTGATATCGTAATTTGTTATCGTTTTCCTAGCATTTTTCACAATTCCCCATCCTGCCTCTACTCGAACGACTGACTACTGCTAACTACTAAACAGTTTTATAGGCCTATAAATGTGATCCTAAATATTTTTCTCGTGATAAAATGCAGACATATCATGTTTATTGAATTAGAAACACGAAAAATAACTTATACGTTAAAATGCAATTTTGTTTTCCATTTCTGAAATTATTAGCCTTTAAGCAACTAACTTCATTTCATGATACGATACAGTGTGTCATTATATGAAGGAGTATTAGATTTTTTTTTTTATTTTTCATTTAGTAAACATACTTTGTCATAAATACATTTTCAAAATCATAACTTATTTCTCTAAGTAATATTAAGGAAAATATTATTCAAAAAAATACAAATTTTGAAAATGTCATGCGTTTAACATCCTGCCTTTACTGCTCTCAAGCAATTTCGTTAATTAAATTCAGTAATGTATTTATTTTCCTTTTTCCCTTTAATTGATGTGAGTCTGTTCTTTTATTTCATTTTTATACTGCATATTATAAATGTGATATGTTTTTCTCAATGAAACATAAATGATATTCTTAAATTTACTATTAATTAAAACGCAATTTCAATAGTCGATTAAATTAACAATAAGTCTCATTGACAGTTATTGATAACATTGCTGAATTTAGTATGACATTCATAATAACAATACTGTTTCAAAATGGCGCTGTTTTACGGTCACTAGACTGCATTTTATTTTAAAACTTTTCAAGTCTAGATTTTACTCTGCAGTAATAATAATGACGATGTAATTCCTATTCATTTTATTGGGCTCTAAGTTTTGCAAATCGGCAATAAATTAATCATTTTCTTTTTGTCCTTCCTCCAGGATATCGCATTTTATGGTTAGGACTCTTAAAATATTTGCTATATGGTCCCTACATTAAATTTGTAGTTGAAAATAATTTTAGACGCTTATAAAAACGGATGTTTTATACACACATTGCTTTTATTTCCAACCAAATATCAACCAATAATAATAATGCAAAATAACATTTATGATAATAGGCCTAATGAGAGAAAGAAAGAAAGTTTAAAAGGGCCTCCTACCTGAACTGTCTTTAATGTTGATATGTCGACGTTATTCCTTTCTTTTGATTGGTTGATTTTAAACAGCAAATAAATTTCATGTATTATGTAATATTAAGCCCACACTTCATCTGTTCAATTAGGTGCTGAGATGACGTTTTGAGCATGCGCACCAGCATCTCCCTCGCCACTTAAAATTGTTACTGAATCTTGCCATGTTTTTAGACAAAATGGCTTCATTCTGGATGTTGGTCCTGTCTTAATAGTCAGGAATGAATTATGTACAGAAAGCTACTTTTTTTACCGGTTGAGAGATCGGATAATGACCCGTACTCATAGTCCCATTATTGGAAACTACCACAACCAATCGAAAAGGTCCATTTGTTACTGGTTGTTTTGTAGCGTTTGAAAAATCCTGTTTTGGTTGGTTTCGGTCCTTTCTTTTTTTTTTTAGTTTTGGTAGGACCAAACTTGGACTCACTACACTCAGACGTGTTTTTTTTACTATTTTAATTCAGGAAAATTAATAAAGTGTCATTTTAGAAACCTGCCTTTATTCGGTATTATGTAATAGATACATTTTTATGCAGTATTATAGAATCACAAAAGGACCTAACTCAAAAGCTATGAGTCTAGTATACTAAAGGCCCTATATGAATATCGGTAAAGGACCATGGATATTTTGCCGTCCAGTAGCACTTAGAAAGGCGGAGGGCTTTTTGATATTGTAAACCGCAACAGATAAGTGTTACATGTTTGTGTATGCATGAGACATAAAGACCTCCAGTTACCCTCCTCGTGCTTTGGTCCCCTTCCTGGTCTCTCCCCTTCTTCTCCCGTATCCATTTTTTCTTCTCAGTATTGTGTAATACAGTACGTAGTTAAAGTAGACGGACAATGGTCGACAGTTGTTTGTTGGACGATGGTCGAGTGCAAGGGAGCCACTAATCTCCTCATGGTTGAATGCTTGGTACTTCACTGATGGGTGTAATAGTGAATGGGATTGTTAGGGGAGGATCCACGTAGAATAAAAATTGCAGAAGGGCTCACTCTTTGATATTAGGGGCTGTATATGTATAGGAAAGGAGAGGGGGAATAGATGTTGTTGGGTCTTAAGATGGAAGGGACCGCCCCAAGTTAGGGTAAGTTGCTCTCTATGTGTCTGGATAAGTCGATATAGCAGTACGAAAAAAACCTCAAGGGAGGACATTGAGAGTTGGATGGGGCCATAATTTAAAAAACATATAGGGATCAAGATAAAAGGGAAAATTGTTCTAAGAGGCGGGTGTAGAGGAGAGATATAGAGTTGTGGGGTCTCTATTTCCTTTACCCTGCCCCCCCCCCCTCCTTTTCCCTTTCCCCTGCTCTCCTCTACTTGTATCTCCTTCTTGTGCTACATCTTTTCTCTATTCACTGTCTTCCCCCCAGTTTTTTTGTATTGACAGTTGCCTTTCCAGTTGAAGTGCAGTATTATAAAAGCAAATTTGATGGGCGGGGCGAAAACGATAGACAGGGTTCATGTTGTCAATCACGTTAACTGGCGTAGTTAGGGCTAAAGCGTCTAAAAAGCCTCTGATTTCAACCCTGAGCTCTTCTATGCCCATCCTTCTTTGGATATTATTTTCAAGGCGTAGTTAGTGAAGCATTTTAGGGGCTTATTCACATTTTACGTACGTTATGTGAACTGTTTGGAACAGCTAACTTTTCATGAACGCACGAGGTGACTATAAGGCATTGTTTTTCAACCAGGGTCCCGTGAGGTTCGCCCAAGGGTTCCGCCAATGGCAAGGTAAAATATAAAAACAACAATGAAAACACAAGAAACGAGAACGACTTTTGTCTGACGAAGATGAACTTTGGGTGTCTCTCTCAAACATTAGGCCACGAATTCAACTGCTTATGCTAACACATATACTGTGCCTGTATCAATTAATGTCTTTTTTCTGTCACTGTATGGGGTTCCGCGAAAGGTCTAAATGCTCCAAAGGGTTCCGTTCCAATAAAAAGGTTGAAAAACACTGCTATAAGGGTTCAGGGGCGATGGGGAGAGCGGCTGTATTGCGTTCAACACACCAGTTCTCGTCTGATCACTGAAGTTAAGCAACGCAACCTCAGATAGTACTAACATGGGTGGCCACTTGAAAACACTAGGTACTGCCACTACCCAAAATGGTCGTAACAGCGTGGTGTCTTTGCAGACTGCATTAGAACTACGCAGTGGACGGGGTTCTAATGAGCATTGTAGGTGAAGGGCCCTAAAACACCAACGAAACATGCATTAGGAGGTTCATTGGCTCTATGTGACTGAATTTGTTTGACGCCTAAGATGTTGCCGAAAATTAGGCTAATATGGGGTATGGTCACCTCTAAAGACCCCTATACACGATCGGTTTGGTGTGTCACATCGGAGGGGAGCGGAAAATTGCGTTGGACACACCAGTTCTCGTCTGATCACTGAAGTTAAGCAACGCAACCCCAGTTAGTACTGACATGGGTGGCTGCTTGGGAAGACTGGGTACCGCTAGTATTCAAAAATCGTCGCATTAGTGTAGTGTCTGTGCAGTCTCTGCATAGGAACTACACTATGGACGGGGCTCTAATAACCTTGTAGTTGAAGGGCCCTAAAACACCAACAAACAAACAACAAAAGTCACATCGGTGTGCTCGCACCAAACGGATCGTGTATGGGGGGGGGGGGCTTAGCAGACACACACATTGCGCAGCGAGGGCTTTGAGTTAGACACACAATTCTCTTCTTTTTCACTGAAGTTAAGCAACGGAATTTCAGTTAGTGCTAGCATTGGTGACCTCTTGGGAACACTGGGTGCTGATAATACCCAAAAATCGTCGTAATAGAGTAGTGTCTGTGCAGACTCTGCATTAGAACTACGCAATGGACGAGGCTCTAATGACCATTGTAGTTTAAGGTTCATAAAGTACCAACGAAGCAACCAAAAGGCGTGTTTTGCAGTTTTGAGAAATTTAATTAATGCCTTTATTCTCTTAATTTTTGAACACCATTGTATTTTATATAAAAAAAAACGGGTTAAGCTAGATGAGGATGATCATGAGAGCCTAGAAACTGCTTAGTATTGGATAACTGAGCAATACAGTGACTGAAATTTATGATATGTTCTGTTAGCATTTATTCGTTGTAAGATAATGAAAGATTAAATTGAGTTCTTTCTTGGTGTGCAGATGACTGAAGTTCAATTCCCAACATGTTGAAATATCGGGTGGCTATTTTTTGTAGGTAATAATTTTCCTCGTATTTTTTCTACAAGAGGTTTTCGTCGTTTTGAAAAATTATATTGCGATGAAATTCAGAATTGTATCAGAAAGGGAACAAACCATTTTTATCCTCCTACTACTCAGCCCATGTTTCTTAATTTCTTTACATTATTGTATACAAGAAATTTTTCGTGTGAGTTATTTCATTTTATAAGTGAGAAGAAAAGGTGTTAAAAGAGACCTTTGTGAAATGAGTTTATTCGAGATATTATGGTTCTTCTCTTTAAAAAATGGGAGGGGGGAAGATGTGACCTCTACTTACCGGTATAAAAAAAAACCCCTTTTGTGAATTAGTCTTCAGCTCACTCAAATACATATACTAGTCTTCGTTCCGCTTCAAGAAATAGCCAGTTTATATTTTGGCAAAATGGGTTCCCATTAAATAAAATTTGTTTTTTATTATTTGTTGGAGGGGAAAGGTTGTAGTAAATTCCAGGGTGATACAAGCCACTAGGTTTTGTTGTCTCTTTATCTTTTTTTTATTGTTTGTTGGGATAATGTTGTTCTTTAAAAGAAATGCTTAGTTTGGTGCTCAAGTTGTTGTAAACTGTTGACTTAATTCAGTCCAGACTCAGTGTGTACATATTTTTTGGTTAAAAATGACTGAAAAATTAAGCGGTACAAGGTGACCTCCCCCTTAAGGTCTTTACATATCATCGGTATTTACCGATTATTTCTATGTCCAGCGAGCCATGCTGATAGCAAATTGGTGACCCACATCGTCATGGACTTATCACTGTCTTCAAATACTTGCAAGAATTCATTGGTTGCTCAGAGGTGCAGGGTCGATCCTGGCCGAAGCTGATGGCTAGAGCCGGACTAGAGCCAGATTGATGAGGAACTACATAACATTACTGATTTTAAAATATGTATAATTTTGTTCTCTATTTTTAAAGTCTTTTAATCCATATGTGTACACCTATTTGAAGCAGTTTGTGAAAAGTTATGTTCGCTAATCCGAACATGTCCTTTCCCCAATTAGTTCGGATTAGCGAGGTTGCACTGTGCTCTTAATCTGCTTATAGGCGTTAAAGTTGGCCATTGAGGTGACTGGTTGAAGACGTCACAACCTTTATAGTCAATTACAGCAGTTGTGACAGTCCTAAACGGGTGCCTAAAGCGGTGCTAGAAGCAGGTGCCTAAACGGGATTGGGCAGAAGGCCTGATACGAAAATTTAAGAAGGATGCGCTACAAGCTCATGGACCCGCCGCGGTGGTGTAGTGGTTAGCACTCTCGGCAACTGCGCCAGTAGTTCTAGGTTCGATACTGGACCGAGGTGGGTCGGCTTCTTTCGGGCGAGACAGAGAGGCCGCGAGTGTGCCTTCTTTCGGATGAGAAGTAAAACCCAGGTCCCGTGTGGGTGTTCGATGGCACTTGCACGTAAAAGAACCCTCTCTACTACGCAACAGATAGATGAGGCAAAATTCCCAGGTGTAGGAGCTCGCCTCCTGGCGTCGGTAGCATTCCCCAACGAACGCTAGACCGACTATAAATAAGCGTGTAGGGGTGCAGCTTTGGCTGGCAACCGGCTGCAGAAAAAAGTATAACCAATATATCGCCCTGTGTCCATTCAGAGGGACAAATGGGTACCCGGCCCTGCCATAGGAGGGAAAAGGGTCAGGAGTTGCTTGTACTACAAGTTCATGGGCTAAGGTGTGCAGTAGTCCTCATCAATATTTTGCCGCGGAACCCACACGTGACACAGACTGTTAGCCAGACATTGATGAGCGCAATACATATGAATGAGCCATCTGTACCGTATTAAATGGTCCGTTCCGTATTATTTGGGTCAAAGATGGATACAATGAATACACCAACTGTTAAACATTGGGTCATGTCATTTCTTTGCCAGGAATCTTCGGGGTGCTTTTTATAACATTATTTATTGAGCGTATTTCAATTAATTTCGTTCTTGTAGCATCAGGAAGAAACTTTTTCTCATCAATGCCCTTTTGATTTCATTGTATCGGCTGTTTCAATCTTGAGAAAGAGGGATCTGAATAGTGAAGGCATCATTTTTTTCTTCTCTCTTTTGTACTATAACTTTTTATCTATATTATTGTTATTATTATCATCGCTAAACCCCTCGTATTGAGAGAATTGCCATAGGCCCAGGAGCGGAACAGAAGGAAGAGTAATAGAAAGGCCTTTACTAGGCAGATTATGTTTTGTATTATCACTTGTGGGCGTTATGTTGCTGCAGATAAAAGTTGTTTTTCTTGTATCGCTTATAAGAAATAAACCACCCCACTCCTTCAATCTCTTCATAAAGTTAAACATTCTTAATCGTGTCGAGTTATTATATATTTGAGAGGGGTGGAGTAAGGGTCATGACATGTAAAAAAGCAACTCCTCACCCTTTTGCCACCTACGGTAGAGTCGGGTACCCATCTTGTCCTTCTGACATATTAGACGGCGTTTTCGGGTTTATCGTCGGTCTACCGTTCGCTGGGGCACTCCACCGAGCTCCTACACCTGGAAAATTTGACTCATCTCCTCGTTGCATAGTGGAGAGGGTTCTTTTAGGTGCAAATGCCATCGTACACCACACGGGACCTCGGTTTTACTTTTCATCCGAAGGAAGGCGCGAGTCGGGGCTTTTCTCTTGTCCAAAAGAAGCCAACCCACCTCGATCCAGTATCGAACCTAGAACCACTGACGCATTGAATTGACCACGCTACCTCTTCCGTCACCGAGGCGGGGTTGGTCATAACTAGGATATCAGGTGTGAGGAATTTCTCTCTGATTTTTTTATAATTTCATTATTGGATGACTGCATATTTATTTTTTGTTGTCCCAAAGAAAAATTTGGGGCTATAGTTTCCCGCATGCGGTCTGGAATATCCCTGTTGTTTACTGTTATTGTGCAATAGGTCAGACATCATGCAATATTATAACCAACTAAGCATTAATTTACCTGCCAGAATTTCTATTTTGGTTTTATAATGCGGTGTAGGAACACGTGGGGTAGGTCGGCATCATTCCTGAGGCACCAATATTCCTGAGGGTTCCAGAAGCCTGCCCTGGGGTGACCCCAGTCAGAGCATGTTCAGTGGACCTGCAGACCCGACCTTGCCACAGGTGGAATAAGGGTATGATGATGATGATGATGGGGCTATAGTTTGTTTCGGGTCTTTATTTTGACTCCTTCAGGCGTCCTAAGTGGGTACTTTTTTTCAGTTTTGTACTCTGACTTTGAATTTATTGATCCTTTTTTGGGGTCAGAAAATTGAATCGAAATTTTATCCGTACTCTACTCTGATACGTTTATTGAATATTTTTGTTTAAAAATGGAAAATGTTTTGGCGAATAAAGCAGTTAATATGAGTTGCAATAATGTATAACGTGAATGGCATGACCCGGGCCACAAATTGTCCTTTATTATTATACGCTGCTCGATTCAATGAATGCGTTACCTTTTGTCACTGAAGTATGTAATTGCTATTGCTGATTCTTATACGGAAATTGTATCTGCACTTTTTGAGTGCTTTTTAAAGGATTTCTGATAAAATGAGACCAAAAACATTCCTGAATTTTACACAAATCTACTTTATTTATACCCCTTCCTTAAATTATTGTCTCTCATGATGGCCCTATGAATGCTTCTACTTAGCAAAAAATTTCATTTGGAATAAAGGATGAAAATTTTTGGTACTAAAGTGAACAGAACGGAAATGTTGTCTTCATTTGGCATCTTGCTTCTTGTTGTGGGACGTTTTTTCAAGGAAATGTTATCGTAAATCTTCTATTGCTGTGGCTGTCACAAGCGTTCACCCAAAAAAGTCCTCCTGGTTTCATTTAGTTGGTAACTGGGAACTACGGGCGTACCAGTAGTTTTTAGAGAGAGAGTGCGTCTCATTTTGAACATTATCCTTGCAAACATATACATTTCCTCTGAGGTCTGTGTACAGTATATATTATTTATGTCCAGGAGTTGACATATTCAAGGAGATGAGATATCCGTTTAGCGTATCTCTCCCATCTCCACACACACACACCCTCACCACCACCTTTTACCCCAGACATCATACAGTGTTACTATTTTGCCTTTCTGGTGAGCTCTTTTTACCTTAAAATAACAGAGGGTAAAACAGGCATAGCAACTTTTAGCTCATTTTCGATACATACTGTAAATTTATAGGACCTTTGCTTTTAAAATGGTCCAATCTGCTCTCACTACTCCCAAATGATCTCTTACATTTAATACAAGAAAATTGCAAAAATTTGGTTTTTTTGTTTCGTTGGTGTTTCAGGGCCCTTCAACTACAATGGTCATTACAGCCTCGTCCACTACATAGTTCTAATGCAGAGTCTGCACGGGAGCGGCGAATTGCGTTGGACACACCAGTTCTCGTCTGATCACTGAAGTTAAGCAGCGCAAACCCAGCTAGTACTGACATGGGTGGCCGCTTGAGAAAACTGGGTACTTCTAGTACCCAAAAATCGTCGCATTAGTGTAGTGTCTGTGCAGTCTCTGCATAAGAACTATGCTGTGGACGGGGCTCTAATGACCTTGTAGTTGAAGGGCCCTAAAGCACCAACAAACATCAACACTACGCTGTTACGACGATTTTTGGGTATTAGCAACACCCAGCAGGGCCGTAATGGGGGTATGAAGCGTCTGTGGCAAGTGCCTAACTTGTGCCTCCCATCAAGTTGCGCCCGTGGCGGCCGCCTTCTTCGCCACGCCCTCGTTACAGCACTGGTACCCAGCGTTCCCAAACGTTCACTCATGGTAGTACTACCTGGGGTTGCGTTGATGAACTTCAGTAATGCGACGAGAACTAGTGTACCCAACCTTATATAGCAGCTCCCACAAAAAAATGGGTCAGGAACCTAAGAATGGCACAGTTGCCATGCCATATTCAGAAAATCACTAATGTGACAGTTGGCTCAGTGGTATCGTGTATTGTACTTTTAGTCCGTGGATGCAGCTCCAAAATCTGTGGCCCCTTGCGGTGTATGGGGTGTTAGCACTACACAAAAAAGGCCCTTTTCTACATAGTGTAGTCTATAAATTGGTAAAGCTCCCAAGTTTGGAGAGACGATGGTCTTAATCAGGCTGAGGAAAAGAAATCAGCGGGCTCCATTATCATGATGGGGTTGGGTAGACTTCCATTGGTTGGCAGAGCTCTATTGGGTCTAGTAGACTGACAACAGGGACGTAAGGCCCCAATAGACTGACAACAGGGGCCAAAAGACTCCAACAGGCTCCAAAAGACTGACTCATAGAATTAGGGAACTACTAATTAACAATACAGATCCATGGAATCACTAGGGTTAAACCCATAGTTTCAAAAAGGTGCGAAGAAGAGATCTGAGGGGAGCGCTTCGCTAGGCCGATAAAAGCGGTCCGTTAGGTTCTACTGGACTGCAAGAAGAGGGCTTTTTTGTTTATAGGCCATGTATGCTGCAAGACAGTCAAAATACAGCCTTAATTCTCACTAGACTAGAAAGAGGGATTCACAGGTTTTACTAAATCGGAAAGAGTTTATTGGATCCGTAGCACTGGTTGTAAAGGGTTCATTGGTCTCACTAGGCTGTTTCGGGGGTTGCCTGATGGAAACCAGGTCTAGCTCCGAAATATAGGCTTAGCAATGTAATTTAACAAAGCTAATAATAATTTTTTTTCTGTCTTTTTATTGTAAGAAAATAATTATGAACATATTTTAATGCGGTATTGAAACAATTTAATAAATTGACGAAAATTTCTGAAAAAGTATTATATTAATTATATTTCTTGTTTTTTTTTCTAGCCAAACAAAGTTGGAATGGTGGCGCCTCCGCATCCAGGGTCACCGTTACCCTTTATGATGTACAATAATGACCATTTTGCCCAACCACCCCCGGCACACATGGGGATTCCTCCCGTCCACATTGACCCTAAGACAGGTAAGTTGCTATTTTTCTTATTATTGTTGTTGTTTCTTTTATAGGCCGATTTGTGTGTGTGTGTCCATAAACTGATTTATTTTTAGCCTTTGACCTCCATCTTTTACACCCTATACTTACCTACTTTACACCCCTCTCTTTCGGTTCACCTCTCTTGTGTCTTTTTCTGTTGGCACATATTGTACAGTGAAAACCACGGAAAGGTGTTAATGGTAGCCAACAAGGGTCCTGAAGACAAATAGGCACTTTTTTTTTTGGTTATAGTTGTGTAAAGTCTAAATTAGTACATTGTAAAAGTACTTGTACAGGTATGAAAATGAGTAATTGTTCCTCGTTACTCTTTTTTCTTTACGAGTACCTGTTAAATTTTGTTTTTATGAAAATGTACAGATGCACCCCTTTCTTTCCTGTTTTGGTGAACAATCAATATGTGTGTGGTAAAGTATGTGTGGTTAAGATTTTTGGCGAATTCAATTTGCTATGAAAACGTTAGGAAATAAAGAGTTGTGTGTGTTACACTGTCCCATCTGGGTGGGTATGGTAAATCTTTTGTCCCGTCAGATTTTTACCCAAAAATATAGGAAATGTAAATTTATACAGTAGTAGTATATATGGTAATTGAAGACACCATGCTGATCTTTTTCTCCCTGTCTGGGGCTATGAATAAAAGATGGTTGATTTTTTTTGTTTACTATGACCACTACTGTTGGGTCAAACTGGTGGTCATCCCTACTGTTCAGACAATGTACTAAGAGTTATCCAGTTATCCAACTGCTGGTTTTTATATTTATCATATTCATATTTTTTTTTCTGTACTATGTGGTTACTCTTTAATTCACTAAATTTTTCATCAAAAACTAGGTTTTAATACAATCCCAGACAGATTTCTTGCTGAAAGGGGGGGGGGGCAAGCGAGAAGATGGAGGCCATCCTACATAAAGTACAGCTTAGGGAGCTTTGTGAAGGCCGATCCTAATCGGACCTTCTTCTGACCGTTGAGTTTTGGTTGCATGTGGAGGTCTTACCTCACACCATGTTTGCCAAGAGAGCAAGCTTTTTATTCACCCTACCAAATTATTATTTATACATATGTACTATTTGAAATAACCGAAATTTTTGTACCCCAACACGTTCTGGGTCAACGGCAACTGTTTCAAAACTCAGTGATTCGCACTCAAAGAGTTGGTTGAAGTCTGTCCTACTCACAGCACCTTGTAGGCAACATTTTCAGGTTGTCAATAATTTTAGTGATTGCCAATACATGGACGTCACTTTATCGTTTTTTTTTCAAATATGGGATGGGGTGTTTGAGTAGGTCGCGAATTCCTTCTACATAATTCAACGAGCATCCGTTTCCATTTCGTGTAAAAAGGGTTCTTTCATGTGCAGGACGAATCGCACACTTACTAGGGGTGTCACGGCAATACTTCTGATCTGCCAAATTCAGGTTTTCTTCTTACCTGAAAAAACATACCGGTGACAACCTGATATTTACAGTATATATTGGGGACGGCCTGGTATCATCGTCCACATGACGAATCTTGTGGTCAGCACCTTGTCAGAAAGTAAACCGTTGACCCCTTCGGCAGGAGTGAACCTGTATTCTTTGAGTCCGCCACCCATGAGGTAGCTTGCGAAGGTAGGAAGAACCGCAGGCGGCCCGGCATTCAGGAATGGCGCCAAAGGAGCAGTATCTTTTTTTTTTTTCAGGACAAATGAATGGCTGCCTTCCTCAGTCTAAAGTTCTGTTTGTCTTATTCAAGTGTTCAAGGTTTATGGCCGGCCAGTTGATTTTGAAGGGTCTCCACTCCCATATACGCGGGCAGGATCGCATTTTTGACGTATGACGGATTGGATACAATCCGTGGTTTGATGGTAATGTGCTTTACTCGTGGCTCTAAGGTTGAAAGTTGGATTTTGGTTAAAGCGGGTGACTTCTGCCAGACTAATGCCCTTGAGATGAAAGGAGGCGGACTAGTTAGGCCCATCACAGGGATGGCAGGATATTGGAAACACGCGGGTCAGGGGAAGACCTAAGCAGACGTGGGTAAGGGTTCTACGAAGGGATATGATAGTGTGTGTAGTGCTTGAAAACCTGGTGAGTGATAAGCGGGAGTGGAGGGCCAGAACCCGCAGACCCGACTCTGCCACAGGCGTGATAAGGGTGTGATGATTAAGTGGATTGACTGACGTTAAATAGCACAATTTTTTGTTTGCTTCGTTGGTGTTTTAGGGCCTGTCAACTACAAGGTCATTAGAGCCCCGTCCACAGCATAGGTCTTGTACAGAGACTGCACAGACACTACACTAATGCGACGATTTTTGGGCATTAGAAGTACCCAGTTTTCCCAAGCGGCCACCCATTTCAGTACTAGCTGGGGTTGCGCTGCTTAACTTCAGCGATCAGACGAGAACTGGTGGGTCCAACACAATTCGCAGCTCCCTTAAATAGCCAAAATCGACCAGGCGCGATCCGGCTTATGTTGAGCTTAGGTCACAAGCACCCTCATGCAATTGAGTCCTCGTGAACGGCATGGCGGAGGGTGTTTGGTGTTACGTTTTTTGTATAAAAAATGTAATGGGATACCGATAGATGATACAGCACTCACCGTTTGCTTTGGTTGCCTTGGTTACAATGCACCAGCCTTCAGTCACTTCTTAAGAGTACAGCCAACCTATTGTTTTCTTGATCAAGTGTCTTTCAATTCACTACTTAGCCTGTTTTGAAAGGGTTAGTTGTAAGACAAACAGCCGAATCTATGCACTTTAAAATGCATCATTTAATGGTCTGTTTCTATTCTTCACCTTGTCGAGATGTTAAATTAAACCATTCGCCAAAGTCAAATAATAGTTGTTGTAAGTTGATGTTGAGCACTTCACGGGTCAGTCAACTGCTCCGCTGATCATTCTTCAAAGATTTCAGTTTCTTTATGCACCCCTACTGCTGACCGTTCAGAGGTAGACGTTTGACGCCTGTCATTGTTAATATGACTACTGCGTGCTACTAACTGGTAACTTTACCGGTCTTACACACTTACCATATTTCTCTTGTGTGGATTAGGTGCAGGAGGTAGTGTGCTCAATTTACTGCGTCTGTAGGTTCGATACTCGATCAAGGTGGGCTGGCTTCTTTCGGGCTAGAGAGAGAGGCCCTGAGTGCGCCTTCCGTCGGATGGGAAGTAAAGCTGTGGCCTTGTGTGGTGACGATGTCATTTGCACGTAAAAGAATCCGCTTTACTATACAGCGTGTAGACGAGGCAAAATTTCCAGGTGTAGGATTGTTTGTTTGTTGGAGTTTAAGGTCCCGTCAACTACAAGGTCATTAGAGACCTGTCCACTGTATAGTTCTAATGCATATACTGCACAGACACTACACTAATGCGACGATTATTGGGTATTAGCAGTACCCAGCTTTCCCGAGTGACCACCCATGTCAGTACTAACTGGGCTTGCGTTGCTTAACTTCAGTTATCAGACGAGAACTGGTGTGTCCAACGCAACTCGCCGCTCCCTCCAGGTGTAGGAACTCACCCCTGGCGTCGGTGGAGTGCTGATAAATAAACATAGGGGTTGCAGCTTTGGTCAGCAGCCGGTTGCCCATGTGTCCTACCTGAGGGGCATACTGTAGGTTAGTTGCTGTATGAGAAACTATGTATGCTGGTTGCTTTTACCCCCTGTGTGGGTTAGGAATATTCACGATGCGACCGACCACGTCCCCTCTCCCCAATGTTCGTAAGAGGCTAATACAATAAAAGGATTGTCAATTGCGACTCACCTTCTTGGCTGCACTTACATAAACGTTGCCCTTTCCATCTTATTACTGCATTTCACTGGGGAGCGTATTTGACTTTTGAGTTCAAGATTCGCAGGTTCGATTCTTACCACGCTCACCCTTATTACGATGTTGAGTTTTGAACTTCCGCGACGGGTTGGTAGCGTCTAAATCGTTCTTCCGTTGGAATGAGGCCCCTCCATACGACGGAAGACATGGTAGCGTGCTCGACTTGTAATCTATAGTTGCAAGCTCGATCCTGGGCGAGTGTTATGGCGTCTTCTCGAGGAAGAGAGAGGCAGAGACCGCAAGTGCGCCTTCCGCCATCAAAGTGACTAACTCCTTCCCTCACTGACGGCGGTAACCTATCTCGGAAGTAGATTGGCCGTCGTTAGGAAGTGGAATCTTAGCACCAGGGCTGGCCCTAGAGTTTGCGGGGCCCGAGGCAGCAGGCGATAGCGGGGCCCCGGTGCCAAGATTAATGAAGTTCATTGCTTACCAATGTCTAAACTCACACGATATCACTGCACGTATAAGAATCCCATTTGAATGGAAAGGAAAATGTGTACTGCAAACTTTCAGATATGGGGCATTCCTCATCGTTGGTATTGGTTAACTATCTTCAAAGTTCTCAAATCGGTCTGGCTTTAGTTGCACCTGCTCCAAGAATGATCGTGTTAAGTAGAACATTACATAGGACATTCTGTACCCAGTTAAAGAGGTTCTTGGGTAGTCGCTTATAAATACAGAACCAGCCCGAGGAGTGTGCAAAAGATTCAGCTGTACAAAACCGTGTGTTTATGAAGGCTCCATGTTCCTGCATGATCCATGTCTTGCAAACTTCAAAAATAATATTCGCTTTCTTACCGAAGTCTGTAATTTATAACCCCCACAATGACCTTACCCTGTGGAATCTCCAACTTGAATTTAATTCTTGGAGACATTTCAGATATTCATAGTTGTTTGTTTTTTTTATTTGTATGAGGAAATTCCGAATGAAAGCTTTGCACAGCTCCCCGCTTTTTCACGGGCCGGCTTTGCCATTTCCAAAGTACATATGCCCACCAGCCCATAGGATTTTCACCTTTAAAAGGACCCGTCATTCCCCCTTACGTCATTCGGCCCATTGAGATAGTTCTTGAATTTGTCAATAGAGGGCGTGAGACATCAGTGTATGAATGGTTTTTCGAAGGAGCGTTCGAGCCGGACATTATTGATGAATGTGTGATATAAGAGCTGTGATTGAAAATGGCTTGAATCATTATAATTAATATAACAGTTACTGCTCGTTAGTATTAAAAAGTTAGGTCTGAACGAAATGAAATTGTCACAAATAACAGGAGTTAATAAATATATTGCTGGCTAGTAGAACAAATCATTCCGATGGATATACCACTTTTCCGCGAAGCCATTTGCGAAATGAGCAGTAACTACTGTTATAGTGCTTTCAATCTCAAGTGACAGAAGATCCTTTGAATTTTAAATAATATCTGCTTATTTGATCCATTAAACGATGAAAATGGATTTCCGTATGGTGAGTTTCTGTTTTGCAGTGTAGATAATTATCCTTGAGGTAGCGAAGCATCATAATCAGAGAAAAGCGGTAATTGTCTCTTGTAATCATCAATGTGCTGGTTGCATATTTGTGAAATTTTAAGGAACTAATTTGAGCATTGGAATTAATAAGTTGTTTCATGGGGATCATTTGCGGTATTTACACTCAAGTTGATTAAACACAAGATGAAGATGCAAAGCAAGACATTTTGAAGTTTTTGAGCAATGTCTTCATAAACCATTTATCGAATTAAAGCATCGTGCTCCTAACATGTTTGACATTATATGTGATTTTGAAATGCAAATTAAATGACAAATATTTTGAGAATAATTAATCTTAATCGTGTTTTTTTCATCCAGGGATGCCTAGGCCTTCCATGTACCCCATTCCAACACCAGGGCAATACCATCATTCAGTCTTCGCTCCAGACTTTGCACAAATGCAATGGTAAGTTAAGCCACACATTTGTATCGTAAATTGGCATTTGCATGCGAAATGTAATACAAAGTTAAAAATTAAGATAGTCTCCATGTTAGATATGAAATCTATAGCATATATTATTTTTCTTTTCAGGCATAATCCAGGAATGTATGCTATTACAGCAGCTGCTGGCTTTCGTAATCCATATCCCACGCCAATTCCAGTATCAACCGCAGGACTTCCCCGGTTTCCGGCAGGATTATTAGCTCCCCATCCAGGCTTGGGTCCACCACCACATGGGCTCCATCACCCAAGCATTATCACACCTGAACCAAAGCAAGAACTGTCATCGATGTCAATTATACATGAAAATCATTTTAGGTAACTTGCTTATTTTAATTCGTGGTTTATATGTTAAAATTGATAGTGTGTCGTAGGTGGAAATCGGATTAAACAATGTGCATTTTCTTTTTACAGGCATGTTAGTATGATGGAACAGAATAACAAAAGTTTATTACCAAACAGCACAGATTGCAAGGGAAGCGAAGGTCATAGCAGTAGCAGTAGTAGTAGCAACAGCATGTCAGAGAGTTCGAAGAAGCAACATATCAAAAAACCCCTTAACGCCTTCATGTTGTATATGAAGGAGATGCGTGCAAAAGTTGTAGCAGAATGCACCCTCAAGGAAAGTGCTGCCATTAATCAAATATTGGGAAGGAGGGTATGTTGTTTGGTAACAATAAGATTCATAATTTGCTTAAGCAGTGGTGTTATGGACGGGACCCGCAAATCCTAGAATGTCACCCGATGTAAATACCCGTTTTGGGGGTTGTTGCATATACATTGTTGTATACGAGTTTGACACCACTGCAGAAAAAGGATTTGGTTATAATTTTACTGCTACCATCTTTCTCTAGTGGCACGCTTTGGGAAGAGAGGAACAAGCTAAATATTATGAATTAGCAAGAAAGGAAAGGCAGCTCCACATGCAGCTTTACCCTGGATGGAGTGCAAGAGATAATTATGCCCAGTTAGTTAAAAAGAAGAAAGCGAAAAGATGCAAAACTTCTGATGGAGGTATGGAGAACAAGTTATTTTATAATTGAGTGCCTTATTATCATCAGTTTGTTTTATAGTTGTTTCATGCTTTTGTTGTTGGCCAGTAATGGTTGTATGTGATTGACATGTTGAGAAGCAACTACTAACTTAGTAGTTTTCCTCAAAATATGCATGGGTGTTATAGTTTGTTTTTATGATACATTTACTTTAAGCGGCAAGTTTAAAGTGAGGTCAGTAACTAATTCCCCTTATAAACTTGGATTTAGTTAACAATTTTATGTTAATTGTTTTCATTATTTTGCACCTCAAAAAAGCTTGCAATCATTTTTGGCACTTTAGAATTAAAATTCAGAGAAATAAATTAGAGCTGTTTAGACTCACTAGAAGTAAACGTTGGTCTATTGTGTTAGAAAATTCTACATTAAGTGAGCTTGAATCTAATAATTTATTTTGGAGTGAGGTTGATGTTTAACGTTTTCCTTATTTTGGCCCAGATTTAAGCAGCATATGTCGTATAATGCAAGTTGTTAACAGTCTGAATTAGATTTTATTCTGCAGATGTATAGCAGTGTAGGACTTGCAGAAAATGTTTTGCTCATCATTTGTTATATATTAAGTTGATAAATACATGATGTACCTTTATTACATTGTAACAGTTATTGAAACTGAAAACAATATTAACAAATTAACGGTTATAGTGTAGTGCACGAATTTATTACGTCTTTTTGCTAATATTAAGAGTTTTTAGTGACTTGACGCCTTTTTAATTTATTTTTAAGACATTCATTTTCTGCTTTATAGCATTTCACTTTGTTTGCTCATTGTTTAGCAGTTTTATTTCAAAATGTTCCGCTCACAGTCCTTTGTAGTATATAAGTTGATTATGTAGTTGTTTTTATACGTTGGGGACTTGTTCATGTGGCTAATGTAAAGAAATTGTTGCAGAGCTTGATGCTGTTGACATCTACCGAGGACGTCCTCATAAATCAGGTGAGGCAAGCTAGTTAGTAGATGACCATTTTCTAATGAGCAGAAAATGAATGTCCCCCTAACAGTAACAATGGTTTAAACTATTTTTTGTGTATGTTATGTGTTGTGAGGGTATTTTGTATCTCCTTTTGCTCCATATTACCCGCCCCGTTTAGTTTATAATAACTCTTCATCCTATCATTTGACAACTACATAGCTTTATAGTAGTAACGTTGTTAAACTATTATATATTAAATAAATCTCTAGGTCATTTGACCTCTAGCATGAAACTTCTATGAAATAAATTGTGGATTTGATAATATTTACGTTACTGTCAAAAAGCACATGTACATTTAATATTTTTTTTATTTTACAGAGAGTAGTAATCCTAAGAAATGCAGAGCAAGGTTCGGGTTAGATCAGCAAAGCAGTTGGTGTAAGCCTTGCAGGTATCTCTAGGTGTTTGTGTTTCCCACCTTTCATTTGATTTTTTCTACCTCACGAAATTATTGTTAATTATATACGAAAATGCATAATTAGTAACGGCATTTAAAGCAAAAACTTTAACTTAATTTCAGCATGCTAGATTAGTCTTATAAGAATTAGATTAGCTTCATACAAGTCGTATGCCATCATTCCATTCGGCATATTAAATACTCGTCGGACTTATTTTAATATTGTACTTGATGAATTAAAATATATCTTCTGACTTTAAGCTTTATTTCATTTGTTTAGGAGAAAGAAGAAATGCATTCGGTATGTGGAAGGAGCAGAAGGTGGCAACACTGAGAGTGAAGATAATGCAACTAGTGCAGGAAGTGTTGGTGAAGCTGCAACACCAGATTCCAAATCCCTAATTGACAGTGATCATGATCACTTAAACTCCTCTGAGATCAGTCTATCAAGTCCTCCAGTTCCTAGCGACCTCGACAAACCCATTCCTTGTCATAGTGGTCGTATTAGCAGCAGCTGTCTCGATGCAAATCATCCTTTTAGTATCTCTCAACTTACAGGACAGTGTACTCCATCCATCAGTCTTAAACGTGAAGTTGTGGATAACATTTCTGTTTCGGGACCACCAACAGGTTGTTCGGAAGTGAGCTTAAATGCAGCTCCATCAATCGTTTCAGTGACGTGAACGTCTCATCATCTGAAGTGTTTCGTATTTTTGTTTTTCACGCCCCTCCCCTTTTCTGGTTATCACTTTTCTCACATTTTAAGTCTTTATTGACCATTTCGTGATGTTTATCGCCTTGTAAATTCATCCCAATGTTATAACATGATGCGACGTAGCATTCCCTTCTTTCGTTTTTCGTATATGTTGCAAAAAAAAAAAGACAGAAAAAAAAAGAAAAGTGTGTCACACTCTTTGCATTACGAAATGAAGAACACTGTGTACATTGTTTTTTCTACCAAAGTATAATTCAGAGGCACCATTGTTTATCATGTGTGGTTGCAATTGACAATCATTATCCTCCCCGATGGTTATTTGTCATTGAGTTGTACATGGCATGCATCGTTGAAGAATGTGTATTTGATCACAAAGTTTCACACCTATCGGGTTTGCAACAATTGGTAAAAATAATCTACTTTTTTTCTTTGTTGTCCGTTACGTAGTTTTCGTTTTTATTGCACCTGTTTCAGATTTGCATTTTAAACATTATCTCTTCGTTTGTAATGTTTTTCAGGCCATGATTCTGATTCATCTACTGAATTGTTCTCACTTAAATTACTCTATTAATGCATCGTTTTTTATGCTTGAAATGGGAAATCTGCAATATTGTTTCATGCCAGTCGTGTGGTTGCTTCTTGTATAAAGTAATAGGACTGTAAGACTTAGTCACAATCTGTATAATAATCATTAACTGCCGCCACAGTGCAGAGATATTATGTTCTGTCTTTGGCTGAAATCAAACTTGATAAGGAGGACTACTATTAGGGATTTCTTCAATGTTTCTTCAAACGTGTTCGAATGTGATGCCTTGGACCCTGACATTGTGCCAATCGACTTAATGAGTCCTGAAGGATTGAAAGGAATAATGGAAATGTTGATGAGAAGAAATGCTTTATAATGATGTGGTTTCTTCATCAGTTCACTTTATATTGCCATCTTTGTTTGTTAATCGTTGGCTGCTAACCATGTTTGAACATTCATATTGACATTGCCTGCCAATCATAAGTTTTTAAAGTGTGTTAATTCAATTTTAAATTCATTTTTGAATGCGTGTTTTATTTTTTAACATGACGTCTAATTAGAAGACCAGTTAGAAAAAAAGAGATCGCCGGTTTTCTGCTTTTATCACTCTTAGTAAATCACATAATTTTGATGCCATCAAGCTCCCAGGATGATGTTTTTAAACCAGCAACACTTGAATTGAGCTGTTTCTTAAATGATCAAATATTTGGTATATTTTAACTCTTTTTTTTCCTTTCTCTTTTACATTATTGTTTTCTGATTAGAAATGTGCTGGACATTAGTCATCCATCTGTGTGTCAAGTAAGAAATTTATACGTGTTGATTGTTTTAAAATCAATAGTTTGGTAGCTATCCTTTTTCTTGCAGACTTGCCAAATGTATAATTTATTAAACAAAACAGCAATGACCCATGTTGGACACTCAAAAATGATGCATCATTACTTTATATATATATATATATACAAATCAAAGTTTTTAAACTATTGTGCAATTGGCATGGTAGTGTAAAAATGATCTTTTGTTTAAAAGATTAAATGATAAACCTGAATCCATCTCGGGTTATTCTGTGTGTGTATGATTGACAACTTTTTTTTTGAGATATACTGACTTACCACCACATACCTCTTTCTCTCTTTTCCGTAAGGCATGCTATATTTTTTCTTCCATATACAGTATAAGTTATTGTAGTGAAAAGCAAAAAAAAAAATATTTTTTCTTTTGATTTTGTAATTATATAGCATTTTTCTCCTGGCAGACGCAATCACTTATTGTGTGTTTCTGTTGTTGACAAAATTGAAATGTTGTATGCCTCATTATGCTCAGGAATTTTCAAGGTAAAAACATAGTCATTTTTTTTTGCGTGTTTGTGTAAATTGTCAACCATTTTCACTAAAAGAATTTACACTTGACAGCTAAGACATTTTCTTTTGAATTTTTATTCGTGATCTCTTATCTTCTAGCGTGGAAGAATTTTGAATTACTCAAGTTTCTTTGCTGATTTTTGTGTATGGTTGTTTTAAATAATATAATGAAAATGGGAAAACGTGTGCTTCAGACAGGTATTTGGTACAAAATGTAACTTTCTTTATTTTACCTTCTTAAGTTTTTAGTTGGGGACAAAAAATATCAGCAGCCACCTCTCTCTTTTTTTTAGTGCATTTTGTCAACATGGTTAGCTGTCACTAATATTGTTGTGTGATTGTTTTGTACTGAAAATACTTTTTTTTTCATCCCTTCTGTTTTATTCCTGCTATATGATGGTCACTTATAATAGCATTTGAAAGTTGTTGGTTTTTTTAAAATTGATTACAAAAATTTTATGTGATAAAAAAACCGGAGGGCAATTTGTTTTGAGTTTAGTTTTTTCTTTTTTTGCAGTAGCATTTTGTTAAAAGAGGCCAGTTGAAAATTAAAATTCTAAATAGCATTTCGACTAAAAAAAGTGAATTGAAAGAGACAGTATTTACTTTTATTTTTTGATATTGATATTTTTAACAAATTTGCCATTTGCTCGATGTCTTCGAATTTGAGATCAAAATTATATAATTTCAACTCTTTTTTTGCACCTTTCAATAGTGTGTATGTCTGTGTGTGTATATATACTAACATTGAATTTTAGGTATGCAAAATTTCTGTCGTGATTTCTTACAATGAAACAATATCGGAGTCTTGACTCTACTAGGTAAAATTTTTACAAATTGTAACTTAATAGTAGTCATCCAGTTCTAGTTTAATTTTCACTTGATTTTTATTCTTCCTTACTTTGTGCAATAGGAGTGACTGGAAAATGCGTACATCTCTGCACTCTGATAACATTATGTTATGATACTGTTTTGTTTCTTTGAAACTGCATGATATGAATGAATATTTTGGCACCTGATTATTTATACCGCAGCATTAAATTTTAATTGGATTTCATTGAATAATATGACGATATATCTTGAAAATCACCTCTTTTTTCTTTCCTGTGTGCCACTGCCAAATATTATGTTTAACCAAAGAAATTACACTGATGAATATATTGTCAAGTATTATTTCTACTACAAAAGCAGTTTGTCGTCGAGTATTAATGCTACCAAAAAAAACAAATCCCGTTATCAGGATCTTGCAGTTGATAAAGTTCCCCATTGACAATTAATAGAGGTTCTTGAATGAAGGTCTGTTCAAAACAATTTATTGCCTCGGTTGTGTTAGCATCTTTTTTTATGTTTTGTAAATAGTGTTTCGAAATATATTTTGTGTGCATTAACAATACCATAATTTTTCTTTGCAAGTCTTGACGTTATTGATTTGTAGTCTTGAACGATGTTCACCTTGAAACTTGTGTCTTCAACGTCTTCGTCACACTGCAGGCTGATTTTATTGAACTTTGAATATCTTTTGCGGAAAGTTCAGTGGTGTTTTATCTTAAGTGTATCCTCAATGAAGTTAATTTTTTTACAATTTCTAACCAAAGTAATGATGAAATATGTTCTTAATGTATTTTTTTAATATTTTTTCCTCGGACTTTGCACAATATTCAAGTTTAAAATAGATTCTTCCAAATAACAACGAAGGAAGGGTTAGTTGTGTTGTTTGACAGCTATGAAATTTATTATAGCAATGTCCATCCTGTTTGGTTTCTTTCTGCAGAGCTTCATATTGCTGCATAAGTTTTGCAATAGGCACAGAAAGTAGTTAGTTATCTGAAATGAGTTGTTTTCCCTAGTCTTGATTCAAACGTTTTTCTCATAAATACTTATTTTGGCATTTGGTGGAAAAAACACTTCAAGGTGCAGAGGGGACTCGACTGCTGTGGGAATCAAAACAGTAGATGATGTAACCTTTTTGTTCCAAGTCCTGTTTTTATATTGGAAACAACAGACTAATGTCCTTCAAGGTGCCAGTGAGAAGAACGGTGACAGTAGCATCGTGCCTCAGCTGAAAATTGAATTCAGTCCTCACCTGCACATCAGGTGGATCCCGGAGTCCGTTTCCTTTCGTCCTTTTTTTATTATTCATGTCATTCACTCAATACTATCCTTGCATGTGCAAAAGTTTGAATTTTATATACGGCTTTTAGCGATTAAATCAATCACGAGTAATTGCAGAGATTTTTTCCGAGTTTTTGATCTTCTGGTTTAAAAATCAACCGCAGACCAATAGCTACCAGTGTGTGGATGTCGGTACCCTACTCGTCATTCTCGCATTCCGCCTCTGCCAGTTTCGACAAGGTTTGTAACGAAGATGACACACCTAGTTCAAGTATCACCTTGGTTGTTGGGGTAGTTCTTACATTTAATTTGATGATATTATCAGATTTATGTTATTTATTAATTTATTGCCAGATTCGGATTAAACCCTTTCTGATGTATGCAGGAATTTTGCACCAATGTGAGGCTGTGGCAGAAGATGCACTCGTGATATCAAGGGAAAAAACGACCAGCTGGGTACGAACCTGTATACAGATAAACCTCTCATCTATGGACCCCCCCCATTAAAGGACTTGGAGGAAGAGGTGGTAGTGAAACCAAAAATGTCTCGTGTATGAGATTCCAATGACAATCCGTCTCCCCAACACCTGGCCAAAGTATCCAAGCACCAGCACTGAACAAATCCTGCACGAGCCACCAGCAGTGTTTGGCTACTAGTACATAACTACTGATAATTACTACATTCGGCTTTAACGGACCAGCCCCTCTCCTTATTAGTCCATAGGTGACGGGTTTGTTTGTACCTGGATTTCAAGAGCACTCTTTCAGTTAAGTTAACAAGGGGACTGGCTATTTATTGCCTTTCTATTTGGATTCTGATTGATCTGTCGTAAATTCAAGGTTGCATCTCATGTACCACGACAATCGAGGGATTCCTGTGTTTGTACACGTCTGTGTTTACAGCTTAGTTTTGTACTTTGTTGCTGAAGAGTTCAGCAGTCTTTAGGAAACTTTTCCTTGCAGATTACTCTGCCTCGACTGACCTCTGCATAGTCACGTCATCATGGAAAAAAGTAAATTATATTTTAATACGGGAGAAGTTTAGTGTATCAGTGGGCCTTGATGTTCTCGCAGTTAAAAGGTCGATTACAGAGAAATAGAAATTGATACAAATATTTATATCTGAGTTGGTTTGGGGTGGTTGATTGCAGGATGTTTGTTCGCCTCGTGAGCGTGTGACAACAGTTTTGAACTGTGAGATCATTTACCGACGCCTGGGTTGGGCTTGCACACTCGGCAGTTTTATCAATCTGTACTTATGTTATCTCTCATGTAGAAAGGGTCGTTTTTCGTGCAGTGGTGCCACCATACGCATCAAAAACTATCCTGATTTAACTTACCATGTTGGGCTCAAGGTGCATTTGATGCTTCTCACTTTTGTTTGTTTGTTGGAGTTTAAGGTCCCGTCAACTACAAGGTCATTAGAGACCCGTCCACTGCATAGTTCTAATGCATAGACTGCACAGACACTACACTAATGCGACGATTATTGGGTATTAGCAGTACCCAGCTTTCCTGAGCCACCACCAATGTCAGTACTAACTGGGCTTGCGTTGCTTAACTTCAGTGATCAGACGAGAACTGGTGTGTCCAACGCAACTCGCCGCTCACATGCTTCTCACTTCGCAATGGAACTGCAGACTGTCGGGATGGTTGCTTTCTGCTGAGACAACCAGAATTCCCAAGTGCCCCTGTCATCGCATGCCAGCCCCATAATATTCTCCTAGAAATAAGTAAACCCTTTCTACACGGAGTAAGACTTCCTGTGCCACAGCTCGCTCCATGGCATCGGTAAAGTATCTGGAGACCTTGCAGACCGACTTAAATAAACAAACTATTACGAGTGGTTGATATTTATCAGATTGGCTCCTGACCGAGTTTGGTTGTCTTCAGTCTTGATCCTTGGACGGTCTGAGATGCTTCTTTTATCAGCTAGAAATCATGGAATCGGAAATTATCATGATGATGAATGATTAATATTTTTAATATACAGACACTTGAAATTTACAGTTAGATAAGAAATTAGGACTTTAGACCAGGTCTTTTATATTAATTTCTCAAGGCAGGCTGGCAGGATTCTTACAAACTACTTATAGAGTTCAGGATTTGGTCAGGACCATTGACTTGCTTGAGTACAGACTTCAAAGTTCATTAAGCCGAAGGCTACGTTCTGAAGTACAATGGTTGAATTAAGATCACTAGAAGGGACTGTCAATTTTTTTGATTTGTGGTGTTTAGGGCCCTTCAACTACAATCGTCATTAGAGCCTCGTCCACTGCATAGTTCTAATGCAGAGTCTGCACAGACATTACGCTGTTACGACGGTTTTTGGGTATTAGCAGTACCCAGTGTTCCCAAGAGGCCATCTATGATAGCACTATCTGGGGTTGCGTGGCTTAACTTCAGTGAACAGACTGGTGTGTCCAACCCAATACAGTCGCTGTCAGGGGGACTGCCAATAACCAAGACAAGAGACACAGTGATTCGATCCTCCCACTATGCGCTTGCACATAGTTTCAGGTAACGTCATACCACAGGCCACGTGAAGGAAGGCAGGGCCGGTCATTGTTGGCGTTTCTCGCTCTCCAAAGGGCACCATTCGTTTGTCCTTGATTAGGATCGAACTTGGTTTTTTTGAACTCAAGAGTTAAAACACGCCATCAATTTTATGTATACTTAAGTTGCCTGCTGTTGTCCTTTCGGCCTTTATAACCCTTTCTTTCATTTATAAAGAAGACTTGACAGTTCCTATTATTCTAATATTTTAATTTGGTAATCGAGAATAGTACCACTTGTCATACTATAGTTTTATATGTAAATAAAAGCTCCATAACATTAATCGTGAACATCATTAATACAGTGACCCTTTAGTAGTTGTCAAATTAATTAAATATTTAATGATAGTTGTACGTACCACATTTCTTAACTTATCATGTTTTTGAAGAAATAATATTCACGTGATATGTCCTAATTACTATTAAGATATCTGGTTTACTTTCCGGCGAAGAGGACTTTGGTTTAAAGCACATCAGGTCATACTTGAGAAAAGTCAATAAAGAGTTAACATGATTTTAAGTTTAATCATGTGCAATTTATTCCGAGCAACAATAATTTCTAACTTTGATTCCCCCTTTGGTAGGGTCGGATACCCATCTATCACGTTGGTACCAGGAACACGAAGGTGGGGTGTTGGATGGTACTTTTACATGATAGGCTACAGCCCTAGTAATCCACAACCTCTGCTTATCAAGTTTTTTTTTGTTTTATTTCATAGAAAGGGTTCTTTTATTTGCAGGTGATATTGCACACCACAGGGGTTTCCTATCGGATGGAAGACATTTGGGGCTTCCCTATCGCTCGAAAAAAAAACTGTCAGCCTTGTCTTAGATCGAACTTGCAACTATGGACTCATCATTAGCAAAACTGGTAACACAGTGGTCTTATTAGTTTTTAATAAACAATCCTTAAAGCGGCCACTTCCTACTTTCGGTTCATTTTCGACCGCAGTTGGTTGAAGTTGGACCTGTCTTGGTTGCTGAACTGGTATCCTGTCATACCCCGGTTCACAGACCAAATCCTGTCAGATGTGAATGGTTTCTTTAAGGGAAGGGAAAGTCTAGAAGACACTTTCAACTGCGAAATGGGAAGTAAAACCGTCGTCTCGTGTGGAGTTTACAATATTATCAGCACGTAAAAGAACCCTTTCTGAAAGAAGAAGAAAAGGCACTTGTTGGATTGCCAAAATTCGTAATTAAGTTCTTGTTTCAGGACCTATACCTGGTTTAGTATGATATACCAACCTGACTGAATGCATATTTTCAAACAGCCCAAGTGTGGCCAATAATCACGATATACCTTCGTGTCCCATCTGGCGAATGACGTACTTTAATAGTCTCATCAGGAGGTGAACTTCAGACAGCTGCCGTAATGACTCACAGAATTATTAGAACAGGTGATTTATAGTTTTTGAACCTGCAATGGCGTTTATTACCTTTAATCTGCTACTGATCGGTGTAACTTCTAGGATGCATTTCAAACTATGTAACATGTATCTCACTTTTATCATGTTAATCATACGAATGGAATTCTTATCAAAGTTAATTTAAGCAGGTATTGACGTACTATTAACTTCTAATAATCTTAAAGAAAAATACTATTTCTACCGTATATCCCTCTGGGATTGAGCCTGCAGTCAAGAATTACTCTAATCTCCCAAGCAGATGCATTAGCCATATATGCCAGAGGCCTACATTACAATAATGAATATCAACGCCTTCTGTAAGACTGAGAAGACTGTGTCCTGATTAAACTACACAGTACTCTAAAATTGATTCTTGTTCGCTTGCTGCTTAAATTGTCTTGTTTATGTTGCTAAACATCAATTTATCTGATCCAATTTTGTGTTTCTACAGTCGTCATTCACAGGAGTTGCAAGTTCCCTAATTCGCCTCCACTTTTCGACTGTAATCCATGGTTCACTGAGCAATATATGTTCTTTTAAAAACTATCATCATCACGTGAAAAGAAATTTAACAAAACGCCTACATTGCCAATGTTCAAGTCTCATGTATTTAACGAATGTAATTGTACACGTCACATTTCATATGTTTTTTGAATAAAAGATGTAGTAAAATACGCAAGAAAGCAGGCTTCAACTTCGTTACCTTGGAAACGAAAACATACCACAGATGAGAAGACGATCACGCGTTTGTCAGGCCAACCAATCAGGAGAAAGTCTTTGAGCTATGACGTCGCATCGTCGAACTGCTGCTGCAGAATCAGGAGTTGCACCGCACGCGAACTTCACAGCGGAAGGAAGATTTTCATTGTTCGTTATCGAATTCACTTTCGGTCAAATTCGTGTTTTGCATCTTTTATAAGGTAATATATGGTGGTGATGATAATATAAATCTCGTTGTAACAAAATTATGAGGGAAGACATTTAGATAATTAATTTCTCGCTGATCTTGTGTCGCATAGAAATAACCATTCAATTTGAGTGCATACTGTATAGAAAAAGGTAAGTTTAAGGGTAATAATTCGAATTACTTCAACACATTCTAACATATAGTCACGTATTATGAATGATATTTTTTAGAAATAACTTGCACACGTGGCATTTTATTGTGTTTACTTATTATTTCGACTTATCGGATAGTGTTTCAATTCAGGTTTGTTGACGTGTTTCATTAGGCTTGAGAGAAAAGTTGTTCGTTTCATAATAACACCCAATGCACTGCAGCATTTAAAAATATTGAATATTAAGTTCTGATGTTTTAGAGAATAGTCAAACTCATTCAAATTTCTCTAGGTAAGGAAATATGAATAGCTGCAGCAAATAAGCAAAAAAATCTCCCTTTGCACTGCAATTGCACTTGGCATCCGACATTTCATATGTACAGCCGTCTATCGATGAGTCAAGCCGAAAGCAGTTATCTAGAATCTGTTACTAAACTTCTGTTATTGTGTTCCCTAACCCAATTTCTACTCCGTGTGTTGTTTGGCCTAAATATTGCATACATAATACAGTGATAGCTAAATGTGATTTTTTTTGTTTGTAATAGATAACCGTTAACGAACTTGTGCAACACTTACAGTATTTTTTGTCGTTGCTCTATTTTCATTTGGTCAGCGTCCAGTAACAATGTTGCATAGCAAAATGGACACTGAACAAGAGTACATGAAGTACGTGGGGATTAATTCTGCAGAATAATGAAGTAATGTAGACGCTAGCAAGTAGGGCCTTGTACTTTAAACGAATCCCATTGTGAACAGCAAGTAAAGCAAGAGTTAAGTGAAAGATTAAACCCCTTTATTGTACTGTAGTTAGCAGAAAGGGTTAGTGGAAGACCAACTTAGAAACAGGTGATGATAAATAGGAAATATGGCGATGTGGCGGATAGTCAAGGCGCAAGTTGAGCTCAGAAGATAAATGAAACCTAGTACTCGACGAGAAATATAATTAGATATAAAGATGGTTGGTTGAACTAAAGAAGGTATCTGATATCACAACTTCTTTAAAATGGAAACTTTGGCATGACATAACTTTAGTACAGGTAATACGATAAGGTGTTGCAACCTACTGGGTGGATGGGGACCACAGTACTTAATGGTAAGAGGGAATAAAGAACTGCAATTCGCAACATGTTGGCCTTGCCATCAGCAGAAAGAAAGGCATCAAGAAGGTGATGCTCTTAAAGTGGTATATATATATACAGTTAGTGTTAAATGTTAAGCAATACTGTAACTGGTTTGAATAACTTGGTGTATAGGCCTTGATAAGATCATATATCTCAGGGGTGGCCAACTTTTGTGTACATAAGATCTACTTTTTATCTTAAAAAAGTGTCGCGATCGACTTTTTATCCTAAAAACGTGTGGCGATCGACTTGCTGTCATAGGTGTAGTCAAATTGGGGAGGGGGTTTGTTCGATACTCGACCCAGACGGGTGTTAAGTCAACACATCACGAGTGATCGACCAAAATTGGCTTTGTGATCGACTGGTTGGCCACCCCTGATATATCTCACTGCAGGACTGAAGCTTCTTTTTTTAATCCTTTACCAGTCAGTTACAAACGCTGTCAAGGGTTGTGCAATCTTGGTTAGGTTCTTCCTTAATTTCTTTGCTGTTGAGGTTCACCAGAAACATTCTTCATTTAGCAGTTTTCCCTGCATTTTTAACTAATCAACAAAATTCCTCGTTGAAAAGTTCTTGGGAGATTTGTTAGCAGATAACTAGCATGTAGCACAATTTTGCAGCCAGCTCTTAATGCGACTGACTTCTAAACGGAGCATAACGAAGTCGCTTTTGCCACCTTCGCTTTGTTAAAAGGTTGTTTACTAATTCTTTTTAAATGCGTTGTGCCCTCTAGTTGTGCTATGGTCCATACGTGTTTTCAAAGTGCGATGGATGATGCGCAAAAGAAGGGAGAATTGTGCGTGTTTTTGTTGTTGTTGTTTCTGCTAAGTTTATTTTGTATTTGAGTAAATGGCATCATCGTCTGGATTTCTGTTATTTGATATTACCTTCAGGACGAAAGCTTATCCAGGAATTTAAAGGCAGTACTGGGGTTCAAGTGGTGGTTGTTGAAATGAAATTGAAATTTCATTCAAATCCGTTTTATTCTGTCTGTCACATCCTGCGTTTTTAAAACATCCTGTAATGTCTTTCTCGATTACGTCCTTGAATCCATCTTTTAATAGCCACCTATTTAGTTAGCTTGAGTTGCATGCACTGAAAATTGCAGTGTATGGCATGAACCTGCATTGGAACGTTAACACATTGTTGTCCATGTGCCTCATAGGTAACAAATTAATAGGATCCTAATAATCCTACTGTAGTATGAAATATGCACATAGGCACCAACTATCAAGTCTTGGGCTTTTCGAGGTGCTGGTAATGTACAGGAGTAAATTGTGAAATACAGTAAAGATTTGAAATTAAAATTGTGTATGTCATTTTTAATAACAAGTATATTTGCCATAATTCCTATGGCTAATATGTATCTGTATGGCTAATATAAGATCGTATTCTCAGCTTTCCTTCAACACTGGGTCGATCATAGTTGTGAGTAGTGATGCACCGATATATCGGCCTGTCTTTATGATATCGGTATCAGACAGTATCGGCCAACTTTTAGCCGATAATTTAAAAATTTCATAAGTGTATACTGTATTTGACGTGGATTGTCAAAAGGACCAATGCATATATCAAGTAAAACTACTAAAAAACGTATTTCACAATATTCTCACTTACAAATAACCCAATATTTCCTGATGGCAGTCTGTGTGATATGTGGTTGTCAATCATTTTGTCTATTCGACGCCTTGTTTCAAGTGTGCAGACACCCATTGGTTTTTATTACCGAAGCTGAGCACATAGGCTGTCGTCAGTCATTTCCAAAACATGAAAGGGAGCGGCGAGTTGCGTTGGACACACCAGTTCTCGTCTGATCACTGAAGTTAAGCAACGCAAGCCCAGTTAGTGCTGACATGGGTGGTCGCTTGGGAAAGCTGGGTGCTGCTAATATCCAATAATCGTCACATTAGTGTAGTGTCTGTGCAGTAAATGCATTGGAACTATGCAGTGGACGGGTCTCTAATGACCTCGTAGTTGATGGGACCTTAAACACCAACAAACAAAACAAAATCCAAAACATGAAATCACTGGAAGTCATATTCATGATTTGGATTGTAATTAAATATCAGGACCACAACGTCCACAAGGCATTGACTATATATCGGCCAAACCCATATCGGTGCATCTCTAGTTGTGAGGGAGGTTTCCTTCACCCCAATTACAAAACACCGATCCAAGTAGATTTATAAATAATGTTAAAGTATTTTAAGGAAATATTGGGTTATTTTGCACTTATAGTATTTTATTTCGATTTTATGTACGTCTGTCTACTATTTGTGACTGTTTATTCGATATTATTAGAAGATCATTTCTATTCTCCTATTTCCATTTATAGCTATTGGAGAAAATTTATGTCAGTATTAATGTCAGATGATAAAAAGTTGAAGTACATTACTTTAGGGCGTTGCGTACTACGAAACAAACTGTTAAGCTTGAAAACATTTCTTGTCATTGGTGGTTTCCACTCAACAAGGATGAATGTTTTATTTAACAGTTTACCGTTAATTATTTCTTCCTGGGAAATTTTTTTTCCTGCTGCCAGAACTTACTATCAACTTGATGGTTAAATGAAGTACTTTTTAACGGCCAACCTTGACTTTGTAGTTGTTGAAGTTCTCACGTATCCGCCAGTGCAAATTTGACACTAACCTACACTCTTTTATTTTTAAAATAATTGCATCGATTGGCATTTTTATTATGTAAATTCTAGGTAGTATGTACCCACATTCAGTATTTTCATGTTAATTTCTTGAATTAGTAGAGCAGAATCACTTATTTTAAATGGAAGCAAAGTTAATGTGTAAATAAGGTCGAGGTTTCGTGACACATTGAGAAAAATAATTTATTTTTGATTTTCAGTGGTGGGGAATGACTGAGTAACCCATCCCTCTCTCCTCTAAATCTAACCATCATTTAAATGGTTTCTCTGGGATGAAATGTTTGGGATGTACCTCGTTAGAGGGAGGGAAATAAAATTGACATTGAATAATGATTTCTCACAAGGCGTTCATTTTGTGTACTTTTAGCACAAGACATTTGATTCTCCAAAGTAGGCGCCGCTTATTGTGATCACTGGGGGGCCAGTAATTTTTGAAAACAACAACTGGCTTATAACATTAAGCATAAGAAAATAAACCGTACGTATGTGGTTTGGCACCGACTGATTGTGATAGAGTAACAATAATCCGTGATTACAATGTCCGGCTTCTACTGTATTAGAGCAGGGGGTCTCAACCCTTAGTTTACGAGAAGATTAGAATAAATGGCAATATTTCCAAGGTAGAGTGGCGGGTCATTAGCCGTTACTGGTCGAGGACTTTGATTACTACTTATGCCAATAATATACTGTATATAATCAACATTATCTTATCAGTCTCCTACCTGTGTCTCCGAGGTCCGGTGTATGAGTTTTAAACTTTCCTGTCAGATTCCTACCTACTTTCTATTTACTGAAGGCTGGTGCATTATTTATTCCCCGTGATTCCTTCTCGTCATAAGTAGAGGAGTGTTTGAAAAACAAAGTGTAGGCCTACAAGTCTGATACGTCCTGCAAAGACTTAAGGACTCTTTTTGTTGGAAGTACGATAGAGAGGTGCAAGAGTTCAAAAACCTGATAAAAGTAAGGAGTTTTTTTTTTACTACAGACCGGGGATTGCAGTGTACAGGGTGCAGAGAGATTTCTAATATGGTTTATATGAGTGGAGAGCAAGAAATCACAGACCCAACTCTGCCGAAACCTAGATAAGAGTATAATGGTGATGTAGGCCTACTTACTGTACGTGACACCTCTTGAAAATTTCTGCTAAGGACGTCCAGGGGTACCATAAAATAGAAAAGTGGGCATTTTTAAGGGTGCGAATACAAAGATTGAATTAGCTGTTGTATCCTTTTGGTGAATTGTTGACGGGTGGGTGATAGTGAAATCAGGTTTTGCTGTGTGGCCCATGATTTGTTGTTGACTTTGATCATCTCTAATTTCTTTGTGAGACTGATTGTGTTTCAATCGTCGCGAGTCACTCTTCTATTAAAAGTTGATTAATTGGCCTTGGCATTCGTTAGTGTAACACGATATACTGTAGCACTGTACTCTATTCATTCATTTTCTCAACTTGTCACTGTCATGTGCGAAAAAAGTTTCGCAATTGTAAAATATTATTCTTGTTGTCAGTTTCCACATCAACTTACTCGAGGCACTTTCATTGACTAATAAGTATTTATTAACCACCTGCGTGGGTGGTTCCGGGCAGATGAATCAAAACAGCCCAGACAAAGGTATTCGCTAGTTTTGATTCTGTATTAAATGGTGCGAAGTGTACGTGTAGGTCAGCAGAATTTTTAGTTGCAAAAGCATCCCATTCCCTCTCACCCTGTGCCGTATTGAGATATTGAGAGGTCCTAGGCTATTTCAATTTTGAGACCCTTTTCAAGCCCTTTTGAACCCCTTTTCATAAGTTTTGAAGCCCGCTAAATGTTGAGGTCCAAGGTTTCAGCCTAATTAGCCTATTGGTAAATCCGGTACTGCTCTCACCCTGTTGATTTGGTAAGAAAAGTTGGGAACCAGAACGAGATAGGCTTACATAAGATAAGCAGAGATTGTGGAGTTAGGTTGGCAGTAGACTGTGTAAAAGTAGCGTCCGAAAGTTGGCCCTGTATGTTCCCAGTATGTACGATCCAGTGGTTGATGTTCAGAGTAGTTAGAAATTCAGTGGCGTCGCTAGGGTTGTGTCACCTCCCCTTCCCGAAAAAAGCCGCTTCTGCTTTGGTGTCACCCCATTTCTCATGGTATGAGTGGTGTCACCCGGTGCGTGCCGCCACAGAATATCGGCTCAAGTAGCCATTCACCCCCAAAAACCATTGTCCAACTTGTTGATCCTAGAAATAATAGTGTTTCTCCTCTTACTCTCTGCCTTTCTGTTTCGGTTCTTTGTTTTCTGCATCTCTATTTTTGTTGTTTCTGCTTTCATTTTCGGTACCCTACTCTGCCATAGGCAGGACACGGATTCTAGTAATAGTTGTATCATTTATTACATAATGCAATCATTTGAGAAACTTTCTTCCTAATTTTTACGTGGTCTTTAGATGGGGGAAAGTCCTAATTTATTTCGTCGATGCTATTTTCTAGACGCTATAGGTGACGTCACCATATTTGCGACATCCGCCTACGTCTGTTCGATAAAAAAATTAAATTCCTGTTTTAGGCAGAAATTACAGTGTCAAGTTACAATAGTTGCCCAATCAATAATGTGAGGTATCCTTGTTATACGCATTAAATATAAAAACAAACTTGAATTTTGGCATCTGTTCGATCGGGGTGTCGGCCTGCTGTGGAAATTACAGACGTCATGAGTTAAAATTGCAGTAATGCGCCTTCAGCTAATCTGGCCTAACACTGCATTTCACGTACAGTATATCTGCCGTGGACCACTTCAATGTGGAGACACCCCGTTTTGCTTTTCCTGCAACTCTATGAAATGCGTTAATGAGTAGTACGTAGTGGCGATTTGTTGTTTGAGGTGAGTGTAGATAAAAAATGTAGGTGCTAGTTATAATAACTAACGACACAATAGGAAGTGATAAGCAGTCATATCTGTCTACTGGCGGCCCAGGTCGGGGATGATAGCAGGTTTTCGTAAAAACAACACGTCAGGACCTAAATATGATTGTTGGAAAAATTAGTTATTTTACAGTTTGAACAGTATCTCACACTCGCCCCTGTTTAAAGATACGAGGGCCGAATCGGGAGGAGAGTGTCATGCTCACCGACAGGCTGTAAGATTTCCCTCCATATCAACCTGGGTGTGTGGAACATTATATTTAGAGACTACATTGCGTTGCAAGCTTATTTTTGGGCACCTGTGCTAACAGACATTTATTTATACTAGTGCATTTATGATCGGTCTGTTATTACCATCGAGGTGTGGGGTGGATGGGAACCAGGAGAGAGATATAAGCCGGGATTGGTGGGTCAGACTCTGTCACAGGCGGGAGGTGATGATTGTTGTTGCCACTAAGGTGGCGTACCAGGCCTTAATGCTTGACCCTCAACTCTGAAGAATATTTACTATCCTTGGAGAGGAGACCTTTTTGATGAGCGTAACACGAGCTTGGATTGCAGATACACCGCTGGACACTGCAGTATCAAGTTTCCTGGGTCCTGCTGGTTCCGCTATTCTAAGGGTGTAGAGTTTAATTTTGGCTATAGATTGTAGTTTTGTGTTAGTCGCAGGTTGCCTGAACTGAAAATTAGGAATTTGGTGTTACGACGTGCCCTACTGCTGGTGGAGCAGACGATGGCACATTCCATTTTAGTCCGTGTGTGATTGCATTTTTGGCTCCTACATTATAAGGATTGCAGACTCCAAATCTTTGGGAGTGCCACCCCGTAGCCTGCCTCAATAGTTTATTTTATAGTGTACTTGACTCTTAGAACCATGATCACAAGTTCATTCTTTCTGATGGGAGTTAACGTTGTGGTGTTGCAACATTCCCAGGTGTAGAATTTGACAATTCTTCCCCCTACTTCTGACTTCGGTAAATGACCTCTTAGGTAAACAGACCGATTTTAAATAAATCATCCTCCTTTTGTCCATGACGATGGAAGGACGTTAGTATGTTGTGTCATCCCTGCCACAGGCGGGATACGGGTATGATGATGATGACTAGTTGCATCAATTTTTGGTATCTATGGAAAGCTATAGCAGATGATGGCATGTCTTTTTCTATATAGCAAGGCTAGGTGGCGCTCGCAGTGGGCTACTTTCTGTTTTGTGGCCTAAACCTATTGCACTGTTTATACAAGTTATTTCTGGGTTGCGGCCTTCACCTTTGTGCGTTTGTGTTGGGGAAAATTAGAAAGTGATTTGTCCTGCACTTTCTATCATGCCTTCTGCTAGTTATCCTTTCACTTTTGATATCCTCCCCTCACCATTGAGCAGCATATTTTATTTTAATACACCCTACTAGCCTCCACATTAGGTAGACTTTTCGGGCCTGCTTGCCATATGATAGGTTGACGCAACGAAGAGGAAAAGGGGTGTGCGTGTATACTCGAATGTACCGGAGGACGCCCAGTGGCGGTATTTATTTTAGGATCCCAACTGTAGAGTATAATCTTATTATACCTTGAGGGATGTGTTTTTTCATCGTGTGGGAGAGAGTGACTGTTTTAGTTGTGTAGGTAACACTTTATTTATCTCGAAAAGTGGTGGTGTGAAATGTGGCGAGATAGATTCCGAAAGGACAATACTGCCGAGGTAGTACACAGGATGCTGTTTATGAAGAGATGAAACGAGGGCCGAGTGCAAGCGTACTCGGGTCGATGACGTGGCAATGCCAGCGTCGCGGCTCAGCAATCGACCCATTTTTTTTCTTGTCTCCCTTGACTTGATAAGCGTGGGACGTTGCTGCGTATCTGTTGTCTGGGCTGGGTCTTACTGGTAAAGTTGGGATTGGCTGTGAAACATCAGGCGATGAGGGTGTGACCAATAGGAGTTCCTAGCCTCGAAACGAGTTTTTAAAGCCCTACGTCTCTGTCTTTTCTCTCCCCTTTCTTTCTATCCATCCTGTTTCTTGACTGGATTCTTCATTGACCCAACACGCACTGCTACTACACTGTATTTTTACGAGGTTGTTATTATTGAAACCGGTATTACGTCTTTGTTACTGTTGAACCGTGGACTTGATTAATTAGTGATCCGATCAGGTATTACCCAACCTATATCTGTATATTTGTCGTTGTTTCGTATTTTTTGATTGGCATGTGTCTCTTCTTTTTTTCTTTTGATTTTGGGATGGTAGCATGGTCAAAAACGATGACGCTGTGCGGTTTTCATTGTAGAAATGCTTTTACGTTGGTAGAATGAACCTCTTATTGTTGGTAAAAGGGTTGTTGGTCTGTTGATTCTTCTTTCGTCACACGTTTTGTTTCCCAGCTTGCGTGAAAATTACTAGTTTAGTGCATTGCTGACCTTTGTATAATCATTGTTAACCATTCGTCTAGATCAGGGATGAAGAACCTGCGGTCTTTTGGCTACTGTACTAGCCCTTACATACTGCACATCAGATAAATGAATGTGGCCTTCAGAAATGAAGAGGTTCTCTACCTCAGGGTCTACATTCTCTGTTACATGTATTTAAAGACAAAGGACGTTTCCTACACTCTACCATGCATGTCGCTACTTCATGTGTAGGCCGGCTTAGGACCGCTACATATTGTAAGAGGTTTTTTGTCCTGAGAATTCATTATCACGTTTTGTGGAAGAGAACCCCCCCCCCCCCCCCTCAATTTCGGGAATGTAGGATTTGTATTGGCTGTCTACTTCATGAGATGTCATCTTACTTGTCACCCACGTGAGAACGTGAAATGGGACACATAAGCCTACTTCTATAGACTCCGAGAAAATCTTGACTCTGGCCCAGTTGACCGAGGGAAGGTGAATCCTCTTGCGATGTCTCTGGTAATAAAGCTTTTTTGTCTTGTGAACTACGGTGTGTTACCTGAATTTATAAGTATCCTTTGTAATCTTTGTGTCAGTAGTTGTCTTCAATGTTGACTGACAGACCCACTTTAGTAATGTAATACACCAAGCCAAAGAACACAGCTGTATGCGTTTTTGGTTATAAAGGATTACAATGGAAAACATACGAGAGAGGTATGTGGGAGTGGTGGTATCTCGGATGCTATCCGAATTGATAAATAGGAGCCGTGTGACGTTAATAGGCCGACAAAATTATTCATTAGGTGACATTTGGACCCCGTAGTCTGTTTGTACTTAAGGCCTTCTACGAAGTAGATAATTTGGGAAGAAGGAATGAGACCATGCCCTTAAGAGTTTCAGGCAACTGACGTCTTTCTCATCATCTGTTGTGCTCTTCACCTCAAAAGACAACAGGGTCAGAGGTCCGCTGCCCTGAGTCGTGAACTGTATACATAATTTGGTTGTTTACGCAAAAGTGGTTGGTTTTTTGTATGGACTGTACTAGATGGCTTGCTCGGCGACACTCAGTGAAAATTTTTTCTAAATTTTGTTATTGTTGGCTTGACCCACAAACTATTAGAGGAACACCTCAAATCACTAAACAGAAAATAAAAAGTAGTAAACACAATTACATTTAGTTAATACATACCTGAAATGAAGCATGTGCTCGCTACATAGTTTTGGTGGTGTCGTAGTGTGCCACAACTGATAAATGCCTCATGAGTGGGACATGTTGCCAAAGCTCATGATCATGTTATAAGCGTTGTGTTGCTCATGCGCATATTTGACGTTGTAGTTCAAGGGTAGGTAAAAGAGATGGTCGTTTATAAATCAAGGTCGTCTCTGCTGTAAGCCCCCTCCTCCTCCACCTTAGGCTTCTTTACGTTATACAATATTTTCTCAATCCCCAATCCCATTGTGGGAGAATTTAGTTACTGTATGTGTGTCTCGTCGTCTGATATTTTTGTATCTACAGTCGAAAACATGTTTTTAGTTTTCATTCAGTATTATGTAACTGTTTAATTTTTCTGTCAAACGTGTGGGATCTGTTGATGTATCCCTAGCTATGCTAATGATCTGATGAACATTAGAAGGCACTGACTGGCAGGGATCTGCAATTAGATTACTAATGATTAGATTTTTTTTCCTACACCGTTTTGTAAACAAATTAACTCTTCAAGCATTAACTTTGTTTAAATATACTTTGCAGGTATTGCTCAGCCTTTCCTGTTTGTTCTTATCAAGTACATTCCTGATTTCTATCTAATGTTTATGGTTACACATAGAGACAGTGTTGTGACTCACCTTATATACTTAAACCCTTTTTTTTGTTAATGGCAATACTAGGACCATTTATGAAATTGAGATGCTGAAGCACGGCAATATTGAAAGGAGGAAAACTGACCTAATGCCACAATCTTATTAGTCGTCCTGCTGTAAATTCTTTCTACCTCGGAACCAACGTCATCTACCCTTCATATTTTCACAATTGTCCGTGAATTTTACATCTTAAAGATGATTATTTTTTGAAAGATGCTGGATCAGCTCCTTGAGCTGTTTAAAAAATTGCTGAGAAGTCATATTTATTTCATAGTACTGTTGAGTGCACGATGACGTTTTTGTTTTGTTTTTCTATTGGGTATTTTTAGACTTTTGAGATGAGAAAACCTGTAATTGAACGATGGTGATGTTTGAATGACATGCCGTCTTGTATATTGCGCCATCTCTACGTGTTTTTGGCTTTTTTTGGTCCTCTATTTACTTCTCACCTTCGTATATTCCTTTAACCAGACAGTCAACGTTGGTTGTCGACGTCAGACTTTGATATAAAGTTTTGTCCTGAAAACTTAAGCCCATATTAAAATGAATGAAGGCTGCTTGCATTTTGAATTAAATGATATACTGTATAAATTTTTAATTCTTTAAAACTGGTTATTTATGGATAAATTTCTTTTTCCATAACTCCCACTTTGGAGATTGTTTGGGATTGACCGATGGGATGCAGTGATTTCAGAGTGAGTTGGGTGTTGAAGGGAAATTAAGTGGGCATGAGAGTTGATTGTTAGTGAGAGACCCAATAAAGAGGTGAAATGAGACCAAAGCAGTAGACTTGTCACAAAGTACTAACTAACGAAGACTCCTGGATTTGGGAAGTTTGTAGAGTGGCTGTGGGGTAAGAAGAGTTGGAATTTGCACACTTTATCTTCTCAACTTAGATGAAACAAAGGCGATAATTGTTTACGACCGAGCGGATTGCGCATATGAGACTAAAATATTTAGGGGTGACGTGAGATACTTTAATATTGTTTGACTTATGCAAGGTTATGATTGACCCGCCTCGGTGGCACAGAGAATAAGAGTACTCGACTACTGCGTCAGTGGCTTCATACTCGATACTGGATCGAGGTAGGTTGGCTTCTTTCGAGTGAGAGAGAGGAAGAGGCCCCGAGTGCACCTTCCGTCGAATGGGAAGTAAGGCCGTGACCCTGTGCGGTGTACAGGGCCATTTGCACATAAAAGAATCCTGTGTACTATTCAACGAGTAGATGAGGCAAAACTCCCACGTGTAGGAGCTGGCACACAGGCGTCGATGGAGTGTCCCAACGTACAGTAGGCCGACGATAAATAAGCATAGGGATTGCAGCTTTGATCGGCAGCTTGCTGCGTGCATCCAGAGGGACAAAGAAGGGTACCTGACCCTGCCATAGGTGGGAAAAGGGTTAGTAGTTGCTGTTTAAGTGAATGTGAAAGAGGATTCTATTTTTAAACCAGAGATTCAACTTAGTGTTGACTTCAAATGCCATTGTTACAGGGTGGTAGCGCTTTAAATTGAAAGTATTGTAGAATGGCGGTTAGGAAACTACTCATGTGTAAACAGATGAGTTGTTTCCTTTGAGTCATACTTAAGACGCGATTTATGATGTTGCTTTACATTGCATGTGATGAATTTCGTAATACTAATATATTGGTTTGTTTTTTTTTTTTTATTAGAATATAATCAAGTGATGAGTGATTACTTGGGATACGTTGGTGGCACGATTGGAGCTGTATCGTTGACTGCAGTTGCGGCAGCATCGGCTTTTTACATTGCTACAAGACCAAGTGTATTTGAGACTCCGTTTCCTCTAGATTGCCAGTCTGTCCCTAGTAAAGTAAGTAATAAGCACGTCTCTACTGCCTTACCTGTAAAACTAATTTTAATTACTAGGTTTTATGTTATATGCCATATAACGAAATGAGATTTGTGAGGTAGAATGGGACTTTTAGGTTAACGATTGTCAAGCATTTAATTTTGTTACAGTATTTATCATTCTGCAACTAGGAGTTATCTTCAATTTTCTGGCATTAATCAAGTGCCATCTGCCGTTGATGTATTAGGACCTTTGTTCTCTCTTTGGAGGTTATGTGGGAATAACTGGCGAATATTATTGACAGTGAAGGAAGGAAACGTTGTAATGAGTAATGTCTCTCTACCCGACTAGACGGAAATGTAAAATCATGCATTGAATTCGTTATGACGTATATGAATCACTGCACCAGTAGCTCATCAATAAATACGTTTCTGAAAAAGAGCATGCGTTCCAACGCAAGGTCTTGCAACCCGGGATGAAGATCCACACTCCAAATAATCTAGAAATAAGGTGCATAGATTTTCGACTTTCTGCCCCTTTATTTTTCCTATTTCTTTTGGTAAGTTTAAAAATTGCGCATTTATCCAGAAGCACTTTGAATATAGGACGTTGATCTTCGTATAAAAAAAACCTAGCCAATAAATAAAAAAGCTATATTTAGAATCACCCTTTGCAGACTTCATTCACCCAGTTACTTTTTATATTGAATTATGATACATTGAAGGGGTGTCAGTGGGTGAGGGGAGCGATTTGCATCCTTTAAATGACTTTCTATGAGATAGAAACAAACGATTATGCGACATTGATCCCTCCTTGAAAGTTGATAATCATTTTTGAGAGTTTCTGTATTTTCGGACTATGTCCTTGATTCATTGGCTGGTTTAAAAGCGTAGGGAGTTAATTTTCATTGTCGGGTCAATATTCGTTTAAAAATCACTCGGTGGTCAGGCGATTGAGGAGAGTAAATCAGTGAATGTTTTGGGATATGGTACGTATTGAATTGTCACACCACATCGTATGATTTAAATGGAGTATCACGTGAACATGGATGTGATCATCTGTTGATTATGATGACAAATTTATCCGACCTTCCTTCCTCCTGATCTTTTAGCGCCCTCGTTTTGAATTACTTGTCGATTGTACTCAGTTTCCTTTAGTGCCCATAGAAAACGATATTTCATGGATAACTCCCTGTGATGGAATGTAATACGAAATTGGCTTCAAATCTCTTATATGTACTTTAAATTTGGACAGTGAGCGAGCTATATTTAGCTGTTATTCAATGTATCATATACGATTCCTGTTATTTTTTTGGAAGTGACCATGGTTTCATGAGTGACACAATCAAGAAACGTGATCGCCATTTGGTGGACGTGTTAGCTTGATGGACTTGGAACTAGAGAAAGAGATGTCAAAACATATTTTAAAGTATATGTGGTAGAGCTGTCAAAGAAATGCCCATAAGATCCAAAAGCCCAAGGTAGAAACCGTTGGTGAAGGATTATCTGCTGTAGCCTGGATCTGCAGAGTTCATTTTGAATATCTCTTTCCATACCGGTTGACCGTTCGCCAAATTTCACCATTTCCTGTCATTTCAGGCATACTTAATTTTAAATACCCACTTTGAATTGACCGTGGTTCTTGGGGGAGCCAACAGTATCTATTTATGTGAGACATTATCAGGCGTCATTCGGGACAGATGACGCCATGACACAGTATCTGAGATTCTGCTGCGTTTCAAGCCTCAAAATAAGGAATCGTTGATGTTTCTATATAGAAACAACGACCCAGAGAGACTCGTGACTGCCAAGCCTCTGCTATTTTAAGATCGTTCCAAATTGCCACATCTGAACTGTACTATGTCATCATGCTTGATGCTCTCTTTCCTGTCAAGACAGCCCCCTTTTCTTTATATAAGCGTTTTTTAGTTTTGGTCGAAATTGCCTTGCAAGGATGGAGGGTGGTATGTGGCCTTCACTGAAAGTGCAGATAAGGCAATTAATCTTAATTTGTAATTATTACCGTTATTTTTCAAGACAGTAGATTTTGAAGGGCTTTAATTGAAGTTTGGAGGAGGACGAGCCGTTAACTCAAATAATTTTCTGTCGTAACTATATATTATAGAAAGAACCCTTACAGCTCGACCAGGGCAGAATTTTCGAATCATGAAGTGAAGAGTAAAACATGGTATCCATTAAAGTTATTAGACGGTAGTGTAGGTTCAAAGAGTTACGCACTCTGATGATGCTTTACACCAGGGGTGTCAAAGTGGCGGCCCTTGAAGCCTAGAGTTGCGGTCCGCACAATTGATACCATGCTGTTCGATTACCATGATACCATGATACTTATTCGGCTTGCCACTCAGAGACGTAACGAGAGGGGGGACAGGAGGCGCCATGGACATTGAATGACTTTCATGACAACGCATGTTGCCAATGCGGCTCTCTGGGTAACCCCAGTTTGGCATGCGTGCTTTAGATTTAGACAACATTACCGTTCCTGGCAAAATGTACCCTGTGTCTCCTTGACCCTTGCCGACTTTGCCTAGTATGAAATAGTTTTTTTATTCATAGTTTATACGGTGCTAATCTGTCATGTGGCCGTATGATGCTTGTTGTCAGCTAAATTAGCAGATTATGCGCTGACTGTGTAATTCGGAATGTATTTCCTGGTCTAAAATTAACGTGTTTTGGACGCTATTGCCAAAATACTGGCGTTCATCCTTTAGGACGATAGTTTTCAGCGATGTTACCCTACAAGTAAATAAACACTTGATTATGTTTTGAAATATCCTAAAGGAGGTGTGTACTTACGTGCGTGGAAGTTCGTATTTACACCATTTATTTGGGGTATTTTGCGTTCACCCGCCTCCGAATTGACGTCGGTGATGAGGGGAGTGATTGCCCATCTTGTTCATATAGGGTCTATCCTTGACATCTAAATTTGGAGACCTTTATGACGTCTATCCTACAATTCTTATATTGGCTGGCCTGCAAATCGCATTTTTTTGGAGTGGTCCTAAAATAGAAGAGTCTTGGTAGTAAGTATCTTCAGTAGACTGATGTTGAAAGACGCTAGAGTAGGTGTAAATCTGAACTCACTTTCTGAGTGGATGTGTCGGACTAAAAATAAATGAAATGTCTTTCTGAGCCACATACATATTTCCATTCTCTTTTTCCATCCTTTTTCAAGTTGTTAGCTTTCAGATGCTAGAAAAACGTTCTGAGAGTATTTTGAAATTTGGCAGGTCTTAGACGTCACCCATATCTAAATTCCTAAGTCTTTATTATCATCAATGCACTGATATGAAGTCACTTTCATTAGTCCACTAGCCTTTGCATGATTGCTACGTTGGTGCTTTCGGGCCCTTCAACTACAAGGTCATTAGAGCCCCGTCCACTGCGTAGTTCTAATGCAGAGACTGCACAGACACTACTCTAATGCGACGATTTTTGGGTATTAGTGGTACCCAGTTTTCTCAAGCAGCCACCCATGTCAGTACTAGCTATGGTTGCGTGGCTTAACTTCAGTGATCAGACGTGAACTGGTGTCTCCAACACAATAAGCCGCTCCCCTGTTATGGCAGGGGTTAGTACTAATGCTTTCCAGATATCCTGGGAAGAAACCCCCCCGGTCTTCTACCACCATGTGATTTAGTAATAAAAGTGTTAGGTGCAACGCTCTTGCACATTATTGTCTTCTGAATTTAGCAATGCGTATCCAGACAATGATTTTTACTTTCTACATGTACAGTATGTAGGAAGGCGCGTGTTATGTTCCCTCCTCCTTTATCATAGAGAAAACCACCACCAACGCCGACTAAGGTGCGATCTTGCGTACCTTGAGGTGAAGGCAATCGTGTTCTACTAGAATGAGCTAAGGATCTCGCTTATAATTAAATGTTGGATTGCCAAGCGGGGAAGTCTGCGGCACACAAAAATATACATGACATGAATTCCAGACATGACATTAGTCAGACTAGTCTTGTATGGACAGGAAGGATGTGAGGAGGGTTACTTGCTTAGACCCAGTTTAAGAAGCGTGTATTCCCTACTTAAATTGGTTGGGGACAGATGTAGAGAGAGAGAGGGAAGGGAGCTTGTGTCATTAAAAAAAAATAACTTCAAGGAACAACTGTATTTATCCCAGACCTTGAGAGTCTTTTTTAGAAATGCACATTTTCCTCCTAGTTACTAACTTGTAGGGCTGGTTTTTCCCCTTCACAGAAGTGGATATGACGAAACTTGACCGCTGGGTACTCTCTTAAGAAACTGATAATCGTCTGAATATATTCAGTAGCCAAAGCTTTTCCCAAATTGCTTACCGGTTCCTAGGCAAATCAGGATTCTTGCAACTATTAAAACAAGAAATGGTTGTTGGAGCTAGACATTTTGCTACTTTGACTTTGCTCAGGTAGTCGATGACCTTAATGATGGGCGTGCAACGATTCACCTGTTGTGGCCACTCAAGGGATTTCATTGTGGGTGTGAACCCGACATTCCTTAAAGGTTTAATGTGAGAAGTCTGAACAAGCTTATCTTTTCCAGTGCACCTATAAGAGAAACTTGATTAACCCTTTTTCCCCCCCACAGTGCATATCTTATGTTGGTTGTTTCCACGTTCAATTACAAAGAACATGATGAAGCCAGGTGACTTCAGGCAAAATAACATTGACTTTGTTATACTTCACTGTAATTTTTTTTAAAATTGTAAGGTTAATGACAGGTGCGAGCGAGCTTGGTTCCGGGGGTTTTTTGATAACTAACCTTGATCATAAAAAGGGTTGATAATGAACTGTATACTGTATGTGTGTATCAGTCACCAATGACAATTCTCGATGCCATCTCAGGACACAATGAATGGTTGTTGACAAAAAGCGTGTCTTGAAGAAGGAAAAGGGCTGGACCTGGAACTTTGTTACACTGTCATGTTCCAGCAGAAGACGTTTCATTCCTTTGTTGAGAATCAGAAGGTCGTCCGTCATGCATGTCCCGTTGTCTTCTTGGAAAATAAGATTTGCCACAAAGATTTTGTGATTATTGTTTTCTGTGCGTGTAGTTTTGCTGGGGTTTAGAAAAGGGTTGAGGAAGGACAAGTGGCTTTTTGCAGGTAGCTGCTACTACTACTGTACTACTCCTAACAAAAGAATTGGAAGAAGGTTACCTTTGCTAGCTTCCGGGAAAAGTCGTTTGATGGTCACTGTGTCCAGGGTTTTTAGCGAAGATTCCATCGCTCCATATTAATGGCAACTGTCAGTTGTTACCGTATTTTGAAGTGGGATGATCCGAGGATGCCCTTGAAAGGACATTTCTTCAAAAAAAGTTGAGAAATGCAGGAAAGTTTAGGGTGCGAAAGTCCTTTGTTATCCCATTTTTTTCCCTCATCACTCCACCCTCTTGGCTCTCAACTAGGTGTTCTTTTGAAACCCATAAGTTTCCGTGACTCACCTTATGACCTGCTGCCGAGTTTGTCTTGGTACCATTTAATGTTCCCTAATCACATACATGACCATACCACGTCAGTCCACTCTGCCCTTTTCAACCCACGAATATTTCATTCTATTTTGGTAGCTATTTTAAACTACCCATCACTGATTCATACAGCCCTAGTGGGTCTAAGCGCTGACCTGTTGAACTTTTAGTTCGATTTCCATTAGGACCTTCTGATGAGTGGAACCTTAGTGAAATTGAAAGAGGAATGTTCTAGGTCAGTGGTCCCTTATTTATACTGTAGCAATATTTTCGTTTCTCATGCAGGACATAATTCATTATTCATCGTCATCATTCTGCGGGTTCTGCGAGTTATAATCCTCCACCCTCGCGTTTCCCCCACCAGCTCCTGGTACACCTCCCAAACCTGCTCCCATGTCTGCTTTGGTCTTCCTCTGCTCCGGGTGTTTCCTGCAATCTGCATGCCCATGATGGACTTAACCAGCTCCTTCTCCTCTTCTCCTTAAATGCCCATACCACCTCAATCTATTTTCTCTCATCTTTTCCGGGATGTCGCCAACCCCTAAGCTGCCCCAAATGTCATTCATTCCTAATTTTATCTGCTCCTGATACCCCGCTCATGTACCGCAGCATTCACATTTCGGCTACTTGCATTCTCCTTTCATGGCTCTTCGTCACTGCTCAGCACTTTGATCTATACGGCATTCCCGACCTAACCACCGCCCTGTAGAACTTCCCTCTTCGCTATATTAGGACCCGCCTATCACACAGGATGCAGGACATAAAACTCGTGCTTTAAAAAGGGTGACGTTGAGTACCCCAACTCGTTTAAATTTTGCTGGTATACCTGCTGCTAAATGTTGGTTGTACATTTGTATCATAAGGAGGTCAAAGTCAACGACTGAGTGACAAGTTTGACAATTCAGTAGTTGTTTCAGCTTTGGGGTGATTATGATTCGGGGGCAGCTTCAAAGTGAGATTTTTTTTCGGAGACCAAAAACTGGCTAGAGTTTAGCTATAGATCATAGAATTTAGACCAGACTATAGACTTTAGTCTCTTTTGTGAATACGGACCCTGGTCTTGAAGTTTTACTGGGGTTGTCAAGTGTGCAATGGGATTTTATGACAGGAGGGTGTGGCCCACCCGTTCGACTTGTGCTGTAGGACTTCAGCACTTTATACAGTAACCTAGGGTACGGTAGGTCGGTCGCTCGTTACTCGAGGTACTGCTGACGTACAGTATATGTCGCTAAATTACGTAGCTATTGTCATTTAAAAAAAAATACTGGGCAGTGGGCAACCAGACAACAGTGATTCTGCCTGGCGGACAGCATTGTGCATTTTGCTATTACCAACCCCAGGAATATCGTAAACCGAAGTTTGACTACAGCTGCTGAAGCTGGCTTCCTCAGCATCAACCTCACTAGTGCTGAATTTAACGTTACCAGGGGAGCGAACTCCTACATCTAGGAATTTTACCGTTCTACATGGGTTTTCATACAGGTGACATCGTAGGGTAAACCATACAGTAATTGGACAGTGGACAGTTGCTTTTACATCATAGAAACAAGCAATGTGAAGCATTAATTAATAGTTCAAGTGCTTTGTTAGAGGTGGCAGTACTTGTATGTTGCTTGTCGTTGCTTCACATTGCTTGTTTCTATGATTTAAAAGCAACTGTCCAATTACTGTATGGTTTACCCTACACCACATTTGGGGCACTTGAAGTGTCCCTCCCTATCGTCCGAAATCAGTCACCCACCTTGGCGAGGATCAAACCTGCATCCACGGACTCAGAAGGTGAACATGCTACCACTGACGGTATGGGCCTAACAATAATCAAAGTCTGATGGTCATCTATGAATAGAAAAAAATAGGTCGCTTACGCTATGATTAGATGACCATCAACTTGAACGTGAGTGACTTTCAGTTGTAAAAAAATGGTATCGTATTTCCGCTTTGGTCATTTTGTCCCAGTGTGGTTTGCATGCTTGTATTTGGGGGACAACGTCGCGTCGACGAGACGATTTGCTGATAATAATACTAAATTGAGGTCAAGGAGCAAGTTTGCAGGCCACATATTTGACAAAGGCGGCGACGTCCTTCGACTTTTGGACTGATACAAACTTTGATCCGGTTCAAAGTACGATGTCGTCAGTCGACGATGAAGTACTCGAGTGGACATTGGACCTCTTCCGCCCATGTCATAATGCTCTTTGCGTGACTAGTGTCGTGATCGTGGCATGGTCAGTGACGGTAACGGCTGTGGTTCACGTTCTCATGTCTTTTTCATAGGTCACAGTAGTGTTCCTTTCCATCTTTTTTTAGAATGGGTGGGAAGAAGGGGAGTCACGAGTAAACTCTGGGGAGCGGCTGTATTGAGTTGGACATACGCAACCCCAGCTAGTATTAGCACGGGCGACCGCCTGGGAATACTGGATACTGCTAATACCCAAAAATCGTCATAACGGCGTAGCTTGTGCAGACCGTACACCTCTGACGGTACCTCACCTGTCTGGTGCGCTGTGTAAGTTGTAAATAAATGTTTACCAGTACTTCCCAATTCGTCAGTGGTATGTCAGGTCTTTATTGCCCTACCAATCAGACTGTTAACCCCTTCTATCAAAATACCACTGCCCTGGATGTGGTGTAATATTTGATTGGTCTGCCTTTTCCCTTCTAATGTTCCAGGTGTTATCCAATTTGCTCTCATTACACCTTTTTCAAGTATGGCCAGAATTGATTAACGGACAGGTGACATCGCACACCCTCAGCACCCTTTTATTCCTTAAGTGATGGGGAAAGGACATCTTACGGATTATCCCTGAGGTTTAATTAGTACTGCTGTATTTCGGGTGGTAGGAAGAATTCCATAAAGTGTAAGTTGGTGTGCATCAAGGGTCAGCACTTAGCCTATATCTATTCACTTTAGTAATGGATGAGCTGCTGACGGGAATAGGGGAATGGGCCCCTCAATGCCTGGTATTTGCTGATGGTGTGGGAAGGCTTGAGGAGTCCAAGGAAGAAGACTGACTACCGGGGACATTGCGGAAAAGATGATGAGAAAGAATTCCATTGAGGTATTCCCAAGTATTTTGCTCCAATACTAACAAGGGACGATTCCGCGAAAGGGTTCAACACCACCACGAGGTGTAATGTAGTTTCCATCAAGGTTTAAAACCCCGTAAGACTTACTTGTGCCTTCTTCTTTTACCAAGCATTCTCGATTAGGACTGGTTTGCTATACTGAGATGTTTTAAGACTGGCAGGCCGTTTCAGGTGTCTGAGCTTTGAAATAAACATTGAAGAGTTAACTCTGGAGAAGGCAAAAGAATGTAGAGGATGTCCGCTTCTTATCTTTCTACTTATCCTACTACTGTGTGTTACTATTGTCCCTTCCTTTCGTAGAGTAGAAAAGCATCACGTAGTAGTAATAGTAGTTAATTCATTATCCCCTTATCCCGCCTGTGGCAGGGTCGTGTCTGCGGGTTCTAGCTGTCCACTTTTGCCTATGTCCCCATCCACCCCACACAATATGGCGTGTTTGTATTTTGGATACGACAGACTATTATTACCAAGTTGCGTTGGACACAACGCAACAGTTCCCGTGAGATCACTGAAGTTGAGCAGTGCAAGCCCACGTCAATACTGTACCAACATGGGTGGTTGGTAAAGAACGTTGGGTGCTGCAAATTTAACCCTCTCCTTCGTCCTTTCACCTACCTCCTCATCTCCCGCGGGCAGCATCCTAAGTGTTCGTCCTGTTATGGCTGCCTGGCTTACTCCCCAACCCACGAAAACTAATCCAGTATTAAGGATACTAACGTTCTGAAGCATTCCATGTCAACCCCGATAGCCGGGAATCGAACTCAGTCCTGTTTTACACCCAGGTTGGAAAATGAGGACATTTCTTTCCATTCGCCAGAATGACAAAGTTCTCTTTAATAAAATCATTGGTGGTGGGGGTGAGGGTATTATCATGATGTAACTATTTGTATTTCCGGTTCCCTTGAAGCAGGCGCTGTACCTAGAGAGGGGGGGAGGGGCAGGATGTCATGAGGTCGTCGTCGGTGTTGTTTTTCGACTGCAGTGGCGTGACGTGTTTTCACGTTGACGGAGCGAACTACAGAGCCATGAAAGAGCACTCGAGCGTTGTATAGTTGAATGCTCCACTGTTTATGGTCTCGTGAGGAGAAGGCTTTCGCGTGACGTCATTCGTTCTTTCGCGTGGCTTTGGCATCAGACCACTGTGTTTCCACCAATCAGGTGACTCGGATGACGGCGGCGGGATGCCTTTAAATAAGACAGGTTTGAAGGACGTTGAATTCAGTTGATGACTAAGAAGTGACTTGAGTAGTAGTATTGTTTTGTGTACTTTTGTGCCTAATACTACTTGAGGCGTTGTTTTAACTGTTGTAATTTATTAATATTTATTATTCACAAACGAGAAGTTGGGACGACGTCTACTTTATATCATATAATTTCTGCCATTCTCGCCAATTTTTGATTTGGACATTCGTTATTTGTGGTGTTTTGTCAGTCGGCACTTGTTTCAGTACAAATATATTCTAATTTTGACGGTATACCACTGCAGACATCTTGTGTTAAAATGAAGTTGGAAATTCCTGTTGATGTTCATAATCAAACTCAAACTATTAATGTAAGTTGAAGTATTTTGTGTGTTTTGAAAACCGTTTGTGTGATGTGGGATTAAGTTTTTAAGTATTTGTGAGTAGCCTGGTCTGCTAGTGGGGGGGGGAGATGTTGGCCATTAATCCCGGCGCCTGCAGGGATTAATGGCTAGCTTTCAGACCATTTATGTAGGAAATATTGAGTTTTTAAACTGTATATTCAAGATATAAAGCTAACTAAGGAGACCGATGGCGATATGGGCGGAACCTCTTAAGGACAGAAGGGAGTAAATAATGGTTGCACGGCTTTTCTCGTTTTTCACCCGCCCCGAAGCCATAAGGGAGAGTAAAGCTGTATGAGATTAAAACTAAACTTTTAATGACTGCTCCTTAGTACTTGTGAAAGTCGTGGTGAGGAAATGGCGGATATTGTGAGTGCATTCGGGCGTATTACTCTTCGGCGGTGATGAGGAATTCGTGGCTGCAATTCCAAAGCGGAAGGGTTGTTGTCGTTCTAAGAAAGAGAGGCGGATAATTAAACTGTCGATTCGAAGAATATGTCAAGTCTGTCGAAGTAAACAATAACAATTAACCGCAATCTTAGTGGCGTGATGACTTCATACACAATAAGTGTCAAGATAAGAGGTCGTCTCTCCCACCTCCTTAAATTTATGCCAGTACAAAGTGCAGAGAGGTTGTTAAAAGCCCCCGGGGCAGAGGAAGACCTAAGCACCGAGATGTCGGAACAGGTTGTAAGAAGGGATGATAGTGAGCCTGGTGGGTGATAGGCGGGAGGGTCAGACCCTGTAGACTAGAACCTATCACTCGCAGACGGGATGAGGGAATGATGATGGGATGAGCAGAGAGGGTTAGGTCGTCCTACCTTCCTCTACTTCACCCTGGGGTGCAGGGATGGGAAGAAACTGATCCTGTCAAAAAGGTTATTCTTGGTGACGTTACGTCACGCGGAAGTGGTTGTAAGCTGTTATATCCGCCTTGACCTCCCCCTTTGTAGTTGTTAGTCACCGCGGACGGGCCAATCTGGAGACACTTGGTCGATCACTCCACTCGTTAATGAAACCTACATCTTGTATCTGATTAACCGACATCGCGCCAGGTGTTTCTTGATAACGTTTTGTTCTGCTATTGGTGGTGTTAGTGGCGTGTGTGATGTCGTCACGCCATCAAATGTGGGGCGAGGTGGATTAATATTCGGGTAGGGTGAGTGGCACCGTTTTGTTTTCAGTCGCGCATCTTCTGTCGGGATGGTGGTGTGATAAGGAGGATGCTTTTCCACCATCTGTGATGAGAGAAGCCTATTGGTCGTCCGACTGTCTGGTGATGTTTCTGGCAGTTTCGTTATCTTGTGTATTGTTTATATAGGCGTTAAATCTGGTTCAACCCACTTTCACGCTCCTCTTACCTATCCTCTACGTCCCTCTTGTCATACTTTGTATTGTCACGCCTCTGTCGACTCGTTATCTCTTGTATAAATTCAGGAGTTTTAATGGACGTTCTGTGCGGTACTTGTGGAGGGTAGATGGCGAGGGTATTGTGATAACATGCAAAGCTTTGTAAACACGATAATGCCTATAATTACCCAGGTTTTAGGCGCAATGACGTGCTGTCGAAATGAAAATTAATAAACAATTTGGTATCTTGTACAAAAGTCTGTGGACTAAGTCGTGTATCTGGCGAAAAACTATTTTCAATACTTATTCCTAACTATAGATTTCCTATCCCTATTTCATACTGCTTTTGTGGTTAGGACAAATTTCCATGCCTCGTTTCTGGGCAAGAAAATTTTGTAAATTGCTTCTAACCTAACTGCAAAGAGGTCTGTGCACCTCATTTACTTTCGGCGAAGCGTATTCTTGTCACTCATTTTTGTGTTGCCATTTCAGGACTATGAAAATGTGAGGATTTCCCGTTTTTGTAAAGATGGAAAATACGTGAGATTTCTGTACGATGACGTAAAGACGTTGTATGATGTAATGCGTCGAGGTGCTAAGATTTCTTGTAAGTATATTACTAAATCTTATTTGGCAGCGAGCTTGTCGATGAAGAAATTTGCGAGCATGCGTCTGTCTTTCGTCATATCGCTGTTTAAGAGCAGCCAGCGTGAAGCTGCTTAATGATGTATTTCTGTTTCACGTCTCACCTTAGGGAATCAACAGTGCTTTGGATGGAGAGAAGGTGCAGATAAACCCTATCAATGGATTACCTATGAGCAGGTAAATCTTAATTCTTCTGCTGACCTTTGGTCGATCGTGTCTGAGTTTTAATCATGTTGTTGATTCTATTGAGTAGGTAATCAGAAGAATGACAAACCTGGGATCTGGGTTAGTGGCTAAAGGTCTCAAACCAAATCCTGCAACATATGTGGGCATCTATGGTCAAAATTCTCCTGAAGTGAGTAACCTTCTTGGCAGTGCTCATTAAAAATGCTGTACAGCATACTAACTTGTGGCCTATGGCTTCTTCTAGTGGGCGATTGCTGAACATGCTTGTTACACATATTCGATGGTCATAGTTCCTCTGTACGATACGTTGGGTCCAGAAGCATGTGCATTCATAATTAACCAAGGTGAGAGTCGACAGTACTGACTGCCTAGATTCCGCGAGTGTTAAAGAGGTCATGTTGATAACTTATTTTTCTTCTCATCCAGCCGAGATTTCAACCGTTATCTGCGACAGAGATGAAAAAATAAGTCTTCTTCTGGATAAGGCTGTTCAAACGCCCACTCTTCAGCGCATCATTCATATTAAGCCAGTATCAGCAGAGACTGTACAGAAAGCAAAATTGTGTGACGTTGAATTGGTTTCGTACGCAGACGTAGAGAGACTGGGAGAAACTAATCCTACAGAACCTGTGGTATGCATAAATTCGTAATGTCCATGGAGGAGGGATCTTCCCCCATGTAGCCTTTATTGATTTTTTTTTTTTTTTTTTTTTTTCCGCCCTCCATCTTTCAGCCTCCAAAACCCTCGGACCTATCAACAATTTGTTACACCAGTGGTACCACTGGCAACCCAAAGGGTGTAATGTTAACGCACGAGAATGTAGTTGCTGATGTAGCCGCCGTAGCCATGCAGTTGGGTAACCTAACTCCTAACAGCAGTGATGTGATGATATCTTTCTTGCCACTCGCTCACATGTTGGAAAGATGTTGTGAGGTAATTATTTACGTTTTCAGACTGAAATATACCCCTATAAAATAACTTTTTTTCTAAAGTTTGTTGGTGCTCTTCGTTTGGTTCGTGCAGGTAGCGCTTCTGCAAGAAGGTGGAAGTATTGGATTTTTCAGAGGAGATATTAGGACTCTGATGGACGATATGATAGAATTGAAACCCACTGTAACTCCTGCAGTACCACGTTTACTAAACAGGATATATGATAAAGTGAAGCTAATGACTGAAGCAAGTTTCATTAAGAAAAATCTCTTTTTATTTGCGTTGAAAGCGAAAGAAAACGAAATTAAAAAGTGAGTGCTTATTAATACCTACTACCTGGTCTCTTCCTGTCCCTTTGTCTAAAGTAGTCTAACGTTTTTTTTAAATCCCTGTAGAGGTATAATCCGTAATAATAGTGTCTGGGACAAAATAGTCTTCAAGAAAGTAAGAGAAGGTATGGGCGGAAATATAAGATTGTTGGTTGTTGGATCTGCGCCCTTGGCTGGCCATGTTCTCACTTTCATTCGCTGTGCTCTTGGATGCTTGGTAAATAGGCGTTCATATTTGTTATGAAGTTATTGTGACGAATTCTCATATTAAATTTGCTGTCCGGTTCTTTAAAGGTAATCGAAGGTTATGGTCAAACTGAATGTGTTGCGCCATGCACTCTTACAATTCAAGGAGATTGTACGCCAGGTATTATGCTTTGAACGTCTACTTGATTTGTAGCAGTGGCAGGAATTCGCGGTGTTTACTGTAGCTAACATGTACTTGGTGACTTTTCAGAGCATGTGGGACCTCCGCTGCCATGTTGTGGTATTAAGCTTGTCGATGTGCCAGAAATGGAATACTTTGCTTCTGAAGGGAAAGGCGAAGTGTGCGTCAATGGTTATAACGTCTTCAAGGGATACTTTAAAGATCCAGAAAAGACAAAGGAGACATTGGATGCTGATGGATGGTTACATACTGGAGACATTGGAATGTGGCTTCCAGTAAGTTTTGTTGATACTGAATTGTATTTCTAAGATAGTGATATTACTTTCTCTGGTTATTGAATATGGTTGCTTCTTCTTCCCTCTAGTCTGGTGTGCTAAAAATAGTTGACCGTAAGAAGCACATCTTCAAATTAGCTCAAGGTGAATACATAGCACCTGAAAAAATTGAGAACATTTACAATGATAGTAAATACGTATCACAAATATTTGTTCATGGCGAGAGTTTAAAGGTAAAAAACTTGAAAATTTTTTGTTTGTTGAAGTGAGCACTGTGGTGATGAGTCGTTTAACTTGACTTTCTTACGTCTTTCCTTTTGAAGGCTTGCCTTGTTGCAGTTGTGGTTCCTGATCCCGATTCTCTTAAAAAGCTATCTCAGGAAAAGGGGGTGAAGGGAACGTATAGCGAGTTGTGCGCCAACTCTGCAATAAAGAAGGCTATTTTTGATGACATGACATCCCTTGGAAAGAAAGCTGGTCTGAAATCTTTTGAACAGGTTTGTAATTATTTTAATATGAAAGACTACTTTTGATTGGAAGTAGGTCGTGACCTTGTAATTAAACTACTTTGTTGCGGAATGTTTTATTAGGTGAAGGATATCTACGTGACGTCAGATGCCTTCTCTGTGGATAACAATCTCCTTACTCCTACGTTAAAGACGAAACGCCCGGAATTGAAGAAATACTTCACACCTCAAATTGAAGCAATGTACAGAGTTTTGGCATGATCGCGGTAACTTATTCGATGTAATCTTTGAAGAAACGGCCATTCTTCTCCAATGAAACTCTTGATCTAAAACACGCTTTTGTGCCTCCGGTCGAGTGAAACATCGTCGTAAGCCCCCAGTCAAGGTGGGGGCCAGAGGCTTCAGTCTTAGATGAAAAGAGTTAATCGTCCTACATTTGTGCAATAGAAGCTTTTTTTGTTGCACGTTTCTTTATCCTTGGATTCTTGAGGAATGGGTGTCGTTACATGGTTTCTCTCTCCACTCTGTGTGGCACGAAGTTCACACCTCGCCACATTCCAGATATCTTGTACGAAATCGTGGATTTTCTGCCAAACAAAAATTTGTACTTATTTTATGTCAACGTTGTATTATTTGTAAATATTTCTTGAGTTCCATCATATTTTCCACACTAATAGATATACCTATATATATCTTGGTAGATTGTAAATTTGTTGTTTAAATAAGAACATCTGTGATGCTTGACCAGCGTTAAAATTACTGAAGCTATAAAAAGAACATGTGGGGAAAAGAAGATTGTGCATATGTAAAAAGTAGTTATTTCTCGGCAACTAGTCAGTATTGCAAATTCATGTTTCATGTCAATATTTATTTCCATATCCTTGACGCAGTATTTTTTCTTTTTGTAAAATGAAGGAGGGTAGGACGGGGTTGTCGGGGATTGGGAGTTTGGGAACACTGTAACCTCATGTTGACTTGAGCTTGAATATTCTAACTTCTTCAGCACCACATTACTTCTCTAATAAAATCAACCTCAGCACTAAACGATTTTGAACTGTTGACTAAGAGGAAGTGACGGGATGGAGTGTGTTTCGTAGAATGCGTGGAATGATGTCTTTAATACCCGGATATTCTAAAAATGCCCGCCATTTTCATCGAATGTTCGTTTCGAGTCGTCGATAAACGTGGTCAAGAAAAGAATTGACTAAAAGCAGTAAGTATTCATTACATCACAAACTTATGCCGATGGCGGGGTCTGATCTATATAGCACATAAATTATATCTGCCGGCCCAGAAGAGGCGTCCCCAGATACAATCTTGTATAATAGTGCTCCCATTCGTTGACCGTTTTCTGGAAATTAATTTTCTGCGGTTCGGCGTAGTGAATTTTTTCGGGCAGTTTTTGCCTTGGGATGGGCGATAATAGGATTATACAAAAATTAAACCATTTTCTTTTCGCGACTTAAGCTCTCACCCTTCTCCGGCCGGCCCTGCGTTTTGATTTCGCAGAGCCTTGCGCGCACTGCTGCAATCCCGTCCAAAGTAAGGCAAGGCGCAAAATGAGGCCGCAGTGGGACGCAGCCCTGCGAAATTCTGTTGGCAGGCAATCACTGTTACGTTGAAAGCCATTTTAGGTTGACGCAAATTGCAAACCAGTATGTTGAAAAACTGCGATTCAATGTGTGATTGCCTGCTAGCAGAATTCCGCTAGCAGTGCTCCGCAGCCTTTTCACACCTATGGCACACCAAAGTTCATCCTTGAATTCCATGGCACATCAAAAGCTAAAATATATAGCAATGGCATAGCTAGGGTGGGGTCGCGTCCCACTCCGAGCGCCAGCTGTTTAGAGGCAACCAAACTATGGTAGTTTCCTTTTTTTTGTTCCTTGAGGAGGTGCAAAAGAAATTTCAGCTTTGGAGCATCAAATTTTTCACCGCCCTGGACAACATGAACTCCAATTTATTTTTCAGCTTTAGGGCTTCAGATTTTTCTCCACCCAGAGCAACATGATCTCCAGCTATGCGACTGATATATAGCCTATATATTAATTTAATAAACAAATTTTACGATAAATTTGAGAAGGCTAAAGCGCGAATATTTCCTTGCAAGTATTCTCGTTATTGTGTTTGTCTATCGAATCTATTGAAATATTATTCAGTTAGAAAATTATCTTATTTGACCGTGTCACACCTGTATCGGCTCGAGGCACACCGGTTGCGGAGCAGTGATGTACAGTACAGTATTTGATTATGTTAGAGTTGGCATCAAAATACTCCGTCTCGGTGGTTCAGTGGTAATTTACTGTATTTGACTCAAGAATCTATATATACGTAGTTTCTGACTTGGTGTTGTCGAGGCAGGTAGCACGCAAATCGGGAGAAATTTCCAGATGTAGGAACCGGTTGGCTGTCGGTGAAGTCAGTAGTATTCCTTACGGCACCTTATGCCAACGTTTCTCAAAGTGTGGTCTGAGGCACACAACTAATACACGAGAATTTCCTGCTGAACCACTAATGTCTCTTCACGTAACCACTTGGGTTAAACTAGGGCAGTGGTGGGGAACCTTTTTTTGAAGACGGGTCAGAATAACAAGAAAAAACAACCAAAAAGTTGTCCACGGGTCAGGCGCAAGCACTATTTAATTTTATGAATAAAAAAATTATTATTAATTATGAATAAATTAGTTTATTAAAGTAGCAAATAGAGAGCATCATCATAATACCCTTATCCCACCTGTGGCAGGGTCGGGTCTGCAGGATCTAGCCCGCTAGGTCCCCGTCCATCCCACACACACTATGAGGCAATAAACTAGATATGATTCATGTTCGGGTCAGTAAAAAATTGCACCGTGGGTCACAGGTTCGCCACCACTGAACTAGGGGCTAGTGGGCCCCTGCGTTTTATGTTATTTTACTGCCCTATATAGGGCCCTGATTTGACGGTTACGCAAGTAGGGCTTCCGTTATAAGTCTTTCATTGCTTTACAACTAGGGGGATCCAAACGGTAATACTGTCACACAATCACCTTGAGGACGACATAGATAATACGTACAGTATATTTATTATACAGTATATGCATTAGTTATTAAGAAGCATCTCTCGGTTAATCACAGATTAAGGTTTATCGTTTTTGACTATCGTCCGAACAGCAGTTAACTAAACACCCAAGGAGCCCCTTACTACAAATTATCAACTATCGAACTGAAACCTCAAATAGACATACCTTTTTTTGCAAACGGTAATTCCCGTTACATCCCCTCACTTATAACTCCCTGGTATCATTGTCCCAGTGTCACCCGGTGCGGTTCGCACCCCCCCTTTGGAATGCCATTGTATGAATGTTTACTTATATTCCATTTTCAGTCGTCAATTTTCAAGTTCTTTAAATGTCGGTGTTTCTGCAATAAACAAACGTATATGCACGTTAACATTCTTCACATTTTCCACGAAATATCAATCACGCAGGCATTTGCTTGCATAGTTCAGAGTAAAAAATGTAACCATTCTAAGGAAGATTTTACGCATCTATAACTTTGAATTAATTGGTAAACTTCGTCTTCTGTTTTGTTAACGGAGATATAAGCATAAAGTGCAGGAATTAAGGAAGTGATGTGTATTTGATATCGTCTACCACCAGGTAACTGAAAATTTAGTGTTAAAATGCTTAATTAAAACTTCCCATATTTAATACTGGCATGTGTCAGTCAAATATAAAATAATATACTTGTCTAGAATCTCCAGTATGTAGGGTTACGTTGCCTGTGTTCGGAATTTCTACTGCAATTTCTCCACCTAGAACTTCAATTGTTGTATTTGGAAAGTCTCTAGGAATGAAGTGATCCATTGTTAAACCTAAGAAATAAAGACATTACCGGTAAACTTTGAGTATAAAATCAATAGCTGTTTCCAGAGAGGCCAGAATTGAGGCAGTTGATGAACTTCAGGCACATGTGTTCAAGCAATGCCGCCCCACTCAATTACATTTAATGCAGTTCTAAATTGTCCGAGCGTCCCTTACGCCCTTTGCATTTGTCCCACTACCAATGTATTGCTATGACTCAGCAACAAGGCGCCTCGAGAAAGCCAGCATTTAGAAAAGGCGGCTCCAAACAGAGCAGTTTGGGAACCCCAGGACTATGAACATTTTAAACGACTGATAGACTGCATGGCAAGTAGGTACCTCTGAAATTGCATTTTATATTCAAAAAAACATCAGTGGTCTTATGGCGTTGCAACCGCCCTATAGCAAGCATGTGTTCTGTCAGAAAGAATTAAAAACCATGATGGAAGGAAATCCCAAGGGGTCGCTGCAAGACGGAGACATACTGTAATGTGTCATTATTACTATGCCACTAGAAATAAATAAATGCCAGTATCAACAATTTGGTGATAAAACTCTTGTAAACTAGTGTAACTCTTGAATTATTGAGAATATTTCAAACCAGTTGCGCAAAAGATTTAGCCATGAGGAGCATGGATTGCTTACCGACGCTGAATATCTTCGGCAACTCACCTGGAAAATCGGCAACAAAAACTGTAACAATATCCGGCCATTTACTCTGATAGTATTCTGCTTTCTTTCTTATTTCATTCCGCCACTCTGATAGTTCATTTAAAAGTGGCTTCATCCATGTGGTCGTTTGGAGAGGTGACCATTCAGCCACAAGTATATTTACGCCGGGATCAAACATCCTACATGCACCGTTTAATACAAAACAGATCACTAGAACAATACCGGCAGAAATTAAAGAAACTTCATGAGGTTATTACCGCTGTTGAAATCGTTCGTTTAAAGATACCCAGAAATCTAAATAGATCTCAATTTTATGGATTCCTAATGATGCAAATCGCTGTTGAACGCATCGTCCGAATTGTTTCACCAGCTTCCCATATCGACTCCATCGACCTCTTGACGTCCATCTCTGAAATGTATTTTAAGAAGAAAATCAAATCGTCAAACGTAGTTCTAATGCAGAGACTGCACGAACACTAGCCTACACTATTCCGTTTCTTTCATTTTTACTTTTTCCCCCTTGAAGTAGTTCGATAACTGTTCAAGAGAAAGCGCCAACGTGTGTGTCAGGATGGCCGAGCGGTCCAAGGCGCCAGACTCAAGGAGTGATAAAGTCCTTCTACTGTATCGGTAGAGATTAGCGTTCTGGTCCGCGAATGCGGGCGTGGGTTCAAATCCCACTCCTGACAACTTTTTCAGCACATTACACATCCTTTTGCTGAAGTCATGTATCACTTTCTAGTTGAGAAAGCTCCTAATGTGTTATGTGTTTGACTTAACGCGAGTCCATGATGGAAATTAAAGTACTGATGCTGTGTAGGAGCTTGCTGTCTGACTTTTTGTTTGTGTCGTTCGTAGACTGGATAGACACTGCACTAATGCAACGATTATTGGGAATTAGTAGTACCCAGTTTCTCCAAGCGGCCACTCATGTTAGTACTAGCTAGGGTTACGTTGCTTAAATTCAGTAGTCAGACAAGAACTGGTGTGTCCAACACAATAAGCCGCTCCCGGTTTCTTTCAAGTTTCTTGGTATTCAAGTACACCATTCAAAAACCGTCTCTTCATTTGCCAATACGTACGACTTACTGCCAGTCCTAGTATCCCTAGGCCTAAAGTTCGAACAAAATTCCTTTCTGATATTTTTTGTTAATGTCATTGTGCTACAACAGATTTAGTCCATGATAGCTCTAATTTTCTAGCTCTGTATTTCTCAGAATGGTCTCTTTATTCTCCCGTCCCATGAAATTCCACTTCATTGTTGGTCCTGGTCCTTATTTCAGGAATGCAGGTGGTTGGCAGCATCCGGGGTAGGGGGAGACCGAAGCAGACGTGGGAACAGGTTGTCCGGAGGGACATGGCAGTGTGCGGGGTGGACGGGTACCTGGTGGGAGACAGACGGGAATGTAGGGCTAGAACCCGCAGACCCGACTCCGCCGCAGGCGGGACAAGGGTGTGAGGATGATGATGTTGGTCCTGGTCCTGGACTAATGCTAAACTTACAATCAACTTCCCTAACTAGGTCTTAGATTTTTTCTTAAATGTTGTTTGGGTCACAAGTCTTACTTACATCTGGATCTAAATAAAAGACGCGATCATTTTCTTTATCTTTGACTGTGATACGAGCGTGTAGATGTTGCCATGAATGAACCATCATGTTCCATGAATAGCCGTACAATCCATCAGTCCAGTGGTTGCAGCCCTAAACAATGAAAAAGGTTACATTAAACGTTGTGTTAAATTTGCAAGCTATCAGTCTCTAGATTTTGAGCACGGCTATGTAGAAATGGTTATTTTCCCCGCGGGTTAACATCGTACACACCATACGGGACCAGGGCTTTATTTCCCATCCACAAAGGGCTTCCCTCTCGCCTTGCTCGAAAGAATCCACCGGCCTCCACAATCGGGCTTGCGACTGACTACATGTAATGGACACACGAATCCAACGATTGGCAATCTGGATCGAGCCAATACGTTTTATTCAATTTAAATGTTATGGGGGAGTTGTCTATACCTATACCATAGAGTCCCAAGTTAATGGGAGCGGCAAGTTGCGTTGGACACACCAGTTCTCGTCTGATCACTGAAGTTAAGCAACGCAGCCCCAGTTAGTACTGACATGGGTGGCCGCTTGGGAAAACTGGGTACCGCTAGTATCCGAAAATCTTCTCATTAGTGTAGTGTCTTTGTAGTCCCTGCATCAGAACTACACAGTGGACGGGGCTCTAATGACCTTGTAGTTGAAGGGCCCTAAAACACCAACAAACAACAACCCAAGTTAACGTATGAATAATTTCCTTACCTTAGTTATAAAATGAGAGTACGGCAAAGCAATCTGTGTGAAAATATAGACCAGGGCGATGACTGACATACAGTGTTGCTTTCCACATAATTTACTTGTCTTCCTCTTCTGAAAAATAATAAAAAATAACTGGTGCTGTCACTCTTTCAAGTATATACCAGTTGTGCCGCACATGAATAAGCCAGCAACGATCCCTTGAATTCCTTTAAAGGCCTCATTATTTTCATGTTCCTTGTTTTGATACGTCAACATGTCTGAGTATTTCAAGTTGTCAAAGTTGATTTTCTTTCGGTTTGTGAGGTCCATGAGGCTCGTGGAAAAGCAGTAAGGGCTATGAAATAGGTACCTTTTCATATAGGCACTTGATGGTGGTTCATTCAATTGATACACATTACATGAAATGGGTTTTTTATATCTGATTGTTACGAGTACTGTAGCATGAGTCTGACTCCTGTTGCATTGTAGTTATTGTGCAAAAGGTCAGGCACCATACAATATTATAGCCATTTATCTGCCAAAAATTACTATTTTGGTTGTGTAATGCGGTGTTGGAACAGTGGGGTAGGCACAGACCCCCCCCCCCACAGACAACTCAGCCTATATTTCCTTCGGGCTCCAGACGCCGAGCTGGAGTGCCCCCAGTTAGAGCACGTTCAATGGACCCGCAGACCTGACCCTGCCACAGGCGGGATAAGGGTATGATGATGATTGTGACGAGTACTGAGCGGCGTCGGAGTGGGAATAAAATTAGTCCCCGGGTAATAACATACCTTAAGTACATGATGATCAGTATGACAACAATTGTCCTCATAAGGTGACGTTTTACTCGTGATAGTCGATAGTTTTTCACGTTTGGGACAACTCTCTTCACTTCTGATCCACTGTGACAGAATGCAAAGGACATTTTTGGGCCAGTCAGTATTGCAAAATATTGGCATTGTAGCAAGCATCATATAAGGAAACATTCCTATAAAATTTAAAATTAAGTTTCTGAAAGCCAATTGTCGATTTTATATTTAAAATACTTACTAACCTATGTTAAACATTTGGGAATTCATGAGATTAAACAAAGCACAAAATAAAAATGCGATTGGTCGAGTTCTCTTGTAAATCATAAAAAAGCCAATGGTTAAATCGAAGAAAAATCCGAACAAATGGACAACATAATAGTCAATTTGATCATCAGTTAATATAAATCTGAAAACAAGATGAAAATAATAATTAGTTATTTGTATCACTTTGATTTGTTTATTGATGTTTTGCTGCTGACTGAAGAAGACATCTCTTAAAGCACCTCCGAACACCGATCGCAGTTACATATTTTTTTTTTAATTTTCGACAAAGTTTTATAAAACCCGAGTAAACCCGAGGTCCCGTGTGATATACGATGGCATTTGCACGTAAGGCAAAGCGCAACATGAGACGCAGGGTGGCGAAGATGACCCAGGGTGTAGCAGCCCTGCGAAATTCTGCTAGCAGGTAATCACCGCACATTCCATCGCAGTTTTTCACCATACTTGCATCAAATAACAAAAGAACTTATCTGCTTCGCACCGCTCTTTGTTATTGTCACGCCAACTTCCCGCAGTAATCTGCGGCATTGGCACTGCACTCCGCAGGGTCACGTGGCGCAGGCACTGAGTCTCGTCACCCTGCGACTTTACATGCGCAACTACATACTATCATGTGAGCTACAGAAATTTATAGTGAGTCACCCTGAGTCACCTGCGTCCCATTTTGTGCTGTGCTTAAAAGAACCCTCTCTACTATGCAACCGGGTAGATGAGGCAAAATGTCCAGGTGTATAAGCTCGCCCCCCCTGGCGTCGGTGGAGTGCCCCAAACGAGTTGCTTTAGTTGTTAAAGTAGATATGGAAAGGACTTCCTACGCTTTAATACGTAGCCAATGTGTATCCTCACTTTAATTTTTAAAATGTCTGAAATACTTCAGTAACAGGTATTTTAACATGACAATTTTTAAAATTTTCAATACCTTAAAATATTTGAAAACGTAAAAACGAAACAAACGTTGGCGTCAGATTAAACTGGGAAACCCTGCACTCCAATCTAATGAGCTTATCTCCCAACAGGTCCCCGTCCATCCCACACACTACCATATCCTTACGGACAACCTGCTCCCGCGTCTGCTTTGGTCTTCCCCTGCCCTGGGAGCTTCTAACCACCTGCATTCCGGTAATGGACCTAACGCGCTCCTCCACCTCTCTTCTCATTAGATGTCTATAACACCTCAAATGACTCTCCCCCCAATTTTTTTCCGTGATGTCCCCCACCCCCAAACTGCCTGTAATATACTCGTTACTAATTCTATCAGCTCTCCACACCCCATTCATGTACCGCAGCATTCACATCTCAGCTACTTGCATTCTATTTATGTGGCTCACAGGACAACCCACCGACCTCGGCCAGAAGCGAACCTGAGATTCATAGAACTCCAGAGACAACTGGTTACGTGAAAAGTACTAACCTGAATGGAAAGAATACCCAATGGGAAGACAGATATCTCATTGAATAGCCTCCTATCCAATCAGCATCTAATTTCTTGAGTCCGGCAATAAAATACACCAAAAATATCTTCAAAGAAAAATGACATGACATCCAAGTTTTAAGACATGCCATACAATGTACAGTATGTTGTTCGATGACAATGACTATCACGAAACTAGGCATATCACAACACTTATTAAACTAATTAAGTAATTAATCATAATAATTTCTTTTGGTACTTACCTGAGCACGTATCAAGATATAGTTCCATAAAGGAACTGAAGTACAAGCACCTGATTTATAACGTGAATCGAGTGACCTGTAAACATTAAGACGTATACGTAATCATTCTGGCCATTTTAATATTTATTATTATACTTTTAACTTCGTAATTTTTTCCTGGTATCCACCCACTTGTCCTGTTTTAACCGGAAATGAACGAACTATTGGACGGTATGTTTATTTAGGCAGCTGGCTGCCGACTTAATGTTATAGCAGTATAACCTCTTGATTATTTAAAGTTGGCCTGTTTCCTTCCGAAGGGTAATTCTGGCGATCGACTTCGGGGGCAGTTGCGTACCGAGGGAAGAGGGTGCGGACCGCACCGGGTGACACTCGGACACAAATACGAAGAAATTACAAGTGAGGGGGGAGTGACACCAGGACTTACTGTTTGCATAAAAAATAGCTTCTGCCGTACCGGGAAACACCACTCTAGATCCAGGGGGCGAGGCCTACACCAGAAAATTTTGCTGATCTACAGGTAGAAAGGGCTCTTTTTGTGCAGTGTTGACATCGAACACACCGCCCATTTCCACTAAAAGCTGTTAGTCCACATAATTATCAACATAGGACTTCATGTAGTTTTAGTTCTCTGGATTAGGCCTAGCAGAAATTCCGCATCAGGGAGTGTAGAATTACTCACGAGTGCACTGCAGTTCAAGGCCTGATTTTAGAACAATGCAGCGTAGGTTTTTACAAGACTAAATACGTTTCAATTTGCAATATTTGCGAGCGACTTATTTATAATAATGTAGTCGGCAGTATTTGATGTACCTCAGTGGTAGAGCAGTTAAGTCTTGCGTTCATGGTTGCAGGTTTCACCCAGGACAAATTGAGTGGCGTCGGTGCACAAAGTTACTTTCAAGAATAAAATAGGCCAACGTTAAGTAATGGATTATTGCATTAGGCCTCAAGTCAGCTGCATAAAAATACAATCCAGTAGATCGCCATGTGTTTCCGTTTCCAGGAGGACAAATAGGTATCCGAACCAGCCCTAGGCGAGAAATTTGGTTTGAAATGATGATGAATATACGTACCAATATTGACCTGCATCAGAGATGCCCAATAAAAATCCTAGAAGCCCATATAAATACGAGTGATTGTTCCATGCTGTTGTATCCAGTAGAAATATGTACCAGTAAGTGATAAGAAAAACAAAAGAGGAGAATCTATACCGGAAGCCCAATAGCATCCCGAAAGCACCTACAAAAATGTAACTTTTTGAATTTCTGAGCACAAGATGAAAAATTATAAATGTATTAATCAAACTCACCAAACAGCATAATTAAGTAAACACTAAACATCCACTTCAAAGGTAGTGGTTGCAGGAAATCAAAGAGTGGGAAATGACATATGGTTGATGACCCCCATTTGGCACTCAATCGCATGAAGCCCCTTTCTTTAGCAATATCAATTACCATCAAAAACCCTGTGTGTATCAATATAATTCAGGCAATTGTAATAAATGATAGGTTCATAAACAGGGTTAGGACTCCATGCCGAAAATATTGGAGATTTGTATGACAAAATCAGAAAATGAACACTCAGCCTTTACCTGTTCATTTTGCTGATAATAGGTTACTAACTACTGTAAGGGGTAATGTCCCCCCTGTACATGCCATTTCAGGTGACATTGATAATTTTACTGATTATCCCGCCTCGGTGGCGCAGTGGGAAGCGTGCTCGGTAACTGCGTCCGTGGTTCTAGGTTCGATAATGGACCGAGGTGGGTTGGATTTTTCGGGCGAGAGAGATGCCCCGAGTGTACTTTCCCTCGGAGGAGAAGTAAAACCGAGGTCCAGTGTGGTGTACGATGGCATTTGAACGCAAAAGAACCCTCTCCACTATGCATCGGGTAGATAAAGCAAAAGTTGCAGGGTGTAGGAGCTCGCCCCCTGGCGTCGGTGGAATTCCCCAACGAACAGTAGACCGACGATGAATAGGCAGAGGGGTTGCAGCTTTGGTGATCAACCGGCTGCGAAAAAACACTGACCACTATATCACCTTTGTGTCCATTCAGAGGGGCAAGATGGGTACCCGACCCTGCCATAGGCGGGGAAAGGGTTAGGAGTTGTTTATTGATCATTTTACTGACTCCTGAGAGGGGAGCGCAGAAGATGCTGAACGGCCTCAGGAAAAGCCATAGCGGCTGGGGATACTGAAGGTTGGTTACCCAGAAGAAAACTGTTTCCTCAAGTTTTAATCGGAATGGAGCTGATGGTGAGAAATGTGCGGCATTCCATGAGTAGGGCTTGACTGGGCCTAGCTAAGTCATTACAGGGAAGTAGATCATTGGGACCAGACGGGATACGGGGTAGTCCAAAGCAAACATGGGTGAAGGATGTATGGCAGGACAGTTGCACTGTGTGGGATTGATGAGGATCTAGTATGAAATAGGAGGGAATGGAGGGCCAGAACTGTCAGATCGGACCCTGCCATAGGCGAGATACGGGTATGTGATGATGACGCAGTGATTTACACTATAATATTTAAAATCTGTATCAGATATTACCGTAAAGAATCCTCATCACAGCGAGAGATGCAGCATCACATGGATGATGCAAAATCCTTACAAATGAATTCCAGTTGGATATGTGTTGGAGTTGACACCCAAGTTCATGGCCCACTTTAGATGGTTTATTTCTGGTATTGGGCAATTCGACCTAAAGGCAAAATTTATAAATCATAAATAGCATCATAATTTATGAGAAATGGACTGCAGGACATACACGATAAAAGTAGCCTAAACTGGGAAATCCGCGCCGGATTAAGGATGCAGTGGGCCCCAGGCCGAAAGGATAAAAAGGGGCTATAAAGAAGGAGCTACCAAACTACAAGCCTGATGAAAGATAACTTAATTGGATATTCAAATTTAGAAATATACGAAATTTTCAGACCCAAAATAAAAATTAAAATAAACTAGGCTTCTTTCGGAGCTTTAGGCACGGGCCTTAGGGGGTCTAATTAGACTATAGGTAAATCTGGTGCTGGTCAAGATACTGTGTTAAAATGTTGAATTTCTAACCCTTCTAGTCTCCTGCATTGTTTCAGTGGTAGCGTGCTTGAGTACAGGATTTCGGGTTGCGGATTCGGTCCTGGCTGAAGTTAGTGGCTTCTTCCTTTCAAGAGGAGACATGTATAGAGCCGCCGTCCATTGGGTGGCCTGCACTGTTGCCCCACTTGCTACACGGATAAATAACAGCCAATGCTAAAATAACAGGAGTTATGTCATGAGGTCGACAACCAACCATATAAATTATTGTCCAGGAGTTCATCCTTGGGTAATTTAACGTCGACTTCTCTACTCCTGGGGATAGTTTACTTTACCGACGCCCAGGGCGGCAGCGAGCTCCTACAACCACAGATTTGGCTGATCGACCATCCTCCCGCTTAGGCTCAAATCCGGTATGAATGAGTACCAGACCTTGTCATACACAGGTCATCATCACACCATTAACCCGCCTGTGGCAAGGTCGGGTCTGCGGGTTCTAGCCCTCCACCCCGCCTATCTCCCACCAGGTCCCCGTCCACCCCACGCTATCATATCCTTACGGACAACCTGCTTCACGGCTGTTTCGGTCTCCCCTCCCCCGGGTGCTTCCAACCAACTGCATTCCTGAAATGGACCTAACGAGCTCCTCCTACCCTCTTCCAATTATGTGTCCATACCACCTAGTCATAAGCAGGGAAAAGGTTAAAAAAATACTGTATTTCATAAACTGGTAAAGGACCCCCTGCTTACCTTTGCGACCAAAGCTCCGAAAGTTCTTTGCACTGTCCTGCCTTAAATACGCTAAAGAGATTATCATTTTTTATGGTAAATATTTTAAAATGTTGAGTACTGTCAGCTTTATATAATATTTGAATTACGTCTGATAAGTGAATGTCAACATCTACATTTTTGCTACTCAGCACTTGCTATTTAACGAAATTTAATGAATAGATTTCTTACCATATCGGTTTAATATATGGCTTCAAGATTTAGATTTATGACGCAGATAAAGACTTTCTTAAGAAATACAATAAAAGATTATTGGAGGTTTTATATTATTTAGTATCCCAGGTAACAAAAATAGGATGTTTCCATTGTCTGGCATTAGGTACATAAGCATTGCAATATAAGCGACCATTTAACTTACTTTTTCTTAATAGCATTATTAAATATGTTTTATGAATTTTTCTACCGAAAATTGAAAGAAATATTAAGTTCACATGTTACTTCTTAGAATCGGGTGGAGACGTCTGCCAGTCATTTTACCATTTTAATCCAATATTCGGAACGTATGCAAAGACACTTGGCATTTCAAAATCTAAACATTTGCTACTAACTAGTCTACCTCGGTGGCTGAGTGGTTGCGTGATTGACACTTGAGTTCATGGCTGTAGGATTGATTCCGGCTAGGGAGGCTGATTTGTTTCTGAAACGATAGGAAACCCCAAGTCCTCACTTTCCAACGACGCAGTGCCGTAGGCGGCCGCCACTGGCGCAACTGGGTTTGGGGCACAAAATTTTTAAGGTTTTTGTCATTATTGGGTTACGGGGAGGCGTTAGGGAAGTTAGACATTTGCCACAGGTGTGTCACACCCCCGTTACGGCCCTGCAACGACGGGTCGCTTTTTCGTTTTGTTTCGTTGGTGTTTTAGGGCCCCGTCCAACTGCATAGTTCTAATACAGACACTACGCTAATGCGACGATTTTTGAGTATTGGTGGTACCCTATTTTCCCAAGTGGTCATTCATGTTAGTAGTACCTGGGGTTGCGTTGTCTCGTGATCAGACGAGAACTGGTGTGTCCATCGTAATACAGCCGCTCCCCTTTTTGCTTCGTTGGTGTTTTGGGGCACTTCAACTACAAGGTTATTTGAACCCCGTCCACGGCGTAGTTCTAATGCAGATACTGCGTTAGAACATGGTACCAGACCCTGCAATGGGAGAGAGAAAAGGATTAGGAAGTACGATTAGGAAAATTAACCAATCCCCTCTGTGGCACAGAGGTAGTGCGCTCCAATACTGCGTCAAAGGTTCCAATAAGGAAATAAAATAATTTTTTTTTCACTTCGAGAGTTGAATTTTGAGGCCCCAGGCGCGCGCCTCTTGCGCCTGTGCGGAAATCCGCCTCTGCTACTACAGTACTTACTGTATAAACCTACTGCATCTTTTGGAGGTGCATTAAGGGGTTTCAGCCTCCAAAACGATAGTATTAAAATATACACAGTAACCAACACATGTATTACAACTGGCACTAAATAACTACTGCATGTACTGTATTTGACCCCGTCAGGAATTGGCTGGTTTTTGGGCTCCGGTTCTCTAGTTCTGAAGTAAACGAGTGCAGATCGACTTACAGTACCTTCTATTTTTACTATTAAATGAGAAAAAAAATAATGTCAAGAATAGTAATGGACTACTTTGTAGTGATTATTTCTTAATAATATTGGCATCGAATTATATTTATTTTAACAGTCGAAACTGGCAAAAATGTAGATTTGTGATATCGAACATGGGCTCTATCCTTGACCAAATAGGGCTTTGTTGAATGTATCCTAGCCTACGCTGCATTGGGTTGACGAGTTTAATTAAATATGAAGAAAACGAATGTCGGTATTTACTGTATGTGGTTCACTTTTACCCCGCGTTTGCCAAATTACAAACCTCGGCATCACAACATTGTGAAATAATTATTAAATTATTCATGGCAATACTCTCATTTTCTTGACCGGCAATTAGAAATTGTTTTAGAAAATTTTTGCATGTTGGTCCGTTAGTAAGAGCGCTCTAATAAATGTCACGCGCACTAAACAAATAAGAGTTCTGTTGATGATTAGACGTCATGTGATTGGAAGTTATAACTGAAGAGCTCAGTTGTATTTTTAGATTTGGCGGTAGAATCGTCTATGGTTTTTAGTGGTATAGGTTTTGTTATTACTATGGTAAAAATCCTTTGAATCCATTGGTGTTATTAGCCATCCATTGTTTTCTTATTTAAAATGGTAAAGGAAATTTATATTCCTGTCGAACATTTCATTATATGTTTGCTCTGAAATTGCAAGTTTGGATTATTTCGTTTGATTTTTAGGCGGGCGGTAAAGCTGGTAAAGACTCTGGAAAAGCTAAAGCGAAAGCTGTATCACGATCAGCCAGAGCAGGATTACAGGTAAGTGGATAATTTGTTATTATGCATATAAATTGATTGCGTTTCGTATTAGAATATTTGCCGAGTATAATTTCATGCAATATTTATGCTTGAAATTGAGTTAATTTAGTAAAGTATTGTTTATGTCAAATATGAATGTTTTACTTAGGCCTAAATTCTCTATAATATTGTAGTTTCCGGTTGGTCGTATTCATAGGCATTTGAAAAATAGGACGACGAGTCATGGGCGTGTTGGAGCAACTGCGGCAGTTTATAGCGCAGCAATTTTGGAATATCTTACAGCAGAGGTTAGTAATTAAATTGTTTACAATTCAAGGTATGCTAGTTTGAAATAGGATAGTATCTATCACGCTCGAAACTTGAGATAAGTTTCCGACATCGTTAGTTGAAATGCCAATTAAAAATTCTCAATATTTACCCAAATTTTTACGTACGGCATTTAATTTTATTACTTGAATAGCGTTAGGTTTAAGTTTGACACAGTTTTAAATAATGGCGGGAAAAGTGTAGGACCAACGGACGCCGCCACCGCCATGTTGGAGGGAATTCTTTGTCTGATGTCCAATTTTGAGGACTGCTTCTATCATATTGAATGTTATGGATTGTATAAGTTAAGAGGTGTTTACAATAATCGTGTATTGTAGTTGAAAGAAACTGCACAAAGTTGCGTGTGACGTATGTAGGGGTTGCTTAGCAGATGACGACCTATCAATCTAATGATAACTCACATTGTAAAAGTTCAAACTACTGTGTTGCAGGTACTTGAATTGGCAGGAAATGCGAGTAAAGATCTTAAGGTGAAAAGAATTACTCCACGTCATTTACAGCTTGCAATTCGTGGTGATGAAGAGCTGGATTCTTTGATAAAAGCCACAATTGCTGGTGGTGGTAAGTCATTTGTGTGTGAACCGATTGGTGTGTGTGGACGTACCGGGCGAGGTCTATAATTTCATTTAATTTCAGGTGTTATACCTCACATCCATAAATCTCTCATTGGCAAGAAAGGGTCTCAAAAAGCGACGTAAGCTTTCCATTAACCGGAAAGTTGAATGCCATCATTCCGCATTGCTTTTCATGAAGACGCCAGACCTTACATTTTTATATATTATATCCTGCTCACTTTTTTCCCCTCTTCGAATTGAAAACTTGTGGGTCGACGATGTCTTATGAAATGCAGTATTTAAAAATAGGCACATTTAGTTTATTAATGTGTTCATTACTTGGCCACGTTATGGCAGTGGCAGATGTGTAAAAAAAATCTTTGCATTATGTAGCCATCACATTATCACCATTCACTTTGCATTTTTTCTTGTAGTCATTGTTTAATTCGTGACTTGTCCTGTAGCAGTAGTATCATGGTATGTTTTTCTGTATAATACATATATAATGACCATTAAAATTGAAATATTTGAGTTCTTTTTGTATAATTTAACTGAGGTCTGTTTTAGTGGTCATCACAATACTTAAGTTGAGGCCAGGTTAGGAAGTTAGCGTTGTCTACTTTTTAAAAGAAATTGGTGCGAAGTTGTAAATTTTATTGTTGCGTTTTAATTCGTATTGCATTTTATGATTTGCGGAGTTGTTATTCAATAGGTTAATGAATTAATTGTTGAAATTTGATGGATTTTGCTAGGAAAACCATTTTATTTTTTTAAAGGAAGTTATTTTGTTTAAATCACAATTCCGAATAACCTTAAGCTATATGTAAGCTCTTATAAGATAAAAGGTTAAATATAAAGGTCAGTTGATGTAAAAAACTTCTAAGTATGATAGAGGGATATTGTTAACATGGAGTCAAGAGGGATCCAAAAGCACTGTTGCACTTCTTTTAGAGTTTGGTCCTGAATGTTTGAAAACCAAGCTGAGTCATCATTAAATGCTGAAGGAGGGAATAGAAAGGTATAAGAAGGAACATGTGAAGCCATAACAAAGATGCATTATAATGAGATGTTTGGAGTCACCAGTGACCGCATGTTGTGATTCTAGGTTTAAACATCGTCTTGAGTGAAAGGGGGCGTGGGGAGTATTACACTTTAATTTTTTTATTGAAAGAAGCTTACCGGAATGTTTGCCGTAGTTCTGTATATAAAAGATATGCATCCTAGAGATTCTGCTCTTGTCTAGCTCCCAAAAACGTTGTCATTGGTGGCGTTTGATTTTATTTGTGGTTTGATACCTGGGATTAACGGTTATTAACCTTGTTATAGATTAATGTAGTGAGGAGCGGTATGATAACCCATTTAGTCGTAAGCACCGATTAGATGTATAACAAATGATGTAACCTTACACGAAAATTGCAGCTTCTTAACACATTTAGCTCAACTTGCCAAGGTTTGATGCAAGATGAAGCTTACAGTTTCTGAAGAAAGAAAGCTCGGATATCACCATGAATTATAAGACGTAAGCTCAGCATTTGCCTTTGTGAGTGTAAGATGTCACCAAGTTAAGAAAACTGATCACCTGAACCATAAATAATCAGGGTTGAAGTGGAATGCATATTAGGGCGATAGTGGGTTGGGATGCTGCATTGGCCACATTACGATATAATAGGTCTTGCTGTTTGTAATCATTATAGATTTGTTTTGTGGATGTTTTAGGGCTCCGTCCACTGCGGAGTTTCAATGAAGAGGCTGCACAGACACCACCCTAATGTGATGATTATTGGATATTAGCAGTACCCAGTTTTCCTAAGCAGCCACCCATGTTAGTACTATATGGGGTTGCATTGCTTAACGTCAGTGATCAGACGAGAACGGGTATGTCCAGGCAATAAACCGCTCCCAATCATTATAGAATTCGTCATAATGTTATCGCAAAGTCGTCCCACTGACGGTGGGAGACTGGTACAAATGAACTTATGAGTGATCCCTCTGAATTGAAAAAAATTTCCATTTGAATAACTCCCAGCTGAAACGTTGCATATCAGCAATTGCATTTAAGGGGTGTAGCATTTCATCAACATCTGTTTAGGTAAATCCATCTTCCAACGTTCTTCTATTCATTACCATTATGCAATCTTCCTATTTTGTGGGACGGCTAGAGGAGTCCAAAGAGGATGCACAAAAGGGCCTACAGGACATTAAGACAGCAGTGGAAAGTGGGGGTCTCAAGGTGAACATGAAGAAGACAGAGTACCTAGCTTTCAATTTTAGTGACCAGGGGCAAGGGGGTGAGCTTCACTGTGGGGGAGACAGGATTCCAGTGGTACAAAAGTTTAGGTATTTAGGATCAGTTTTCCAGAGCAATGGGGAAATAGATTCTGATGTGACCCATAGAATTAATGCAGGGTGGCTGAAATGGAGGCAGGCAAGTGGGGTCCTGTGTGACCGCCGGGTCCCAATAAAGTTGAAGGGTAAGGTCTACAGAACCGTCGTTAGGCCAGCTATGCTGTATGGGTCAGAGTGTTGGGCAGTTAGGAAGAACCATGAACGGCAAATGCAAGTGGCCGAGATGCGTATGCTGCGCTACATGAGTGGGGTGACGCGATTGGACAGAATTAGAAACGATTACATTAGAGGTAGCCTGGGGGTGGGAGATATTGCGGAGAAGATGAGAGGGAACCGGTTGAGGTGGTATGGGCATGTGATGCGAAGGGGAGAGGAGGAGCTTATTAGGTCCATTATGGGACTGCAGGTGGTTGGGGGCACCAGAGGTAGAGGAAGACCGAAGCGGACATGGGAGCAGGTGGTGCAAAGGGACATGGAGGTGTGCGGGGTGGAGGGGGACTTGGTGGGAAATAGGCGGGAATGGAGAATTAGAACCCACAGACCCGACCCTGCCTCAGGCGGGAGAAGGGTGAGATGATGATGATGATGATGATGAATCTTCCTATTTTCTCTTCTGCCTAGTCCTCCTAAGTTCATTTGTACCCGCCTTCCGAAAGTGACGGGACGACTTTGTATGGTAATCCAACCAAATTAACGGTAAACGTATAGATGCTACGTCCTTTTATATAAAACCTCATTACTCCTGTATTTCGCCCAAAAATAACAAACAGTAGTATCACATTTACTATCGTTCAGGGTCATTTTGTCCTTATCCACTTGTGTTCAAGACATACTAATGTCTTACTGGAACCGACCCGTTCAGCCCTCTGGTGGTTGGTTCTCGTTATGGGCGTGTGTCTAATGCGTCACTCGTCGAACAAAATACAAGCAGCAATTTTCCCGGTAGTGGCCGATTTGGCAGAGTTTCGTTAGCGACTTTAGTTACTTGCTGATATACACTTGATATATTTTTTTGCAACTTTTTCAAGGTACTGCGTTATTAGGTATGTATTTATTGCTTTTAAAGTTAACTTTGTTCGAATATGCATAAATTGGTGTTGTGACAGGTATAGTGTCTGGAGTCATTTTTACTGTTTATGATGTAGAAATATATGAGGTAAGTCTGCTTTTATATTTTGGAGTCGCCATGCGAGTACATTTTTAACAACCAGAAAAGAAAGCTATTGAAATAAAGTATAATACTTAAAGCTAGCTATTTGACCGACTAACCTACATTGCGTATACTGTATATAGATACAATTGAAGCATTTCGATTTCGTTCTATTCAGATTGGCAATGAAGGGTTGTTCTAATTAGAATCATACATATTTGCGTTATAGTGAATTTCAACTTTTTTCCACTTAATGTCAGCCGTCCTGATAACCTCGCCAATTTGCAATTCTTCCTCGTTAAGTATTTTGATTTTAAAACGTGGCACGTAAAGATAGGCTGCAATTTCACATCCTCTTTGCATTATGAGTATTCGGTGAACTTGAAAGTTCATTCTAACGTACGAGTAAATATCAAACCACTTCTTATTTCTTGATAAGTTATCTCTAACCGCTATTTGCTAGTAATTTGAAATTTACTCTTGATTCATTGAGGTTGTCTTTGATTTATGTAAAGTCTCGAAACATACACAAATATTCTTGATGAGCTTGTTGTAATTTTCAAGAATTTTGAACAAGATGACGTATGGGATTTCGGCTAGTGCTAGTTTATTAAAGTTCTGTTGCAGATGTTAACCTGAATGTTACATATATGTGGTCTTTAAAGCTTTTACCACAAGTAATAATATTGAATGCGAATGACGTTTAAGATGACGTACGACTTTTATAAATATATTTTTCATTATCTTTTTAGAATAATATTGATCCGAAACCGAACTGTCGAAGCATTGAGCTGTGGATATTAAGAGATTACCTTCGTCATCCACCATTTGGCTCCATATAAATAACCTGCAGTTAGTTGTGAAAGTTGAAAAGCTGTTGATTAGCTGAGTTAGCCATCACTCTGGCAGTCATAGTAAAATTTAACGTGACTTGTGGAAGGACGTGTGTTAAATATGCATCTTGCTAGGACGTTAGTGACTAATGTGTTTCCTCTTTTACCATCTCATGCACCCGAAAAGTTGACTAAGCTATCTGCTTTGGCAGTAGCGAAATCTCGACAATGGAAGTCGCCAACAAGAAACAGCAACAGAGGCTGTAGTGGTAGTGCCACGAGTAGTAGTAGTGATATTGTAAGTGCAAGTATTGGAACCACCAATCAAACCAGACATTATGTGACCACTGCAGCACTTGAGCCATTTCTTAATGGCAGTTCTTCGGTTTATGTCGAAGATATGTACAATGCTTGGCTGAAAGATCCAAAAAGTGTGCATGCTGTAAGTATTACAAAATTGCACACTTGTCTTTTAAGTTTAATATTTATTCTGGTTGGTTATATTTCTTTGTCTCCCTTCCTCTCTCACCTGCACGCTTATGTCAGTTGTCATTTGTTATCTAAACATGTTATGTCACAACTTTCTTGAGAAACCTGCTAGCCATCGGTGCACATAAGATAAATATTCCTCCTTGAAAGATTAAATTATAATAAAAAAATCATTACACTAGGTCGTCAAAAATGAAATTCCGTAATAAAGAATAGTTGGATTCATTTCATATAACCCAAGAAACTTGTATCCTACCACTTATCAGTGATGAAATGCTTGTACACTTCTCAGTTATCACAGTTTGTGAAATGCGATGTACTCAATACTTGGAATTTTTGAGGGCTTGGGGTCATGAGTTCCCCCAACATCTAGCCATAATGATTCAAATACGATGTTAAAATATGTGAATTCACTGTTAAGATGCGGTTATAGCCAGTTCTACAAGGAATTTTGTCTCCGTGTCTTTCTAATACGTGAATTTTTAAGGGACGAGGACCTACAAGAAATGACATTTTTAGGAGGTCAAGGTGGTGAGAAACTTCCCATCGTGTGACAGAAGAACTTAAAATGTCGTTAATAGCTGCCTTTGAATTTTTAGCTTGAAAATTCTTAAGGTGTTGTCATACATTTTTACTGAAGGAAAAAAGCTAGAAGATCTTGGCATACAATTGGTTTCATTCTTTAACGTCTCGAGCGGCGTTTTTCAGAAATAAATGTTGTCTACTTGCTGTTAGCATTTCTTGAGTGATATGCAAGTCATTACAAAGTATCCTATTGTAGCTCCAATACAAGAGGTTTTAAGCCAGAATTGGTGAAAGGTCGCTAAGGTAGAAATGCTAGAAACGATGATGAAAATATTTTGACATTGGCAATGTGCCTGCTTATATTCTGGTCTGTTCTGCTTCCTACTATGACTTTGTTGGCATCACCAAGACAGTTTTCCAATAATAAACATAATTGAATGGCACCCTGTTCTCCCGTTTTAGTGTTACTCTTCTATAATAATAATATCAAATTTTAAGAGTGACAAATTTCAATATTTTACAATTCAAACGTTGGAGACAAATATCAATATTGATACTGTATTACCCTTTATATTTTTGCCTTATTTTTATAACCATGCCAACGTTAGTAGAGAATTTTAATTCTTCTAATGCGCGAAGAAAATACTTTGCAATAATTTGGGACTAAGAAAAGATGATTGTTAGTAATTATGCCATAATTGGAAATCATTGATTATGCATAATTGACATGTTTTGTTCGATTAACCAAGTACCAGACGTCTACACGTCTACATAACCTTTAACTGCTATATTTATGTAATCAGAAACTTTAGGGTATTATTAATAAGTCTTTAATAAGTGTTTTTAAACGTATTTTCAGTCGTGGGATGCATTTTTCAAGAACGCTACTGCAGGAGCGAAGCCAGGAGACGCATACATATCACCTCCATCTTTGACTGGGCCGTTACAATTCAGAACCGATACCTCTGAAACATCTCTTATTCCCAGGACAGGTATAATCGACGAAAGAATCATAGACGATCACCTTGCTGTTCAAGCAATTATTCGATCCTATCAGGTAATCCTTTGATAATGTTATTTTTTTTTAAACAAACTTGTACATCTAAATATAGGTTAGTTGGACAAGTCTATTTGACGTCATTCAGACATTCTAGTACATGATACTTGGCATCCACGCAAAATTTTGGGACTTTATTGGATACCTTGGCAAATTTTAATATAGGAACGCCTACTGTAATTTAGAGTCTTATATTTATGAGAATACCGGTAGATTTTGAGATTGAGGATAAATAGAATTTTCGACCTGGTCGGGACCCTGTAAATGTTTGGGATTTGCTTACTTGTTACCATAACCGAACAATACCTGGATGTATTTGCCAGCATACGAGTTATGCCTTGCATATTAGTTGATGGAAACGATCCAATATGTGCTTAACCCGCAAAAATTTTACGATTATAGGTACTGCATTGATGTAATTGGCTATTAATAAGTAAATATCTCAGAGTTTGTCATGCAATAGTCATCTGCGATATTATTGCTATCAATCCAGTAATGGACAAAATGCTCTTAGATGTAATAATACAGAAAACCCCTGAGTCTTGATCAGGGGATGTGAGGTCCTTTCATGCAGCTCTATAGTGCAGAGGGGGCCAACCTTGACGCCATCCATTTCTGTTGATAGTCATTGCTTCATCTTGAGCACTCTCCAGCTTGTCTATTCATCAACTCGCACTTGTCTAGTCATAATGTAGTTCGTCCACCTTCTTCGAGTACACCCGCTACCTTGACCTTTCCTACAAGAATCTACTTTTTTAGACTGTTTTCTCCTATAAACTGAACGTGACTAGGTTGGGTTTTGCTTGGATTGACCCCTGATGCTTTTGAATTCGACCTTCTGTCTGGGTCATCCCTTGAATATCATTGAAGGGATGTAGCTTTCTACTCCTCTTTATTTCTGGATCCTTCCCTACTCTAACTCTTTGCCTTGTAAGATATGGGCTAGTCTTCTTCATTATTGAACGTATCTATTATTTTTGCAAATGTATATAAATGTCTGCAATTAACATCCTTTGATATTTGTCTTGCCAAACTTACTCTACAGTTCTGTCATGGTTCGACCACCCTCATTTATAATAGTCTCCAAAACCTGCATTTAGCATCTTAGCACTTTTTTATGTGATAATAAAGCTATAAGTTACGTTATCCTCTATCACTTATTGTCGTTGAATTACTTGCTCTTGTATGTGTAGTTCAAACTGACTGAAGATTCCAAATTTGCTTTGCCATTCTGAGCACAACTTCGCGTCCTATGCGAAAAGCATTGGTCTGCCCTTTCTCTTACTTACTAACAACATTTCTCTGTAAAGCTCATATAATTTTGTGTTCCTTTCTGCAAGGGTGTTCTAGAGATTTTGGTAATGTGCTTTGGTAGTCAAGGTCTTTTGAAATAGCTCTCTGTCACTAAGAATTGATTCTGTTAATAGTTTTGTGCCATGAAATGCTCCACAAGAAGCAATGAAAACGGCTAGCTGAAAACTGCTGACTTGTTTATTAATCCTTAACCATTTTTATTTAACGCTACTAATATCTCACTTAATGCCACTAGAACTTGATGCGTTGCACTATTTATTAATCCGTTGCCATAATTATATCTCGGTGATCTTGGATATTTTCATTAATCTCTTCGAAATAGTTCAATTTTTAATGGATATTGTTAACTGTATTAAAATATCATCAAAGATGCAAGTTTCCGTCCCCCGCAGTGTCCCCACTTCCTCCAATCTACCCACTATGTCCCACGGGCTTTATATTATGCGACTGGTAGGTTTTTACGGTTCTAAGTGATGGCGCATTTTATCCTTTTCTTCGCCCATGGCCGAACGAACCGTGTTACGTTTCCTGTTTCAGTAGCCTTCCATGTCTCATCCTTGATTCTAGTAGAGCAGTGTTTCTCAAACATCCCTGATCGCGGCCCACTTGGAAAAAACATAAAACGCGATGGCTCACTAGCCCCTCACCTAATCCAGTGCTTGCATGAATAGACCTGATCAGATACGTACCAGACCCCCCCTCCTAGGAAATTTTCGCGGCCTAGTGGTGGACCCCAGACCGCACTTTGAGAAACGCTGTTCTAGAGTGCACTGACCTATTGTACATCTCGGGATCCACAAAGGGGTTGAAATTGAGTTGTTGTTAACTACTCAAGATGGTAAGTATATCCTTCCCACTGGGAAATATTAGGTCCTAAGACGGGTGTATCCCATTCCAAATATATTTAAATCACTGACTTTTGAACTGTGTTGTTTTTGCTGCCAATTTTGTGCAACTAACCTCGTTATTTTTTAAAGAAATGTGTACTGTACTTAAAGATGTGTGTTTTTTAAGGTTTAAGAAAAGTGTGTTTATACTAGTAGAATAATTTTTTGCATGACACTATTAACAATTTTCAAGTAATATTGGAGTGAATTAGACTTGTACGTCTGCATGGCTTAATCGTAGGTAGTAGCCTTTGATGTGACCAATAACTGACAAAATTTAATTCGTGTGAAATGTCGATAACGGAACTTACTGTTTTAGGGCTTTGTTATTAATTAAAATGCTGTAGAATTGTCTTACCTCGATAACATATAACATGATTTGTTAGTGCTATATAGCCTGTAGAGCTGATGTGTATCGTTTTAAGAAAGAAAAAATCAACTTATCTGTATTCGTTAGTTTGTGTCTGGTTGAGTTTGAGGGTCTTGTAGATAATGGCCCGATGAATATGCATCACTAATTGCTGAAAATGAGAGCAATGAGGTCTAATTATAATTACGTAGGCCTCATTGCTTCAATTATCGGCTTTTACTCTGATCGAGTTATGATCCTGTCAATTCAGATCATCCTTTGATTTCTGGGACGTAGACATGTTTCCTTGATAGAAGTCATCATTGTTTGACGAATGAACTTTTATTGCATTTTATTAACTTTTAACACTTAATATCGCCTTAGTTTACCACGGCTGCACTGCAACTAAGGCATCTCTTACAGTTATCAACACTAACAAGGTCTTATGAACACCGAAATATCTCATCAACATCATACCCTTATTTCGCCTGTCGCAGGGTCGGGTCTGCGGGTCAGCTGAACATGCTCTGACTGGGATCACCCCAGCCAGGTGTCTGTAGAGGGATGCCGGCCTATCCCACTGAACACCCAAATATTTCACTTAAAAAAGGAAAATTGCTTGCCCCCTCCCATTTTTTATAGCGTATTTTATGTGCTACGTTGCAAATTAATAATTAATAATAGGATGGTTTGACCCGATACCAATTTTTACAACTACTGCTCTGTTTGTTCCGCATTTTCTCTCTCACCTGACTTACGTAATATTGCTCGCTTATTACGGTGCATTACTTACTATCTTCACTGGCATCAGCCTACTTACTATTTACTCGTCTATTCTCTGTAATTACTTCTTTAAATTCAATCTCCGTCGTTGACTTTATAACCTCTCTCTCCTCATCCCATCTGTCTCATCTTTACAGTGCGACATTATTTTTTTCCACTCCTTTTCTCTTGTCCCAAACATGGTTCCTTCTGTCTTACCTTCGGGCATCTCGCGGTTTATTTACTAGATTGGTACCCCTGACCTTGGGTATTATTCTTCAACATCTAGCACAGTTAAGTATGACTTTCAGGGGGCTTTCTTATCAAGCTTTTATTTTGAACTTTAAATGTTATGGGTCGTCCTTATTTTCAATGAAATTTAACTCGCTATGTCTAGTATTAAGTATCTGGAGATAATTATTCGTTAATTTAAAAGCTATGACGAAGCTAAACCCTTGCCAAGTAATAAGTTTGTCGTAAGTTTAATGGTTATCGCAACTTGGTATTGTATAACTGCTTATGATATAGCCTCCTTATTTATTTATATAGCGGTTATTACTATTAATGGATGTCTTGTAAGTTTTATCTGCAGGCTTGCATTAATTGCAAATTGAGAATATCAAGTAACTATTTTTCTTTACGTGCAGTCTTAAATCTACAGGCTCGTCGGAATAGGCGGGCAAAAAACTTTGAAATGTACTGTAACTCGTCTTTCACAGGTATTTTTCTTGATTTTTTGTGTTGACAGTCAAGAGGTCATCACGTGGCAGCTTTGGATCCTTTGAAAATCACTTATGCCGATCTACATCAAGGTTTTGAAGATAGGCAGGGCACTCCGCCAGAATTGGTAGTGCGAAATTACATGCTAGGTAGGGTGACTGGTATACAAAAGACATCTGCTTTTCATTGATTCGGGACAGGTATCATCCACATTGTATGCTCGACTTTACATGAGCGTGTTTTAGTAGCCTCACTTGGGGAAGCAAACTCCTGACCGAGGCGTGTAGTTTCAGGCGAGAGGAAAGCCTCAAAACCTGACTTCCGTCGGTTGTAAAATAAAGCCGCGGGCCCATGTGGTGTGTACGATGTCACCTACACGTAAATATACCTTTTCTTTACTGGAATAAATGTGTGAATTGACGCAATTCCCAAATTCAGGAGCTCACCTTTTGGATTTCACCATTGGCCTTCAGAGCAGACTATCCAATGTTAAATAACCAACGAATACAAAGGTCATTAAGAGTTCCGTCTACTGCATAGTTCTATTGCAGAGCCTGCACAGACACTACGCTGTTATGCGATTTTTGGGTATTAGCAGCACCCAGTTTTCCCAAGCGGTCACCCATGCTTGTACTAGCTGGGGTTGCGTTGCTTAATTTCGGTGATTGGTCGATAACTGGTGTGTCCAACGCAATACAGCCGCTCCCCCAAGGAAACATACGTCAGCCGTTGATGCTCTGGTAAACTCGTCTTCCCTGGTGTTAATTGACATTAGAATTTGTCAGACGTGGTCACATCAAATGGTCATCATAGTATCTTCAAATTCTTTTTTTTTTTTTCGTAATTTGGTTAATAAGATACTATAAAAGTAATTAATGAGCATTTTTGAAGTACAGTACACAAAAAATTGTTGTTTTTATGAAGTGATTTATTCAAAAATCAATCTGTTGTGTATTTTTATTAATGTATACCCACAGACCAGAGGTCACAATGTAGCCCTTTTGGACCCCTTAGGTATAAGTAGTGCAGATTTGGATACATCCACTCCTCCAGAACTAACACTGCAGAGTTATTCACTAGGTAAGAGAAATGCATGTGGTTGCGTATTTTTTTTTAAATCTCTTGGTAATGTTCATCAAACTTAAATCAGTTATTAATTCTCTACCATCATGATTGTGACTCGGAATTGTATTTATCATTTTGATAAGCTTATCTGTCCATTAAATTTCTTGCAGCTAGAAGTGACATTTTATTAAGGCATGCATCTCGTGTATCCCATTCAGAATGGAAATGATGTTGATAAAATTCCTCTAGAAATTGGCTTCTCTAGAGAAAGCGGTTATAAGTGGTGCAGTCAATTAATTGATTATATTGAAGGCCGTTTTGGTTTTAATTTTTAATTGGAAAGAAATTGTTAAGGCAGCTCCTAGTTGTAGTAATACCTGATGGACATGTGCTAGATTAGATTGTGCTAGGAGCCCTGGACATTATTTGTAATTTTCTTTACATTTTCAATAATTATTTTAAGCTAATATATTGCTGTTTAAGTGACTTTTAAGTAAACTCAAGGGAATAGTGTATCTCTATCATAAGCGTTAATATAGTCAAAGAAGTTTGCATGTTTTGTTTCTGTTTGCTGCTTCTTTGAAGGACTTTGTTACATGTTGATGTGCTCTGATTATTATACGTTAGATGCGATGTATCTGGCAATATTGGTGCTGCATAAAATGCATTTGCAAACATCTCTTAGTACAGTTAATTAGTGATGTCTTTGAAATTGTTTACGCATATTGCATTTGATGAAAGTAAAATAGTTATTTGGTTGTTGCATACCAGATCAAATACAGTGACTCAAAGTGAAAAAAAAATACTTTGCATACCGCAATAGTTTTGTAGCCACGCACTTGATTATCAAAATTTAAAAAGTGGCTCGAGATGGGAGACCATGACTCTAGAATACCCTGTGTGCAGGCCAAAACTGCAGCTGGAAGGATTATCCCCTTGGCCAAACACCAGCACTTGTGGCCCTCTACAATCTGTTAGGGCCGAAAGAAGGGGAGAAGTTTCTAAACTGGTCGTAGCTAGAGACAGGGTATATAAAGATGTAACCCGAACTATAATAGTCAGGGCTGGCGAAGGAAGAGTCCTGTTTCTCCCTGCTGTGGTAAACAGGAGGTGGGAAGAATATTTCCACAGCATTATGAATGTTGGAGTGGTTGACGAGACCATTGACACCCTCCCTACCACTTCTGGGGAGGTTGGCAGAATTCAAACAAATAACTCCTAACCCTTTTCTCACCTATGGCAGGGTCTCACCTATGACAGCCGATTGAGAGGTTGGCAGGGTTCAGGAGGAACTGTAGGCCAATAAACCCAAGAAGAGGCCAAGATGGGAATCAGCTGGCTAGGGAGACTTTCCATAGGATTGCTAGTGGAGATAGAATGCCTGCTGCATGGCGTGAGAGTTGGATAGTAGAGGTATTAAGCATATGAGCCATTCCATGTAGTTATGGGTAAGTTACTGAACGTTGCCTTCGGAATAAACTCGTGTCAGGGGAAATCAGTTCGGGTTCTTTCCTAGTAGGTCCCCAATGGAGCCAATCTGCATTCTGAGGCAGATTGTAGAATAACATAGGACACATGCAATTTTCATTGAATTGGGGAAGGTCGATGATAGTGTTCCACGGCAGGTCGTGTGGGAGTTGAGAATTGATTGAGGAGGTATGTGCATGTTATGCAATGAGGAAAAGAGGAGCCGGTCAGGTCCATTACAGGGATACAGGTTATTGGAACCACCCGGGGGAGGGGAAGACCAAAGCAGACGTGGGAGCAAGATTTACGAAACGGTATGCCAGTGTGTGGAATGGATGGGGACGTGGTTGGAAATAGGAGAGAGTAGAAGGCCAGAATCCGTTGACCCCACCCAGCCACTGGCGGGACAAGGGGGTGATGATAATAATTAATTATCAAAGTTTAATATTTAATATAGTCAAAGCATTAATAGTAATGAATGCCAATGCAATTACATTTGAAAAGCAACCACGGGAGAAGTCTTGTAATTGCAATTGATAAAAAAACTTAATTTTAATAATTGAATGTATAATTGCTAAAAAAGCTATTGTATTCACTGCATAACTTTTACTTTGAGTCACTATGTTTAGTTATCATTGTCGTTTTGCTGCTGGGGTTTGTATTTTGCCAGTTTTTTTGTTTCATTGGTGTTTTAGGGCCCTTCAACTAAAGGTCTTTAGAGCCCCGTCCACTACGTAGTTCTAATGCAGAGACTGCATAGACACACTACGTTAATGAGACGAGTTTTGGGTATTAGCAGTACCCAGTTTTCCCAAGTAGCCACTCGTGTTAGTACTAGCTGGGGTTGCGTTGCTTAATTTCAGTGATCAGCCGAGAGCTGGTGTGTCCAACGCTATACAGCCGCTGTTATTTTGCCACGTTTTTAACATTAAGCACAATTATGATTGTTGTATTTGAAACTAGTTTATTTAGTGGGTAGTAATTTTTCTCAGAATTGGGTTACCCAAGGAAATCGAAAGTAGACTTTAAAATTGGGAGGTGATATTTGTCAGTACTCTGTTGTTTTCGCTATTTTGTAATTTGTGTCTAACAGGTTAATTATCATTTCATTCAAGGTTTCAGGTCAAAGTAGCTCTGATAAAGCAAATTAACAGACCGAAATTCACACATCCACTATGTTGATTTAAGAACTTGTTTACTTTTGACGCCACAGCTAAATTAAATATTACATATAGTTAATCGACCCGGGTTTTATTAGTTTAGTAAGGATGCACTTTGCGTAGCAGACTGTAATCATGACTTGCAGTGTTCGCCTATCTCCCCAGTCACTTTCACAGACCGTAGAGAGTAGTTAACCAGTTTGCTTTTAATATATAACCCCTCCATTTTGTCGAAATGAGACTAGTAGAAGTGACCTAATTTTGCAGATCAAATATACCTGACCTTGCCTTTATTTACTATATGTTGTGAAAACAGAAGTCTAGGCAATTTTTGGCTTATTTCATGAACCTAAATAAGACCTAAGGGTAGGGTTTTCAGGACTTTGAACTAGGGCTTGTTGTGTATTAGAATGCTGATTAGTGAAAGAGTCGCTAAAGGAGAATGGTATGGAAAGATGTATTTTCTGACGTGCTTAAGTTAACCAAACATGACAGGTCGCAACAAAATGGAGTACACTTAGGGCAGCTGGAAAATAAATTGATAGAAAATAGGATGAGAGGTTGATGGATGACAGGTAGTTGGAGGGGTAAGGTGCAGGAATGATATGTGGAGCGTGTTGCGGGAACCAAGGTACTACGAATTACAGACTCTGCCCTGTCATAGGTTGGATATGGGTGCGATGGACGAACAACTTGGGACTGGGTGCTAACGCGGAACATGCAGTTTGTAGGAAGTAGGCGACCTGTTGAGATGTAGTTGGGGATAAGGGAAGTAGACATCCGAGTTGGTATCAGAGATATTTCGTCGTTTACTTAGACGCATTAGATTCCTAGCCCTTAATTACTAACTATTAGTCTATTGGGTTACCATGTTTTTTAAAGTTGCAAAAAAATGCCTTTCCAAAGTTTTGCTGCTCCTGAATTTCCCAGTACCCTTCTAAAACCTTCCAAGTAACTTATGAAGCAGGTGGTCATTTTAAGTACTTTGTACTTTTCTTGGGTCCTGTAGTCCCTTGGACTAATGGTTAGTATGTTCTCTATATGTTACACTAATGGGTTGGGGAGTAAGCCAAGCAGCCGTAACAGGCCGAACCCTTAGGAGGCTGCTCGCGGGAGATGAGAAGATAGGAACGGGAAATTTGCAGCACCAAACGTTCTCTACCAACCACCGTGTTGGTACTAACGTGGGTTTGCGTTGCTTAACTTCAGTAATCTTCCGGGAACTGGTGGGTCCAACGCAGCTTTGCATTTCTAAGTGAAATGAAATAAATACACATGCGCATTGAAGACAATATGTGAATTTCATGGCCATTAAGACCCAGAAAAAAGGATTTGTGCCTTTTTCCCTTACAAGATTCATCGTATGACAAAATATTCCTATGCAATATGTTTGAAGGCCATCTGTGGAGAACATCAAAAAATTGTTTTTGTAGACTGTTATGGGAAAGATTAAAAGTGAATTTTATATTATTTTTTTATAAATATAATGATCATCTAATTCATAAATACCAACGTGGACAAAATTATATAAAATTTGTATTTTTTATTAAATATTAAATTTGTTAGTGTATCAGACTAATAGTAATAGTGCAAGTATTTGGAAGGTTAATAATTAAGGGCTAGATCATGACTAAAAATGTATGGCTAAGCGGTGCACGCTTGGGTTTGTGTGTATTTTGTTTTTGAGCACTGCTTCAAATGAAGGTTTATATGATGTGGTTTTGGTTTGCTTTACTGGTTGGCATGAATAGTATATCTATTTTCTTAATTTCATAAAAGAATTAAACGTACAAACCCATACAAAACTTTTCGGCTCGCGTTATAGTAAAGGAATAGTGTTATAGTAAAGAAATTTAAGGGTTTGAAGTTTGTGGCATCCTCCAAAAAAAAAAGGATTGTTCATTCTGCCACACTTTTGAAATTCTTCCCAGATAAAGTATTAAACACAGAATCTGCAGAGCTACCTGTGAAGTTGGAACTGTTACATCCAAGTAGGTATTCTGTGTCTCAATGCAATTTTGTTTGGTTCAGCCGTTTTCAATTATTTGCGTCTGTGTTTCTATAATTTATTGGTAGATTATCTTTATTTATTTTATAAATGCATAATTTCCAACAGTTAGAAGATGAAAATCTATGTAACGCGAGATTATTTAGCATTATTATAGTGTACTTTATTCAATAAATCAGTAATTGGGTTACCGTGTATATTATCATCAAGTAAAGCGCTGCAAATTTGGGTAATTTTAAGGCATTTTGTACGAATGCGTGTTGTAGTCTTTCTCGTTTGAATTAGTGACTTCATCATTTTTTGGTAGTTACTCTTTGTCAAACTGTTGTATTTTTTGTGATTTACAATTTTTGATTGCGCCCGTGCCTCTTTAAATAAGCTATACTGCAACTTTCTCTAACTTTTTGTCCTAAATAGCATTTGACAATTAGATCCATGAGCTTTCAAACCCCAATATTTATAAAAAATCTAAGAAATGTTATCTTTCAATAAATGGGACACCTGAAACTTAACAATGAAAAGCAGATCTTAATATTATGCATTTTATGAATTAAATTGCGTGTTTGTGTAAAATTGTTTTCTATAATGTTTTTATACTTGGACTTTCAGAAGAAAAAGATATGCATAGAGTGTTTAAATTGCCGGCCACGACATTTATTGGGGGCTCAGAAGCGGCCCTTCCTCTTTGTGAAATCCTACGCCGATTAGAGGTATTTCGATTGTTATCAACTCTAGTTTTGTCTATTTGAACATGTAATTTATTACCATTTTATTTCATTGTTACCCTTTTGAAGGAAGCTTATTGCAGGCACATTGGGGTAGAGTTCATGTTTATTAATAGCTTGGAACAACTAAATTGGATACGAAAAAGGTTTGAAACTCCAAATGTGATAAAGTTTTCAAAAGATCAGAAGCGTTTGATGATGGCAAGGATGGTAAGGTCACAAGGGTACGTAAATTATGAAATTATTTGACTAACCTTTCATACCACATTTGAATCTGCTAACCATAGTTTTTCACAAAACAGATTTGAAGGATTTTTGGCCCGAAAATGGCCTTCTGAAAAGAGGTTTGGTTTAGAAGGTTGTGAAGTTTTGATTCCTGCCATGAAGCAGATAATCGATCGATCTAGCGATTTAGGAATTGAAAGTGTTGTAATGGGAATGCCACACAGGTGAGTATTCTAATTGATACAATCAAAGTATAGTCCAGCGCAGTAACCAGTTTAAGGTACCTTCTTATTGAGTTAATTATTTTTCAGAGGGCGTTTAAATGTATTAGCTAATGTGTGCAGAAAGCCACTTCAACAAATTTTCACGCAATTCAGCTCTTTGGAAGCTGCTGATGAGGTATGGACAGCTTTTAAACATGTAATGTTTGCATAAATTTAGTCACATGAACGCTCTACAGATTGCAGCATTTGTTCCCACTGTGGCTCTTTTATAAAATTGCTGAACCGTTGTAAGTTGTTGGCACAGTGTAAGCTCTTATGATAATGAACCAGATGTGTTTCAATTTTGTAAGGGTTCTGGTGATGTGAAATACCACTTGGGTACTTACATAGAAAGGCTGAACAGAGTAACCAATAAAAACATACGTCTGGCAGTTGTGGCTAATCCATCTCACTTAGAAGCTGTTGATCCAGTTGTTCAAGGAAAGACTAGAGCTGAACAGTTTTACCGTGGTGATGTCGAAGGAAAGAAGGTACACTTTAATTTGTTTGTTTGTTGACTTCAAAAATTGCTGTTCTTGTCAACAGTTTCTTTATAACAATTTTGTCTAGGTTATGAGCATGCTCTTGCATGGTGATGCTGCATTCTCAGGTCAAGGTATTGTTTACGAGACGTTTCATTTGAGTGATTTGGCTGACTACTCTACACATGGTACTATTCATATCGTGGTCAACAATCAGGTAAAAGATTTGACAACAAAAGAATGAATGCCCTACCAGTGTGAAAATGGGGTTTAAATAATTCCTCTTGACAGGTTGGGTTCACCACTGATCCAAGGTACTCTAGGTCGTCACCATATTGCACTGATGTTGCACGTGTAGTGAATGCTCCAATTTTCCACGTGAATGCTGACGATCCTGAAGCTGTTATGCACGTTTGCAATGTAGCGGCAGAATGGCGGGCTACTTTTCATAAAGATGTAGTAATTGATTTGGTAAGTCGTTTCTTTCTGTGAGTTTTGAATTTTCCTCTCTCATATAAAATAGTGGCTATAATAATATCGCTTGACATGTTGTGAAATGATTTCTAAGGTTTGTTATCGTCGTAATGGGCATAACGAAAGTGATGAGCCTATGTTCACCCAGCCACTTATGTATACAAAAATCCGAACTCAGGTGCCAACGTTAGAACAGTATGCCAAGAAATTGATTGATGAAGGAGTTGTGACTGAGCAAGAAGTGAAGGTACCCAGCTTGTTAGGAATTGCAGGATGTTTTAAGAACTGAAAATGATTAATTGTTTCTATATAGGAGGAAAAAGAAAAGTATGATAAAATTTGTGAAGAAGCGTACAAGATATCGTGTAAAGAAACTCAAGTTTTCAACAAAGACTGGCTTGATTCTCCATGGAGAGGATTCTTTGAGGGCAGAGATCCATTGAAGTGTGCCCCTACTGGTGTGCCGACTGATACTTTGGTCCATATAGGAAAAATTTTTAGTTCTCCTCCTCCTGGAGACTTTGTGATTCATAATGGTAACATTCAGTTACTTCTGTTTATGCAAATTTTCAAGGAAGTAACCTTTTTATATTATCGAAGGTATCAGAAGAATTTTGAAATCCCGAATGGATATGGTGAATGAAGAAACTGTTGATTGGGCTTTAGGGGAGGCTCTGGCATTTGGTTCTCTTTTGAAAGAAGGAATACATGTTCGCCTGAGTGGCCAAGATGTGGAAAGAGGCACCTTCAGTCATCGTCATCACGTCCTTCATCATCAAAAGATTGATAAAGTCACTTACCGTCCACTCTGCAATTTATATCCTGATCAAGCCCCTTACTCAGTTTGTAATAGTTCCTTGTCTGAATTTGGTGTCCTGGGTAGGTGGAAATGTGTTTTGATTGAAATTGACATTGAAGATTTTATCCCAATATCACTGATTTATTTTTCGTAGGATTTGAATTGGGATTTTCCATGACGAATCCAAATGCCTTAGTATGCTGGGAAGCTCAATTTGGTGATTTCAATAACACAGCTCAATGCATTATTGACCAATTCATAAGTAGTGGTCAAGCGAAATGGGTCCGACAAAGTGGCATTACATTACTCCTTCCTCATGGCATGGAAGGAATGGTAATTGAAACTTGATCACTTTGGTAATCTGCTGATGGCTCTTATAAACAGAGTTTTATTTTTGTTTCATTTCGTTGTAAAGGGCCCAGAACACTCAAGTGCCCGTCCAGAGAGATTTCTTCAACTGTGTAGTGATGATCCTGATTATTTTCCTCCGGAGGGTGACCAGTTCGAAATTAGACAATTGCATGACATAAATTGGCTGGTGGTAAATTGTAGCACCCCAGCCAATTATTTCCATGTTCTGCGTAGACAGATTGCCTTGCCATTTCGTAAACCGGTAAGCCACCAAGGGATGTTCCTCTTTAATGAATGTCATTTTAGATTATTGTTATCGAGATAATTCCATTTCATCCAATTTAGCTCATTATAATGACACCAAAATCTCTCCTTCGTCATCCTGAAGCAAAATCCAGCTTCTCTGAAATGGTAGAAGGTAATTTTGAAAATTAAATTTATACAATAAGAATAAAAATGAATTTGGTTGTAATTGGAGAGGTGGTCAAAGAGTTACATAAACATTTTAGGGACTACATTTAAACGCGTCATACCAGAAGATGGAATTGCCTCCAAAAATCCAAGCAATGTCAAGAAATTAATATTTTGTACTGGAAAAGTATACTATGAAATTAGAAAAGAACGAAAAGCACGCAACCTTGAAGAGGAAATTGCCATTTGTCGAATTGAACAGGTGAGCGAATTACCTTGTGTATGAGACGGTAGAAGACTCTCTCTTATAGAAGTTATCTTTTAGATCTGCCCATTCCCGTTTGATCTAGTGAAGAATGAAGTGTCGAAGTATAGTAATGCTACATTGTGCTGGACACAAGAAGAACACAAAAATCAAGGTTCCTGGTCTTATATTCATCCCCGAATTGAAACTGCTGTAAAGAACATAAGACCTTTGGATCTTGAGTCAGTATTAATTTATGTTTACTTCTTAGTTTTAGTAGAGTATTCTTTAATATGGATTTTCATTTTTGTATCATCATCATTATTATTATTAGGTATGCTGGACGTGGCCCTTCATCCTCTCCAGCTACTGGTAGCAAGCACCAGTATATCAGAGAACAGAATATGATGATGGATGCTGCTCTCAAGTTATGATAAGAAATATGGGGTTTACTACAAGGACACACCATCTAGAAATATCAGTAACTATGTGGTCTCTTATCCTTATTGGGCTTTTAAATTAGATACATCCATTATGTTTGTATAATATGAAATAGCATTTCGAAAAATAGCCTCATCCATATTAAATTGTGTACCGTTTATTAGTAACGAAATTAGAAAAGTGAAATCATTTATTTTATGAAGGTAGATGAAAACATTTCTTTTATGTAAGTATTCTTGATCTTAATTTTTTTTTGGTAAGTAAATAGGTCCTTATTTCTAGTATTGTTAAAAATTATTGCTAGATGTGTAGAAAAGTTTAAATTTCGTTTGCCCTGTTAACTGTGTGAATACTAACTGTATTATTTTGTAGAATAACGACCGAAAAGATCGCGGAACTTGAAATATAAATGTAGAGTATATTTTTCTGGCAAACATTAAGAAACTAGACTGCTTACTTGGTGTATCTACTAAAGTTGTAGTTGCTTCAGCTGTAAGTTCTTGGGATTTTAGTTTTGTCTTTTTCCCTCATAAAGAGATTGTAGGTTTTCGATAACAGACGTCTGATACTGCTATTATGGCCGATCATTCAATAGAAGCGAACAGATTTTTTTTTAATATTAAAAATCAAATATGAAATTTTTTCGAAATGTTAATGTGGAAAATGATGTTCTTAAAATCGGTTTTGTGAAAGCATAGTTCTTAAATGAAACAAAAGACTAGTTTCTTGTTAAATGCTTTTAGGAACTATCACTAGTGAAGTTGTCTACTCTGATAACTATCGCCTCTTTTCTGATATTTATTTCTTTACGATATTGAATTGTGTGTTTTATAGTTTAATTTAAAAAAATATATTAATGGTTCTGAAAGTAAAACACGTTTATAAAATAATTTAATTGCATAGCTGTGAAATTAAATTTTATAGTTATAGTGTGGTTGAGGCTGTGATGCAATCGTTGTGTTAAAAAGGTAATGGACTCTCTGTAGGGAAAGATAACTTGTCCGTGGAGGTGTAAAACCAAAAGCTGCTGACATCTATTTTATGATATTTTTGAAGATTTATCTGCTAAAATTCTCATGTCACTATTGTGCCTAACTTGTTGGCGAATGCCCATCATTTGAGTTTTTACGTACGTATTACCTGTCTTGCAGTGAGAATTGTTGAAATTTTGGCTTTGTAATTTCAGTCGTATTTTGTTGTTAGAAAGGCACATAATACTGCAGAAATTAAAACTGGCACATCATACCCATGTCAATAATCTCAATGGTGTTCGAGCACTCAAACTGAGGAATCCCACAGCAGAAAATTGACTTCTAAGTTATGGTTGAATATTTAATTTGAACATGCTGTTAAAGACTGAAAGTTCTCATTTAAATTAAACAATATAAACAGCGTTAGTAAAAGCAATAGCCTGTGTCTTGATTGAACCTGTTGTTGATGCGTGCTGTCTATTAGATAGACTTTTTAGCTCCTAATAGAAGTCGGCAGCCTACCATCATCTACAGTAACCACGTCTTATACAGATGCCAGAGGGCAAGTTCCTAAACACCACCAGTTTTTTATTTTCCAACCATGGACTCGCATAAGTCAAGCACAACACATTAGGAGCTTTCTCTACTAGAAAGTGATACACAGGGGTGTTTAAGTGATGCATAACTGCAGTAAACGGATGTGTGCTGAAAAAGTTCTGTCTGGAGTGGGATTTGAACCCACGCCCGCATTCGCGGACCAGAACGCTAATTTCCACTGAGACAGTAGAAGGACTTTGCCCCGCCTTGAGTCAGGCGCCTTGGACCGCTCGGCCATCCTGACACACGTCATGGCGGCTTCTCTTTCACACCAACGGTTTTGAACCTATTCAAGGGGAAAAGAGCAAAACAGGAAAAAAAAAAGACGAGCAACTGTCAGGAGTGGGATTTGAACCCACGCCCGCTTTCGCGGACCAGAACGCTAATTTCCACTAAGGCAGTAGAAGGACTTTGCCACGCCTTGAGTCTGGCGCCTTGGCCCGCTCGGCCATCCTGACACACGTCGTGGCGGCTTCTCTTTCACACCAACGGTTTTGAACCTATACAAAGGGAAAAGAGCAAAACAGGAAAAAAAAAACTAGCAACTGTCAGGAGTGGGATTTGAACCCACGCCCGCATTCGCGGACCAGAAGGCTAATCTCCACCGGTAGGGCAGAAGGCGCTGAAGTCCTTGAGTCTGGCGCCTTGGACCGCTCGGCCATCCTGACACGGCTGTATTCTCTTCCTCTTTAACTTGTACAGTTATCGAACTACATCAAGGGGAAATCAATTAAAATGGAAAGAACGGAAAAGTATTGTCAGGAGTGGGATTCGAACCCACGCCCGCATTCGCGGACCAGAACGCTAATTTCCACTGAGACAGTAGAAGGACCTTGCTACTCCTTGAGTCTGGCGCCTTGGACCGCTCGGCCATCCTGACACCCGTCCTGGAAGCTTCTCTTTCACAGGAACAGTTTTGAACCTATTCAAGGAGAAAAGATAAAAACAGGAAAAAAAGAGACAATCAGCTGTCAGGAGTGGGATTTGAACCCACGCCCGCATTCGCCAACCAGGAGGCTAATCTCCACTGTTACGGTAGAAGGTTCATATGTCCTTGAATCTGGCGCCTTTGACCGCTCGACCATCCTCACATGCGATGAAGGCTTTCTCCCTAACATGAACGGTTGTCAGAGAACTTCAAGGGGTAAAGCAAATACGGTAGGAAGGTAAGAAAAGCAACTGCCAGGAGTGGAATTTGCACCCACGGCCACATTCACGGACCAGAACGCTAAAATCCACTGGAACAGTAAAAGGATCTTTGACCACTCGGCCATCCTGACATCTTTACAGGTATCTTTAATTTCCAAGAAAAAATAATCTCCTTGGTAATTGCGTGTGTTGTTCAGACGCAATTAGTTCAGTTCCCAGAGGTGTAAACATACAGTAATGGTGATGACACTACTGCTGCTATTCTTTCCCCTTTCCTTTCATCGTTGACCCTTGAAGGTTAGTCTGCTAATTTTTCTGAAGAAACGGGGGGGAGGAGCTCGTTAGGTCCATTACAGTAATGCAGGTGGTAGGAAGCACCCGCAGCAAGGGAAAACCAAAGTAGACGTAAGTACATGGTGGTGTGTTGGACGGACAGGTACATTGTGCAGTTCTCTAGGATGGGAGCATTGCCGCATGCCCCCACCTTGGATCTACCTGTGGCATCCATCTTGGTCAGGTTTGAACCTGCGAACCAAAAAAGCTACCAGTGAGAATGGGACTACGTTTATATTGATATGCAGTAGAAATCATGATTGGGACTGCAGGTATTTGGAGGCACCAGAGGTAGAGGAAGACCAAAGCGAACGTGAGAGCAGGTGGACATGGGTGGAGGGGGACCTGGTAGGGAATAGGCGGGAGTGGAAGATTAGAACCCGCAGACCCGACCCTGCCTCAGGCGGGAGAAGGGTGAGATGATGATGAGTAGAAATCATGATATTGATAATCAGCATCGCCGAGGTTCAAGTAATTTAGGTGCTGTCGTCTGTTAATAGTACATGAGTGGGGTGTCGAGAGCTGATAGAATTAGGAACGAGTATATTAAAGGTAGCGTGGGGTGGGGGATATAGCAGAAAGAAACGAGGGATAGAAGATTGATGTAATATGGATATATTATAAGATGAGCTCGTTAGGCCCCAGGGCCGGATGGGGGAAGCACTTCAAAAAATGTACCCCCCAATTATTTTTAAGTATTCAGAATCTCTTAGTATAAATCTAGCTAGCAATTACAATAGGTCCTCTACTGCCTCTTAGACAATGCCCTATCTTCCGTGATTTAGCCAACTACAGATTGGACTGGCAGTATAGAAATGGAGAAAGCAATGCAAAAATGCCTCATCAGTTGCGCCCCATTGAGGCACTGAGGAGGGGGAGCAATTGCTGCATTGCTCTCTCCTCTGGATTCGCCGCTGTTAGGTCCATTAGGAATGCAAGTGGTTGGAAGCACCCGGAGCAGAGGGGACCAAAAAGCAAGGATATGATAGTGTGTGGGGCGCACGGGGACCTGGTGGGAGATAGGCTGAAGTGAAGGGATAGATAGAATCCACAGACCTGGCCCTGTCACAAATTTACCCTGTCAAAAATTTACCAAGATGACTATGTCTGTTACACCGGCGCTCATATTGCTGCTCGTGGACTCTTGGCATTTCTACTAGTTGACATATAATACCACTACAAGCATTGTTTGTTTGTTTTTATATAAAAATGACAGCATCACAAATTTATGCAGAGTTTTAATGTTGTTTTCAGTCGTTGTACGATTTAGGGCCCTTCACTAACAGCGCTCTTTGATTACAGCACAGCGCTCTATACTATAACAACATTTTGGAGCTCATAGCTTGCCATAGGTAAAAATTCTCTGGAAGTATGGAAATTGTATGAAAATGGCGTTATTAACAGTCAGTGTTTGCTATTTTGATTTTAAGCAAAAATTCAAATAGATTTTTTGTTGTTGTGTGCCTTTTTTGACTGAAGTGCAAACAAATGGTAGTCTCCAAGGCTGTAGGTGAATTGTATTATGATTGGGTAATTATGCATTATCTTACTAACATTACTGATTAAAAGCATACAGTAGATACTGTATTTAAAGATTGATCATCAAAAGTTTCAGATCTGTTTACTCTAGTGTTTAGTTATTTTCTATCATGCACCTTGATTAGTTTGTTATTTGTTAACGTATATTTCTAGTAAACTCAGGACTAGGTTTGTGATAACTTTAACGCTGATTGTTGTGGCATATAATGAATGGATAGCCTACACAATATCTAAGTTTGATTGGGTAGATCTACCATCTAACAAATTGGAAAATAGTGTCCGTCTTTTACTTGTTGCTGATCCACAAATACAGGGATATTATTATGAACCAGCTGGAGTAATTGGTGCTATTACTCGATGGGATGCCGATCGGTTAGTATATACACTGTATATAGTGCACCGAAGTCCTACATTTATCATGATTTATGTCATATATTTATAAACCTGAAAATGTAAATATTAGATACTTGGAAAAATCATTCACTTCAGCTCTTGGTTTTATAAAACCTGATGTCGTGCTGTTTCTTGGGGATCATATGGATGAAGGCAGTATAGCGTCTGATGATCATTTTGTGGAGTATAAGTCTCGATTTTTCAAGCTTTTTAATATACCAAAGAACATTAAGGTAAAGTGTTGCAGTGAAATTACTCATTAAATTACAGAGTTATATAGGTTATTTATATTTCAGATGATCAGCATTCCAGGGGATAATGACATTGGTGGTGAGGGGTTAGACCAAATAACTAAAAAGAAATCTCAACGATTCGATGACACTTTTGGGAAAGAAACATACATTCAATTTCAATTTTTGGAATTTATTAAGGTACTACAAAGATCAACTAATGTACTTTTAATGTACTTGAGAGATACAGAATTTTTGTATTTAAGGTTAGCATCCTTACTAATTCCTTCAATTATACAAATATACCGCCAAAAAACGAGGAGAAGGTTCGCATTATCTTAACTCATATTCCATTGCTTCCATATAAAGAGGAAGTTGTTAGAAAGGTTGGTAAAATAATCGTCATTTGAAGTTGTCTTGCAGTGTGATCATTTGAGATTAAATTCTGTTGTTCACCTTTAGGTAATTAGTGAATTAAACCCTGATCTGATAATATCAGCACATGAACATTTAGCGAGACTGATGGAAAGTGATAGAGAATCTGTAAAATTACAAGCAATGGATACAATGGAACAGAAAGGACGAATTTGGGATATTGTTAGTAAAGGACAGAACTTATTTGAAATTATGGTGCCTACCTGTTCTTACAGAATGGGAGTTCCTCGAAGTGGTTATGGCGCTGCAGTGATAAGTAAGTATTAAAATATTTTTTGTTGTTTCCAAAAAAGTCTTTTTCTATAATTAAATGAAAATAGAAAAAGATAGTATAAGGATATATGGAACCACAGTTGTGCCATTAATTGCTCACGATTGTATTAATGGCAAATGTCTTACGAGTAATATGGAGTACAGTTAGAACTTGGACATTCGCGGATGCTTGGTAGATCGTTAAAATGATATTAGAGAAAGACCTCTCATCCACGGTCTAATATGAGGGACGGGTGGTCCGTTAAAGCCGATTGTCCGCAGATGGGAAAGGATTTTTTTAGTTATAAAACCACCATAGTAGCTACAGGTATTTGTTCAGTGCTGGTGCTTGCGATGCGACTTTAATTGCTTTCCACACTTCTGTTGTTCAAAAATTATTAATTCTCATAATGTGCGGAGGCGTTATAATAAGCTGGAATGGAAGGATTATCTATTGGATCAGCGAATTGTAAAAGAGCGCTAATGGAAACTCAAACACGAGACATTTTTGATTTCATTATCACCTCTTCCCCATAGTCCATTGCATCTGAAGTCCTTTGGGAATACACCAGTCGTCTGATCACTGAAGTTAAGCAGTGCAGCCCCAGCTAGTACTGACATGGATTGCCGCTTGGGAAAACTGGGCACCTCTAATACCCAAAAATCGTCGCATTAGTGTAGTGTCTGTGCAGTCTGCATTAGAACTACGCAGTGGACGGGACTTTAATGACCTGGTAGTTGAAGGGCCTTAAAACACCAACGAACCAATCCCAAGTCCGTTGATGGGGTTCATAAATGAAAGGCTTATCTGTATATGTTTATGTTTGACGCTAGTAGTATACAGTTCTGTACTAATGTCACTCCTACGTGAACTGAGATATGGGGAAAATGAGCCGTGATTTCATGCATGTACTGTAGTTTAAAAAAAAAAGATTTTTAAACTAGTTTATATTGTATATCTTGAAGTTTCCCCCAAAATATATAGTACAGTCATCATCATACCCTTATCCCACCTGTGGCAGGGTCGAGTCTGTGGGTCCACTGAACATACTCTGACTGGGGTCACCCCAGTCAGGCATGTGGAACCCTCAGGAATATTGGCAAAGTTGTCTGTGGGGGATGTCGTAAGTAGGGTCTATAGTACAGTCCTCATTAACTAAAATTTTCTTACCAAGTTTACATCTAACTTGATCCACCATTAATCCCAATAGTTGTTAGGGTCCTCTAAAATTGCTTTAAAAATCCTTCAATGAGTTAGTGAAAGGATTATGCATTTTATTTTATAATAATGTTTATAATATGAACTCTTGTTATTTTGCTGAAAAAATATTTTTAAGGGGGCTGTCCCGGTCGGTGGTCTGACAAACCCTACTGTACTCACCACGAAAGTTGACACATTGGTGGGAGGCAATTGATAAGTGCACTTAAAAAATAGGGAAAACATTGAAGTTGTATTTGCCATTACTGATTGAAGCCTGTCATTTGAATTTTTTCAAACTCCCTAATTTTTGTAGTGAACTTTCTTACCTTCCATTCCCTTGTGCCATCTTTCGTGGCGAGCACTATAGTAAAATATACGCATGAGGTGTTATAAACAAAATTTTTATAACGGTTTCATGTTACATATATGGTCTTATTCGTTTCTAGGTGCTTCAGGAAAAATTGATTACACTGTCTTGTGGCTTCCTCAACGGTATCCTCAACTCTTTGTTTATGTTGGAACGTTAGCACTAGTTTCTTTCATAGTTCTTCCGTTTTGCATCTATCATTGTTTTAATAAAATTGTCACATTGTTAAATTCCAAAAAAGCCGTATATAAACCAATTGCGACCGCTTCATCATTTGATTTAAAATTTTCCTAAATGTTGCAGAACCCGACGATGATAACATTAAATTTCTTAATCATAAATTAAAATTTTGGAGAAATGAGTTATTCAAGTCGTCAGGAAGAATGTACAGTTCTCAAGTTACAGTACCGTGAGACATGTCACTGAGAATTTATTTACACCCTAAATTTGTTATGCAGTAATACTATCCCGGTCAATAGAGGATTTTAATTGATTTTTTTCTGCTTTTGAATTGATATATCAGATTATAAATTACGTTGTGCACCAACTGAGTTCATGGCTTATTAAGGTGCTCTGTGCTGGTAGGGCATTACAGCAAAAATCATAATACAGTGGAACCTCCAAAGTTGACCACCATTTTATGGTTTGTTGGTCCATCAATTGGTAAGCATAGGAGAGTTAGTTAATATTATATGTTGACCAACTCCATAAGTTATACCTTGACCACTATATTTGAGTTGCAGTCTGTTAATTACACAGTATTTTGACCTCCACAAGTTGACCAGCAGAATGTCGTGAACATTACATGACCGCTTTCCTTTAGTGCGCCTTTTGATTTTGCCATTTTGAAGTCTCCAAGTGTAAGTACGAACCGGCTGACGGTTTAGAACACTAACCGACGACGATGTTCGCCATTCACGACAGGAAAATAGTGGTGACGTGCAAAAGGTAAAGTTCTTAGGACCAAAGTCCCAAAGCAATGGGGAGATAGACTTGCATGTGACCCATAGAATCAAAGGGGGATGGCTGAAGTGGAGATAGGCAAGTGGAGTCATGTGTGATAGGAGGGTCCCAACCAAGCTGAAAGGGAAGGCTATGCTATGTGGATCAGTGTGTTGGGCGATGAGGAAGAAACAGGTAAATATAATGGACGTAGCCAAGATGCGAAGGCTGTGGTATATGAGTGGGGTGTCGAGAGCTGATAGTTAGGAATGAGTATATTAGAGGTAGCCTGGGGGTGAAGGCATTGCGGAAAAAATAAGGGAGAGTAGGTTGAGGTGGTATGGAAAGTGTGCGGGGTGGACCCGGACCTGGTGGGAGATAGATGGAAGTGCGTAGGGGCTATAATTCGCAGACCCGACTCCGCCACAGTCGGAATAAGGGTATGATGATGACTCTACATGTTGACCAATTTCTTACCGCTCTTGAGTGGTCAACTTATAGAGGTTCCACTGTACGCAAAAATAGACGTTAGACCAACTATTGTGCGTTGTATTTTTTGTACTGTTTTTCTAGAATACTTTACAAATAAAAAAGGATTTTAAGTTTACATATTTGAGGTATTTTATAAGCTTTAAGATATGGTCTTGGTTTTGCTGTTTATCATCCCACAGAAAAATTTTCCTGTTTTTGTATGATATGTTGTGATGTTTGCTATTATTGTCAGATGTAGAATACTGTAATTTGTAATATCGTGTACAAATAATTGTTAATCAGTATCACGTCGAGTTTTGTGTTCCAAACTGATTAAGCAAAGGCAGTGAGATTTTTTGGTGAGAGTGATATGAAATTAAATTTCGATCATGGATAAATTATATAGGCCCTATATTACTAGTTCAAAACTGTCTCACAAAACAGCACTACGCTACATCCAGGTGGTTGTGATCAAAATAACATCTACAGAGACACCGATATGACTATTGTTATTGTTGTAATCAAAGTGGTGCCTTGTTTGGTAGTAGTATAGTCTTGTAATTAAGCAGAATTAAATTATTTGCCTAAACTCGTTTATCATTACAATACTACATACTAATCATTAATAAATTCAATTTGGTTGTTCTGTTGGTGTTTTAGGGCCCTTCAACTACAATGGTCATGAGAGCCCCTTCCACTGCATAGTTCTTATGCAGTCTGCACGGATACTACGCTGTTACGACGATTTGGGGGTATTAGCTGGGCTCAGTGTTCCCGAGCGGTCCCCTATGCTAGTACTAGCTGGGGTTGCGTTGCTTAACTTCAGTGATCAGATGAGCCCTTCTTTACCAAACCCCAAACTGACATTAAAAGCCATATAAAACAGACAAGATAAATTTCGGAATACAAAGGCTGGAAGTTCGAAGCATGAACCCCACACAATGGACAGTACTAATCTGCCTTCATGAAATTATACAAAAATCTCATAACCACTAAATATTTAAAATCGCTTGTGCATTTTATTCATTCTCTAGTAACTAAACCATAGATACAGCTTTTACAAATGCATTTTGTCTTACGGTGTGATGCTGTTACGGGCATGCTGTGCAAAACACGTGATAGAAGCTGAAGCATCAGGATTTGTAAGGGTATTTAAGGCTTATTGCGTTTTGAGGTAGAGTTCATAATTCTACCATTATTTTTGATACAGCATTTTAAATATAAATGATATACAATCACGTAAAATAGTCTCATTAACAGATCAAGTACTTCTCCGAATGATATAATAGATATTCCAATCCATAGACCCAAATTTCCACCAATCGATCCCAAGACTGTGGCCCACTGAAAGTCAAAAAAGTAATGAAATGATATTATTATTAGCGTAAACGCGCAATTTTGCTTTTAATAGTCCGACGAAAAATAAGTATAGGGGTTGCAGGTTAGGTCGGTAGCCGGTTGGAAAGTAATTTTTAGCTAGTTTGTTATGTCAATGGGTGGGGGAGTCGGCCAAGCATCCATAACGGGCCAGACCCTTTGGAGGCTGTTCGCGTTGTTGTTTGTGTTTTAGGGCCCGACAACTACAAGGTCATTAGAGCCCCGTCCACAGCATAGTTCTTATGCAGAGGCTGCACAGACACTACACTAATGCGACGATTTTTGGGTATTAGCAGTACCCAGTTTTCCCAAGCGGCCACCCATGTCAGTAATAGCTGGGGTTGCGTTGCTTAACTTCAGTGATCAGACGAGAACTGGTGTGTCCAACGCAATTCGCCGCTCCCAGGCTGCTCGCGGGTGAGGGGAGGTAGGAGTGCGGAAATTACCAGTACCCACTGTTCCCAACCAGCCACTCATGTCGACACCAACGTGGGTTGCGTGGCTTAACTTCAGTTATCTGACGAGAACTGGTGTGTCCAACGCAATTCAACCGCCTTTGCATGAAAATACCGTCCAACAAATCTGCCAGGTGTCCCAGAGGGACAAAAGTGGGTACCCGACCATGTCATAAGCGGGAAAAGGTTAGTAGTTGCTTTTTGCTGAAGCGCATTCTGGTTTTGCTCGGTTAAGAGGCTCTCTAAAAATCCTCACAAAATGGCGTAAAAAAGTAGCAGTCCACTCACAAAGTTATTGTAGTTTTATTTTGGGGATTTTAGTAGGCCTACGCAAAATTCAGGACTTCAAAAAAGAGCCAATCAAGCCGAAGTAAATCATAATCACGTATTTATCAACTAACTGAAAGTGCAGCTTCTTCATATACAACTTCAACGTTAGCATCTCCGAAATAAATGGTAAAGCCGCAAATATCATTCCTAAAACAAGGGAAAAGTCAGAAGAGCACATTAGTTGTATAAAAACATGTCGAATAACGAAACTTAAAATATGGTCATACTAACAAGTCTGGCTTTTCATTTTCTTTTACATGTCGTAATAAATAATGTTTGGCTATTTCCTAGGGTAACAATCTTTGTTAAATGCATTATGAAGTCAAAACAGAGCCTTAATCAACTTACTCTTAAACCACCATAAGTAAACATCCGATCATTTACGTCAACGTCAAAATTGTACACAACGTCACTAAATATAAAATATAACAAATAGTAAATTTAGAAAGTTAAAGAAATTATTAAGATAATGTCAAATATTCATGCAATTTACTTGCAGCGTGGACGGCATTTGCACACATCATTGTTTAAATCCCGTATAGAATTACAAGAATCTGGTAAGGAAAAATTTGGGAAATAAATTTAAGTTTTGAGCTGGCAGGATGTCATTATCTTCTATGAGAACTTCTTAAATATTGCGTTTATTAAAAGATTACGATAACTAACTGACCGTCTCCACAAAAGTGGATGTCACTGACATTGAGTGCAGGTGGAAGTGGTATATATCTCATGTAACATCCACATTTTTCATAAGATTCCTTTTGCAAACACGATCTTACACAGGCCTAGAAACAAATTTATACATAAATATATAGTTATTTATTAATTAGTAGATATTATTAAAATTTACGTGCATCCCATGAATATTCATATGGCGTCTCATCAGTATAATAATAACTTTGTAATCTAGCTTCGTCATCACCATCAATACATCGAGAAGAATAAGGCTCCTTCATTCTTATAACTTCACTCTAGAAAAATTTGAAAAAAACAATTAATTCGAATCGCTCTTCAGTATAACTTATTCCACATTTCCCTTTAAAAAATATTGGTTGAATTATGCAGTGGTTTGATATGGGCAGTCAGGGCCGGCCTTAGGGTAAGGCGACCGACGCAACCGCCTTGGGCCCCGCGCTGGTGAATTGAAAAAGAAATTTTTTTTTAAATTATATTTTGATTTCATGTGTGTTTAAAGACATTGGTAAGCAATCAACTTCATAAACCTTGACATTGGGGCCCCGCTATCGCCTGCTGCCTTGGACCCCGCAAACTCTAGGACCGACCCTGGATATGGGGAGAATCCATACTACCTCACTCAAGTGAAGGCTGCTCCGTTTATTTTAATCCTGTTAATTACGGTCATCATTTATTTCACATGATCTAATTTTCAAGAGTTTTCTTTCTGTCCTATTCATCAGGCTACCCGGTCTCCTTTTTAACAAGTTCCCATACCAGGACGTCTAGTCTTAAAAATGGTCCCATTTCCTTCGTCATAGGTTTGCAACTTATAAGCACAGTATGTGAATGCATAACATTATCTTGCCCTTTTTAACTTGATCGTTGTCCATTTCGTAGGATATAATGTAATGGTATTGTGAGATTGAAAGGACGGTGCAGTGTTTGGCAGGTGGATATACACCATTGGGCCTTCAGCTGGAGATGAATTCCAATAAACGTCCCGTGGAGAATTCAAAATCACTTCTAATCCTGTAATAATTAAAATACATTTATGCTGATATATTTGTATGTATCTTATTAGCAAAACGGAGGGCTACAACTATCGCAAACTAATTATTATATGATGTTTATCTACAGCAGGGGTGGCCAACAACTCGATCGCGATCGAACCGGGAGCTGTTTCTCGTCTGATCACTGACGTTAAGCAGCGCACCCCCAGCCAATACTGACATGGGTGGCCGCTTAGGAAAACTTGGTACTGCTAATACCCAAAAGTCGTCGTATTAGTGTAGTATCTGTGCAGTTTCTGCATCAGAACTACGCAGTGGACGGGGCTCTAATGACCTTGTAGTTGAAGGGCCCTAAAACAAACAAACAACGTGATCGACCGGTCGATCGCAAAGCCAATTTTGGTCGATCACTCGCGATGTGTTGACTTAAGACCCGCCTTGGTGACGTAGGGGCTCAGTGTTTCTACGTCTGCGTCAGTGGTTCTAGGTTCGATACTTGACCGAGGCGGGTCCAATATCGAACCTCCCCCTGCCCACTTTGACTACGCCTATGACAACAAGTCGATCGCGACACTTTTTAAGATAAAAAGTAGATCTTATGTACACAAAAGTTGGCCACCCCTGATCTACAGTACATAATTAAAGGACCGATTTAAGCGTGTTACTAACAACTCTTATGTTAGCCACTTAACAACAGAGTCCTCAAAAACGCCAGTACAGTTATCATAAACTTCATTATAATTTTTTTACAGAAACAGAATTCACAAACTTCCCTTTACTATTTTATTCTTGCCGTATTTCATTAACATCATACCTTCATATGTATTATCCAGAGATACCTTATTTCCATTCCAAGGGGACGATATAGTAAAGCAGTTGCCAAAAATTGGCGAATGTGTAACCACTACTCTGTAACCGAATAAAAAAATATTTGAGCCCCATGACTATAAATATCGATTCTTTTTTTAAAACGAAATTTATGAATATTGCCTGATAATATTATTCAAATAAAACAACATACCCGCCACATGAAAGAGCTCCATATTTGCAACTCAAAAATAAATCCTGATAGGAAAAGCCAATTGCAATTTTTTCAGATGTTGACAGAGTACTAAAATACAATTGCAGTGCTTTACGATATTTTGAAGCTGTATACTTTGAAACGAAAAATGTAACAATAATTTTATTGATATTAGTGGGAGTCTTCTCGACACTAGAGGCACTAAAAATTCAACATTAAAAATTAACTTATTCACTTAGGATAAATAATATTCCCAAGTATTAATTTCAATAACATTATTTTGAAGGCGATTTCTTTCATACTGAAATGAGTCGTTTACCTTGGTTAATCAAAAAGCCCCTTATCAGCACGCATTAAGTGTTTGTTGACGGATGTAATGGACAGACAAGAGGATTTTAATGAATGCTAATCTAGTCTATAATTTTTCTGCCAGTTATAATTTGAATTGATCACACATCATTCCCCATAATGTGACTATCCTCCAGGAAGTTGTGCATAAAAGTATGTATAATAGTTGTATTTACATAAAAAAGTTTATTTTGTTGACGATGTGTCTTATTTAATACATGTTCCCAGGCTTGCTTTGCGAGGCTTCCTTGATTGATATTTAGTAATGCATTTGAGCATACGGTAACTGATGGAAAACACGGTGACAAATCAAACTGCCGAGTTGTCCGTTCTACAACTTCATACCTATAACGAATTAAAGTTAAGAAGTTGAACTATTTTTTAGAATAATATGAATATATACACAGTGCCGGATTTAGATATTGAGAGGTCCTAAGTTTTCAGTTTTGAGGCTCTTTTCTTAAGTTTTGAAGTCCGCTAAATGTTGAGGCCCTAGGCCTCAGCCTACTTAGCCTAGTGGTAATTCCGGCACTGCATATACATTACGAGAATTTCATTTCTGTGATCAATAAAGGTGCAATGCAAGAAATGAGTTAAATAACAAAACGGATAACAAAAAAGATAAGGTGATGTATCGAAGAATTAAGAAAGTACAAAAGTGAGTCTGGGTTTCTCGTCACCATGGCAACGCGGTGGCCATTTATTTGGAATCTCTGACGTCACGTTGTTCGTTCCGGAGTTGCAGAGCAACGTGACGATGTTGTAAAACAATTTGAGACCGTATGCATTTGTTTTTAAAGTACTTACTTGAAGTATTCCATTATGGAGATGTAAGACTGTTGAATTGTGAAAGCACCGCCAAACAAAATCATAATGAGCCATAATACTTTTCCAAGAACGCTAGGAGAATTGGATACTTGAGTAACTCCCGGAAATGTAGTGGTTCGCAAAAATGTCCACACTGTATCGTTGCATTTTCTAAAGATGGAGTGTTCTTCGTCTTTAAAGGCTTTACCAAGTTTTGATATTTTAAGGAGAATATGGTATTAATAGTATTAATAATAAATGGAATTATTGGAGGAAACAAATACTAGTAAACTTCTCTGTAATCAGTTAAGAGTTTTACTTACATTTGGACTGCGGATAAGTGAAGATAATTGAGACTTCCCGATTTTTACTTTGCATGTCTTTAAAATTCACATTCATAACAGTGGTAAGATTTCGGTTATTTTTACGGTTTTATATTAATTGGTATTTACATTTCTTTTAATAATGAAAGATAAGTCAATATAGGTGAGCTAGATCTTTAGTCACCTTAAAAAAAATGTACTACCTGTCAATCGCGTACCTGTTATATCGTTCCTCGTACTCATTAAAATGTTACTTGTGTAATGTAAACATATTATACTGTATTTACATTTTACAAGTATAATACTTATTTCGGTATAACGTTTACACATCATTTCGAGGCTAGTTTTGCAGGATAGTTGGATATATGCAAATGATTCTTGTAAATTGCTTGGCAGCCGTCATTATGCTATTCCTTAGCCCTTTATCAATATGTCGTATGTGACTAATATTTGAGTTTTGACAGGTTATTTTGAACCTAAAATTTCGTTCTGGGATCTAGTTGTTAGATATACTCATAAATGCTATCCTATAACGAAATCAAAATTTGTGTACTCAATAATAACGTAATGTTATTTTATTATTATTGTTAACAGGAGCTTTACGTATTAAAGAGATTATCAGTATAACGACATACGGTAAGTGTCACTCACACATCCAGATCATTATAAGGATAAAAATGATTTTATCTACAGCAGCGAAAGAGACATATTTCGTGTATGTTGTATTAAAATTTTGAAATTTATAGGCAGAAAGATTTTGAAATTTATGGCACATTTTATGGGGTCATTTGCCGCCTTAGCGTTTCTGATAATATTTGTTCATTTTTTTGTAAGGTTATATGGGCAGAATTATGAGTTCAATTAAAGAAATTTCTTCTCCTTGATACTTTGGCATCTCAGTCGTAATCCAAAGCATTAAGGTAATAATTATAAAATATATATAGTTGGCTTTAGCCGGTAATATTTATTAGATCCAATCATGTCCACCAGTATGATGTGAACACAACATGATTCAAGGTTTGTTTTGGTGAGCTGATCTCCTTTTGTCATTATTGTCTTAATTGGAGAATAATATAGAAGAATTTGGTACATTTCTAATTTGTTTTTTAACAGCTAATCGAAAATTCATTCATTTTACACTGGGATGTGTTTCCTCGCAAAAATCATCATCGGGACATGTATTTTACTGATCACGTTTATTTACACCAGTGAAGGTGATATAGTAACATGTCCTAAGCCAGAATATGGACCCGATGTTGACCTTGTATTATTGCCACATCCTCATAATTGTTCCCAGTTTTTCTTTTGTGTACATGGATATGGTGTACTATTCACTTGTCCTAACCTTTTTTATTTTAATCCAATATTGCGTGTCTGCGATTGGCCATCGTACGTTGATTGTCAAGCAACTCCATATCCTACATTATCATAAGCAGAATTTGATTAAAATTCACTCAACATCTGTGACATAGAATTTTAGAGGTAGGTCAAATATATTTTTTATTTCAACATACATGTATATAATGATGATTTAAGTATAGGAATGTTTTGAGCATACCTGTCGCCAGTGGCAAATTACGTGGTTGTGGAAAATTAATGGAAATGGATTTTAAACAAATTTGGGTGCGTGATGCACGCAATATATATATGGTTAGAGAGGGTTAGATGTAGGGATTAGATAAGCAAGAGGGGCCAACATATAGGGTACCAAGAATTTGTTAGGGCCGTTTTCGAATTGCAGGGGTTGATGAGAGATATTAACTCCGAATTAACCCAGTTTAGTATAGAGCAGGTATGTTAAACTAGTGGCCCTCGTCGTTTATTTTCGCAACGGCCCACAACTACCATTGAAGGACAATGGCAATAGCAAGTTTATTCCCTCCGAGCCCTAACCCTTTTCCCGCCAATAACAGGGTCGGGTACCCATTTTGTCCCTCTGAATTAGCACAAGGGCGATATATATTGGATAGTGTTTTCCACAGCTGGTTGCCGACCAAAGCTGCAACCCCTATGCTTATTTATCGTCGGTCTACTGTTCATTGGGGCATTTAACCGAAGCCCGGGAGCGAGCTCCTACACCTGGAGATTTTGCCTCATCTACCCGTTGCGTAGTAGAAAGGGTTCTTTGACTTGAAAATGCCATCATACACCATACGGGATCTCGGTTTTACTTCTCATCAGAAAGAAGGCACACTCGGACCTCTCTGTTGGCAGAAAAAAACCAATCCACCTAGGTCCAGTATCGAACCTAGTGTACTACCCACTACAATACCTTGCTTTAAGCCATCGTTTATCAATTAATAAATGTACTCTGAATAGTTATTGCATAGCTCGAAATTGAATTCAGGGACGCCACTTATTAACGAATTTTTTGTTTTGTAAATTCATTTAGACAAGTGGACTTCCACATGTCAACAGTAAGGTCAACCACTGAATCTACAGGATGTTAAAGAAGATTTTCCCAAACGATTATCAAATAGAAGGCGGCCTGACTGGTTTCTAATGCCAGATAACAAGTAATGCAGTAGGCCTACATGCAATAGAGGATATATCGACAAATAAATTTTATGTTATGCAAATTAAATGATGTTATAGCAACTTTGGTTTTGTAATCATTTTTCGTCTTAAATTTCTGAACCTTGGGAGTCGCAGGAATTACGAGTCATTGGGTTGTAGCAATAGATTGACATAAGGGTGAAGAAGTATGGTAAAGTGCCCAAATATCGTCCCCCTAAGCAAAATCTTCAATTCTGAGAAAATTATTTGCAGGAAAAATATTTTAAAAGCTGATTTAAGTTTCTCAACTCCTTACCTACTTGTATGGCTAGTGTGATACTATTAAATAAAACTTTCTAAACCATAAAAATTAAAAACTCATAAGAACGCAGATTTTGATTTTTCTAAAAAGGTGTCCTAATTCCGTCCCCCCCTTTCCAGCTAACATCTACTGAATTATTTTTATGGGAAATTTCATTAAAACACAGTTGACATCTCTCATAATAAATTTCTTGAGAGAAAACTTTTTTATTCACTGTTTAAATAAAATAGCTTAATATCAATTTTGGAATGATATTCTTCATAGAACTTCAGCTCTACTACATTATAATAATAAGGCATAGAAGTGGTAAGCACATTATAAAAAGGTCAACAAGTGATCATATATGAATCTATACTAGTCTAAGGGGTTGGGAAATTATAGAATATAAAAAAAGAGCAATACGTATGAGGGTCCTAAATCCGTCCCGGGGAAGAATTTGAGAATTTCAGAGGGACGGATTTAGGATCCCAGCAATAACAAAAGAAAAAGTCCCATCTCTTGAACAAACAACCACAACTACACGTTTCTGACAACTGGAACACAATATTTAAGGAGTAATCTTTAATTATCAATTACCAAATGATGAAAAAAATTACTCGGAAGTGTCAATATAACTGTTTAAAGTTCGATTCCACAATGTAGTAAACTTACACAAAACCTATTTTTTGAAAAATTTACCGTAAAATCTCACGTAGTGCCCGCGGATTATACGCGAAACATAGGGTCATTTAGTGCGGACTATATGCGAGGGCGGATTATATATGAGTGCGGACTGTAAATGAAACCAAGGGTTCTCAATGAAAACTGCTCCTCGTTTTCTGAGCATTTTATTAAACTTAACAACACGACTTTACACAGTACGTTCTTATTTCTATGATAATGCAATATAAAATCATACACATTTCAATTTCATCGTCAGAGCAATTGACATTTCATGCTCAAATTCATTTGATCCCATTGCCCCCTACAAGTTGCACCAGTGGTTACAGTAGAAATTTTAATGTGCGGACTATATTTGAAACATACCCATCGCTAATGCGGACTATAGACGGGTGCGGACTATATTTGAGATGCGGACTTTACGTGAGATTTTACGGTAATAGTTAAAAACAGAACAAAGCAACTGCATCAGAGCCAGTAGTAAACTGGATGGTTCTGAAGGCATCCATATGCTGTTCTGAAGGCTACAGCCCTCCCCTTGAAAGTTAAAGGGGGAGGGGACGGATTTTGCGTACTTTACTATACCCGTCCCTATCCGTCTGAATGTACACATGGGCGATCAATTGGACGGTATTTTTCCCAGCTGATTTATCGTCGGTCGGGTGTTTGTTGGGAAGGAGAACAATTATAATGACTTTCAATTGGAAAGGACATGCTAGTAATTGTGACGTACTCTGTGGGGGCGAGGTAGTGAGAAAGGTGCAGACAGGCAAGTGCATTAGGGGTAGTTTGGGGGTGGGGGACATTGCGGGACTGATGAGAGCGAATAGATTGAGGTGATATGGTCATGTGATGAGAAGATGGGAGGAGGAGCTTGTTAGGTTCATTACGGGGATGCAGTTTATTGGAAGCACCTGGAGCAGAAGAAAACCAAAGCAGACGTAGGAGGAGTAGGATGTGTGGGATGGATAAGGACCAGAACCCACAGACTCGAGCCTATCACAGGCGGATAAGGGTATTATGACAATGATGGCGATGTGGCAGGTACTTATCATTCAAAAAGGTCCTAAAGGTGCTTGCTTGCTATTAGTGGCTTTCTCTTGTAACCACTGCTGGATCCCAAAGGTCTTGATAACGTTCCTCCAAGGTGGCTATGTCCTAATGAAAATACTCTCCCTGTTCATCACTAACAGCACCCAAACACGCAGGGAAAAACTCCAAGTGTGAATAAAGGAAATGCATTTTCAGTGATATCCTACAGCCAAGTTCTTCATAACATTGTAGTAAAATGTACACTAAAAATTCATATTTTACATCCCTTGTATTACCAAAAAAAAAAAAAAAACCTTCCACCACTGCCTTAAAAGCATGCCAGGCTGCCAGACTTTGTACAGTGTTTTAAACGATTCGCTATCTGTAGACCAGTGGTCTTCAAACTTTGTCGACTCACCGAACCCTTAGAACTATAAGATGTTTTGGGGGAACCCTATCCCACCTTTAGAATAGTATATCTTGCCACTGCTAACGAATTTTCATTTTGACTCGCGGAACCCCCAGAGATGTATTGCGGAACCCTGGGGTTCCGCGGAACACAGTTTGAAGACCGCTGCTGTAGACCAACGAAAATCCCCCTTTACCTTCGCCTTCGTTAATCTAGGAAATACTTCTTGCAGGTAACAACAACCACTGCCCTCTCCATTCAATTCTTTGAGAAACTGTTTCATTAGTTTGAATTATTTGTACAGAGGGGGCAGAAGAACATTTAAGGGATTTACAGGTGAGTTATGCTTGACATTTCATTGACCAGGAATGAATTCCTGCCTATTTTTCCAATATCTAGTGTTACAATGTTTTCCCCCTATTACGGCTATCCCACAAACACATAAAGCAACAGAATTTGGTGTACCTCCCCTGCATTCCTACAAGATTACATTCCTACATTGCTTTATGGTTTCTTTCAAGACTACTGCATTTTTCAGCAAAACTGCTTGGAAACTCCACAGGCTTTCTCACAAGGACAGTGTGTCTGACATGATTAGGGAATTAGGGTGGGACACACTAAGTCAGAGGCGTGTATCTCACAGCATTAGTCTTTTGATCAGACTACTGTTGATGGGGTGCAATGGAACTCTGGTTGGAAGTACTGTATATCCCTCACTGAGTATAAGGGGAGAGAGGATCATTAATATAAATTGGAAGAGATAAGGGCACAGACAGACTCATACTACCAGCTGGTCTTTTTTCCCCAAGAACCATTCGGGCAATGGAATACCCTTGAGAGGATAAAGTGGAGGACTTCCTGTCAAAAAAGGCCATCATTGCAAGTATTGTAGGGGGCACAACAATTATAGCTTAGGGTTTTAGGAGTTTTATAGTATCATGTATGAATGAGAGTTAGTCTCTCCACTGCCAAGGGAGCGGGAAGCGGCGAATTGCGTTGGACACACCAGTTCTCGTCCGATCACTGAAGTTAAGCAACGCAACCCCAGTTAGTACTGACATAGGGGGCGCTTGGGAATACTGGGTACCGCTAATACCCAAAAATCGTCGCATTAGGCCCAGCGCAAAATGAGACGCAGGTGACGCAGGGTGACTCGCTATAAATTTCTGTGGTTCACATGATAGTATGTAGTTGCGCATGTCAAGTCGCAGGGTGACGTGACTCAGTGCCTGCGCCACGTGACCCTGCGGAGCTCAGTGCCAATGCCGCAGTTTCCTGCGTGAAGTTGGCGTGGCAATAGCAAAAAGCGGTGTGAAGCAGAGAGGTTCTCTTGTTATTTGATGCAAGTATGGTGAAAAACTGCGATTCAATGTGCGGTGATTGACTGCTAGCAGAATTTCGCAGGGCTGCTACATCCTGCGTCTCATTTTGCGCCTTGCCTCAGTGTAGTGTCTGTGCAGTATCTGCAACAGACGTATGCAATGGACGGGGCTCTAATGACCTTGTAGTTGAAGGGCTCTAAAATTGGTCCAATAAGTCTGCTTGCAGTGTAGTGAGTAATGTGAAGAGTCAATAAATACTCGCCAATCTTTTGAATTATGCCAGATTTGGATTAACCTGGATAACTCATTTAGCAGCATACAGTATTTATCATTTAAAATGACACTGCAAAACGGAAAGATTTGGTTCTTGCCGCTCTGGTACTCCCATCCCAGGCCATCCACTAATAAAGTTGTACCAGCCTTGCACCTCACACAATAAGTTTAGGGATTGGAGAACAAACCCGATATAATCATTACTTTTTAGCATTCATTGTACAAATTATATGTTACAAAGCCTAAGTATTATCATTACTTGAAGTTACTTTTGAAATAGTTCAATGGAATATAAATGAAAACTGAGACCCGATAGACTAATTTTATAAACAAATTCAGTTTTGACATATATAAATTGATAAAAAAAACAGCCATTAGTATCCCGGAGGTAAAAATTGTGCTCCCTAGAGTAATAAACAACCAAATAAAATGTAATTTTAGAGGTGGCGTAGTCAAGACTTATTCTCTGAGGAGACACAGCCTTTTGGGAAGGAAAAGGCAATTCCAGTTTTTTGCGCGCTCTCTATCTCTGGGTTTTGACCCTATCTCTGCCCTTGAAGCAGTCTTGCGGCCTTCAAACCTATCTTTACTCAACCTTTAAAGTAGTCCTCACACAAAACAAAACAAAGCAACTCCTAACCCTTGTCCCACCTATAGCAGGGTTGGGTACCCATCTCGTCCCTCTGAATGGACACACGAGTGATATATTGGACGGTGTTCTTCCGCAGCCGTCTGCAAATCAACGCTGTAACCCCTACGCTTATTTATTGCCAGGGCACTCCACCGACGGTAGGGGAGAGCTTCTACGCCTGGAAATTTTGCCTCATCTACGCGTTGCATAGTAGAGAGGGTTCTTCTACGTGCTTCTCATTCGAAGGAAGGCGCACTCGGGCAGGGGCGGATCCAGAGGGGGGAGCAGTGCTGCAATTGCTCCCCCCTCAGTGCCTCATTGGGGCGCATATTTCAACTTTGCAATTAATGAGGCATTTTTGCACTGTTATCCCCATTTCTATACTGCCAGTCCAACAGTTTCATTCCAATCTGCAGTTGGCTAAACCACTGAACATGGGATATTGTATAAGGGGCAGTAGGGGTTCTGAATCATCATCATCATCATACCCTTGTCCCGCCTGCAGCGGGGTCGGGTCTGCGGGTTCTAGCCCTCCACTCCCGTCTATCTTCCACCAGGTCCCCGTCCACTCCGCACACCGCCATATCCTTACGGACGACCTGCTCCCACGTTAACTTCGGTCTTCCCCTGCGCCGGGTGCTCCCGACCACCTGCATTCCTGGTATGGCCCTAACAAGTTCCTGGGTTCTGAATATTTAAGAGGTTCTGGATATTTAAAAATAGTTGGGGCGCCCTTTTTTTTAAAGTGCTCCCCCCTTGATCAGCCCCTGGATCCGCCTCTGCACTCGGGGCATCTCTCTCGCCCGAAAGAAGTCAACCCACCTCTATCCAGCATCGAACATGGAACCATTGGCGCAGAAAATCGAGAGCGCTAAGTATTGCGCCATCGAGATGGGTCTTTAAGGTACAATAGAGTAGTCTAAAATTACTAAACCTTTACATAACGGGAAGATCATTAATTGTTTCATAATAAAAGAACAGGTTGGATTTATTTGTTTCGCAACAATCGTATTACTATTTAAACATTTTTAATAAATGAAATTTGCGTTTTAAAAGTTTATAAACCTGTTTAATATTCATATATCGAAAGTAATAAATGTTGGTATTGCGTGCTTAAAAAAGCTGTTTACTATTTCAAATCATAAAATAACGGACAACATGGCCATTTTTGGGAAAAAAAATCTAGAAGACATGAGCGGTGAAATAAAGGACGTATGGCCACTGTACTACTGTACTTAAAAACAGACTCTTAAATCCATTACTCTGACCCTGAAGATGCATTAGTGGCGCATCTATTGCTTTATTTATTGAAGAGGTAGGGGTGGGGATGAGCCAACAGCAATATCAGGATGCCTACAGGTACACTCAGGGGTACCGTTTCATTTGTGTAGGCCGCATGCCAATTGAGAGCATGCTAATGCAGTCAACCTCTTGCATACCAACTGCATCTATTTCTGCACTGACTGCACCAACAACTGCTCAACGTGCAGGAGCGGATCGGTTTCAATATGCGTCGCATTGAGGCACTGAGGGGCGAGCAGCAATCCCCTTCAGTGCCTCAATGGGACGCATATTTCAACTGATTCAACTTTGCAAGTGATGAGTATTTTCGCGTTTGCTATTCCCACATCTACAGTATACTGTCAGACCAATATGCAGTTGGCTTAACCACTGAAGATAGGATATTCGGCCCAAATATTTTTAAATATTCAGAATCCTTTAGTATAAATCTAGCTAGCAATTGCAATAGGTCCTCTCCTGCCCCTTAGATAATGTCCTATCTTCAGTGGTTTAGCCAACTACAGATTGGACTGGCAGTATAGAAATGGCGATAACAATGCAAAAATGCGCCATCAGTTGTGCCCCATTGAGGAACTGAGGTGGAGCAATTGCTGCATTGCCCCCCCTCTGGGTCCACCCCTGGGACATTGTAGAAGGGGCAGTGAAAGACCTATTATAATTGCTAGATAGATTTATACTAAGGGATCTTAAATATTTGGGGCACACTTTTTTGAAGTGCTGCCCCTGATCCTCCTCTGGATCCGGTCCTGTCAACAAGATATACATGGACATAAAATCATTGTTGGCGCAGTAGGAATCCAGGGCAATGTACAGTAGGTTTTACGAAGTAGGCCTTACGAAGTGCGAGGTCGCGGGCAAGTACGAAGTGGAAAGCCGTGAGCAAGTACAATTTGGGAGGTTAAGTCGTCCACCGTCCCGGGTAAGGCATAGCATAGCGTAACGAGAGCATAGTTTATCTTACTTCAAATTATATTCTACCGAAGTTAACATTGCCCCTATTCAGTAGGAGGCCCCGTGTCACCCGGCCCTGCTTTGGAGCGTCCTGTACACCAGTAGTGCCAGTATCTGGAAGATATTCAAACCAGGAGTAGTCCAGTGTATGGAAAAAAGGAAATCATAAAGCAGTTTTTGGTCGTCCAAAGAGAAGGATACATAACTCTAGGGAAAGAACGACCTTGACCTCGGCTACTGATCATGGCGAATCACCGCTATAAAGCAGACCTTCAGGGTAGAGAGCATATGACAGAATTTCATAACTTCATATCCAACATGGATATGATTATTTTCTAATTTGAATTTCGTCTCATTTGTCTTATTTGACCTTGATTTATATACAGTATCAACTTCGATATGTTAATAACTCTTGCGTGAAATTTTACAACAGATGATCCTTTAATCTGTTATTAAGAAAGATTATACATTATTAAGAAAATTTTCTTGCATTGTATAAATCGAACTGTTAGTTTATCCTGCAGTATTATATCGGATTTTTATTTGGGACCAAACAGACCATCAGTTCATCAAAGACTCCTAGAATGCCGCCACCTACACCGCTCTACTCCACCAGGTCCGATCCTGGTCAAAGTCAATGGCTTGGAAATTCCAAGATGTAGTAACTAACGCCCCCTCTTCCTCCGACATTAGTAGAATTGCTGTACTTCCGAAGGATATTCCGTCTATTTCTGTTGCTTATGTGATTTTTTTTTTGACTGCATATCAGAAAGTCGTCTAGGACCTTACCCTGCTGCAAATGCAACTCCTAACCCTTTGCCCCTCTGGATGGACATACAGTATGAGCGATCTGTTGGACTGTCGTTTTACACAGCCGGTTGTAGACCAAAGCTGCAACCCCTATGCTTATTTATCGTCGGCCTAATGTTCGTTAGGGCACCTCACTGGCGCCAGGGAACGATCCTCTGTACCTAGGAATTTTGCCTGATCTACCCGTTGCATAATACAGAGGGTTCTTTTACGTGCCAATGCCATCGTACACCACACGGGGCCACGGCTTTACTTCCCATCCGACTAAAGAAGCACTCGGACCCCCTCTCTCTCTCGCTCGAAAGAAGCCTGCACCACTGAGGAGAGAGCGGCGAGTTGCGTTGGACACACCAGTTCTCGTCTGATCACTGAAGTTAAGCAGCGCAAGCCCAGTTAGTACTGACATGGGTGATAGCTAGGGAAAGCTGGGTACTGCTAACACCCAATAATCGTCGCATTAGTGTAGTGTCTTTGCAGAATATGCATTAGACCTATACAGTGGACGGGTCTCTAATGACCTCGTAGTTGACGGGACCTTAAACTCCAACAAACAAACAAAAAAAAAACCACTGAGGAGGATCTAGGGTCTTACCCTGTCGTACACTTGAAAATACAGTATGTTCTTTTTGGGTCATAGATGAAAACGAGCCGACGGAATCCGAAACGATTACATTAGAGGTAGCTTCGGAGTGGGAAACGTCACAGAAAAAAAATGAGAGAAAATCGGCTGAGGTGGTATGGGCATTTGATGAGGAGGGGGGAGGAGGAACTTATTAGGTCCATTGTGGGACTGCAGGTGATTGGGGACACCAGGGGTAGGGATAGATCAAAACGGACGTAGAAGCAGGTGATGCAAAGGGAAATGAAAGGGTGCGGGGTGGAAGGAAACTTGGTAGGGGATAAGCGGGAGTGGAGGATAAGAACCCGCAGGCGGGATAAGGGTGAGATTAAAAGGACGGAACAGACATCCAAAGCAAGGGCTCCAAGCATCAAAATACATGAATGATGACCCAGCTATAGATCTGCAAATATACAGTAGAAATATTTCAGGTCCAAAATTAAGAGTAAGATAACGCTTAAACTTAAATGGTTCCATGTCCTTTCGGAGCCTCAGGCTCGGGCCTAGATAAATTTGGCAATGATTGAAAAGTGGTTATTAGTACAGTAAAACCTCTCTATAGATACACCCCTTATATCGGTACAAATTCTTCAGGCACCGATTTTTCATCCATAGGCTATTACTACCCCTCTTATGGGTACACCCCTCTGATGGGTACACTTTGGCTGGGTCCCCCGGGTGTACCAATTAGAGAGGTTTCTCTGTAGTAGTACTGGATAAAGAAAGGATTAGATTATGCACTAGTAACTAGGTTATTAGATGTACATTAAATCGCACATTAAAATGTCCTTCAAAAATGTTTAATACTATAAGAGAAATTAGTTAGTTGTCAATTTGAATATCTATGTTAGCACACCGCGTTTAATGTCGCTGGTAACTTCCGGTAAATGAGGTGATGCGTCTTAAGGAAAGCATCTTTATTCCGGTTCTATCTACCAAGAAATATGCAATAAAACATAATAGAGATTATAACTATTAGTAACACCAAGACCCCCTTAAACCCTTTATGTCCACTGATTTCTGCAGTTGCTGAAGCTGTTAGCATAATCAGGGGATGTTAGGAAGTAAGTCATCTATTGGACTCCTTGTTAATTTATGACATATCTTTTAATTACAGTTATCATTAGCTGATAATCTTTATGAAATTCTTGTAAGCGCCTTTTGTAATAAAAATATTCGGCCAAGAACAGATTAAAGATACAACTAAGAATTAAATTGTTGTCATTTTCCTAACAAGTGCATGATGGAGTTTAAAATCAAGATGGTATATAAACCCCAAAATACAAATTGCTCATCAAACATTAAAGCATCATCTACAGTATACAAGTGGTAAGTTGACAACCGGAAGTCAAATATGTATTTTAGATTGTAGTTAAATACAAGCAATTTAACTTTGAATAACATTGTTGTTGTAGTTTTAAGGATCTCTAATTTTAATAATGTTTCTTGGTCTCATTTAGATATTAAGTCGAAGATTTGAATTATTTCAATTAAGATGTCTGCCAAAACTATTGGAGTGCTGTTGGCACTTTTTGGTGCTATAATAACAGTTAATGCGACAGCACAGTGTCCAGCATTTCATCCCAGATTTATGTTTTATAATGCTATCCATATTCGACATCCTTTGGATTGCAGTAAATTCTTTGTGTGCGTCTGGGATAAACCAGTAGAGCTCGACTGTCCCGCAGGGTTACATTTCAATGATCGTCTTGACGTTTGTGATTACCCCGAAAATGCAGGCTGTATATCGGTGAGAGGGCATGAAAGTGAACAAGTGGAGACTGAAATTTCAGAACCAAGCCCAATTCCCGCTAGCAACGACGCAATACCAGAGATAGAAGAACCAGAAGGAGTAGAACAAGAACAAGAACCAGAACAAGGACATGAACAAGAACAAGGTAAATTAGTCTTAACATTCAAATAGACAGTTTCGTGTGATGAGGAAGGAGGAGGAGGAGGAGCTTAGTAGGCCCATTATGGGTCTGCATGTGGTTGGAGGCACCAGTGGCAGGGGAGGGAGCGGCGAATTGCGTTGACGCACCAGTTCTCGTCTTATCACTGAAGTTAAGCAGCACAACCCCAGCTAATACTGACATGGGTGGCCGCTTGGGAAAACTGGGTACTACTAATATCTAAAAATCGTCGCATTAGTGCAGTGCAGTGGTGGCGAACCTGTGACCCGCGGGTCATAAAGTGACCCACAGAGCAATTTTAAGTGACCTGAGCGTGATCATATCTAGTTTATCGTCAAGGGGCATCACGGAAAAATGAGGGACAGTAGGTTGAGATGGTATGGTCACGTAATGAGAAGAGAGGAGGAGGAGTTCGTTAGGTGTCCTCAGGGCAGGGGGAGACCAAAGCAGACGTGGGACCAGGTTGTCCGGAAGGATATGATAGTGTGTGGGGTGTACGGCAACCTGGTGGGAGGTAGTGCATAAAATTTAATAGTGCTTGCACCTGACCGGCGGACAACTTTTTGTTTTTTTTGTGTTATTGTGACCCGTCTTCAAAAAGGTTCGCCACCACTGGTGTAGTGTCTGTGCAGTCTCTGCATAAGAACGATGCTGTGGACGGTTCTAATGACCTTTGTAGTTGAAGAGCCCTAAAACACCACCACACAACAATAACAACCCGCGCTGGCGTATAAAAAATTAATATATTTATTTACAGTAGCTAAATTTGCGTAGGGCTACGTTTTTTTTGATTTCATGTGTGTTTAAAGACATTAAAGTACTGCATTGGTAACCAATCAACTTCATTAATCTCGACACTGGGGCCCCGCTATCGCCTGCTGCCTTGGGCCCTGTAAACTCTAAGGCAAGGCGCAAAATGAGGCCGCAGGGTGACGCAGGGTGACTCAGCCCTGCGAAATTCTGCTAGCAGGCAACTTATGCCTGTGGCGGGGTCTGATCTATATAGCACATAAATTATATCTGCCGGCCCAGAAGAGGCGTCCCCAGATACAATCTTGTACAATAGTGCTCCCATTCGTTGACAGTTTTCTGGAAATTAATTTTCTGCGGTTCGGCATAGTGAATTTTTTCGGGCAGTTTTTGCCTTGGGATGGGCGATAATAGGATTATACAAAAATTAAACCATTTTCTTTTCGCGACTTAACCTCGCACCCTTCTCCGGCCGGCCCTGCATTTTGATTTCGCAGAGCCTTGCGCGCTCGCTTGCCCTTTAGACTGGCACTGCTGCAATCCCGCCCAAACTCTAAGGCAAGGCGCAAAATGAGGCCGCAGTGGGACGCAGTCCTGCGAAATTCTGCTAGCAGGCAATCACTGTTACGTTGAAAGCCATTTTAGTTGACGCAAATTGCAAACCAGTATGCTGAAAAGCTGCGATTCAGTGTGCGGTGACTACCTGCTAGCAGAATTTCGCAGGGCTGCGTTACGCTGCGTCACCCTGCGGCCTCATTTTGCGCCTTGCCTAAGGCCGGCCCTGCCTGCGTCCCTAGATTAGTAGGCCAGAAATGAATGAATAAGAGAGAGGCCATTTGTCAGATGACCGTTCCGACCCTGTGTGGAAAATCTAATTGATAACCTTGAACGGATATTTTATTTATTAGTATTTGATATTGAATGACGTGCATTTACTATATAATTTTAAAGCAACATACGCATAAGGTATAATTAATATACAAATGACGATGTGAACCCTTTTTTTACGACGTTTAAAAATTTTGATCACGAAAAAAATGTTAGCCTTGGTTTTTATTACCTTATAATAACCTTGTAAGATGATTATTTATTTGAAATTAATTTCTTCTTTAGCTGAAGAAGTAGAGGCAACTGAGTCTGGTGTGAATGAAGAACCAATAGACGCATAAGTTGGAATGCAGTGGAGATTTTATCAACCAAATATAAATATTAAAGTCAATTAAAATTTCACTGCAGTTTTAATATTTTATATTCGAATTATATACACTGTACCTGTTAAAGCTTTAAATGTAGTATAATTGGTCATGTTTTTTCCCTATGTAAATTGAAAGATAATAAAATATTGAAAACACAATTATAGTGAATTTCAGTTGAATTCCTGCCAGATTCTGAATAATTTCCATAACGATACCAGAGACCTTCACTCAGTACCCCTTCAGGGTAGGATTTTCTCGTTTTCTATCTGCAACTGACCTTCCGCCAAATTCACAACAATTTTTCTCGGTTGTAATTCAGTTTATCAGTCTTCCTGATATACAGTAGGTAACGTCTGTCTCGGTGGCGCACTCATCAGCGTTGAGAGCCCATCGTTGGAGGTTCGATCCTGGTCAAGGTAAGTGGTTTCTTTCGGGAGTTAGAGAGGGAAGACCAGTACGTGCATTCCATCAAAGGGAAGTAGGCCTAAATCCGTCGTCCCGTATATGATGTCTCTATGTATGCCCAAAAGGACCTCCTTCTACATGGGGTACCATATACGTGTTGCTAGGCTAAATTCACAGGTGTAAGGGATCGCCCCGTGGCGTCGATGAATGACATTAACAACCTTCCTAGTTGGAGCAGAAAAACTAGTGTGACACCGCTCTTAACGGACAAAGAGTGAAGGTAACTACAGATGGCAAGAGTTCAAATCCCCCCCTACACACACACACACACACCAACCCGGCTGTAGTCGTGTTCGATCCTGGTTTTGGGACGGGAGAAATGTCCCAAGTCCATCTTCCAAGTTGCGTTGGACACACCAGTTCCCGTTGTTAGATCACTGAAGTTAAGCAGCGCAAGCCCACGTCAATACCAACAAGGGTGGTTGGTAAAGAACGTTGGATGTTGCAAAATAACCCTCTCCATTGACCTCTTACCTTCCTCCTCATCTCCTGCGGGCAGCCTCCTAAGGGTTCATCCTGTTATGGCTGCCTGGCTTACTCCCCAACCCACAAACTAATCCAGTAATCCATCGGGATAGGAAGTAAAGGCGTGACCTCGGGTGTTGTGCTCGGTGGCACCACCACACCTCAATGAACCCTTTCTACCTTTCTACGCGGAATGAAGTGTGCGTCAGCAATATCGCCAGGTGTGACATTGATGAAAGTAAAATAATGTATGACGACTTTCTCACAAATAAAATGTCCTCTATTGTAATTTATACTCTTATTGTGACAGACTTGTTAAAGCTGTCTACCTTGAAGGTAACTTCTTCGAATTTCAAAAATCCATTTTTATTTACTAAAAAGTGTTGTTTTCGTTTTAAAGGAAAATGATGTCAAATAGTAAGAGCAATATACAGAGATGAAGGGGTAATTAGTGTCGAAAATGCAAATTATTAATGATAACCTTTTCCTGCTCCATAGACCATCTATAAAGTTCCAGGGACATAGAGAGACATCACTGGGCCAAGGCGATGTTGTCTGCATCCAGAAACGGTCAAATGTTCGCTACAAGTACCTAGTTTTTCTCCTTTCCCGAAAGAAGGCATTAACTAAGGTTCGAACAACTCATCAACAACTCATCATCATCATCTCACCCTTCTCCCGCCTGAGGCAGGGTCGGGTCTGCGGGTTCTGATCCTCCACTCCCGCCTATCCCCCACCAGGTCCCCATCCACCCCGCACGCCTCCATGTCCCTCTGCACCACTTCCGCCCACATCCGTTTTGGTCTTCCTCTACCCCTGGTGCCCCCAATCACCCTCAGTCCCGTAATGGCCCTAATAAGCTCCTCCTCTCCCCTCCTCCTAACATGCCCATACCACCTCAACCGATTCTCCCTCATCTTTTCTGCAATGTCCCCCACTCCCAAGCTACCTCTAACGTAAGTGTTTCGGACTCTGTCAGCTCGTGACACCCCACTCATGTAGCGCAGCATTCGCATCTCTGCCACTTGCATTTGCCTTTCATGGTTCTTCCTAGCTGCCCAACACTCTAATCCATACAACATAGCGGGCCTAACGACAGTTCTATACACTTTGCCCTTCAGCTTAATTGGGACCCATCGGTCGCACAAGACCCCGCTTGCTTGTCTCCATTTCTGCCATCCTGCCTTAATCCTATGTGTCACATCAGAATCTATCTCCCCATTGCTCTGGAAAACTGATCCTAAATACCGGAACTCCTGCACACCTGGTATCTTCTCACCCCCACAGCAGATCTCACCCCCTTGTCCCTGGCCACTGAAATTGAAAGCTAAGTACTCAGTCTTCTTCATGTTCACCTTAAGGCCCCCTCTCTCCATTGCCGTTTTGATGTCTTGGAGGCCCTTTTGTGCATCCTCTTTTGATTCCTCCAGCCTCCCCACATCATCAGCAAATACCAGACACTGAGGGGCCCATTCCCCTATTCCCGTTAGCAACTCATCCATTACTAGGGTAAATAGATATGGGCTGAGTGCTGACCCTTGATGCACCCCAACCTGCACGTTGAAGCATGCAGTGTTTCCCCATGCTGTCCTCACCCTAGCAATGGAACCGTCATACATATCCTGCACTATCCTAATATGGCCCTCATCCACTCCTTTCTTTCTTAAAACGCTCCATACTACCTGTCTAGGGACACTATCATAGGCCTTCTCCAGGTCAATGAATACAGCATGGAGGTCTTTCTTTGCTGCTCTGTATTTCTCTGTCATCTGTCATAGAATAAATATTGGTTCCATGGTGGACCTACCTGGTATAAACCCAAATTGATTTCCCCAGACACTAGTTTGGTTTCTGAGACGACATTCTATTACTCACTCCCACAGCTTCATAGAATGGCTCATCAGCTTTATGCCTCTATAGTTTCCACAGTCCTGGGCGTCCCCTTTACCCTTGAACAGTGGAACTATCCAACTCTCTCTCCATGCAGATGGCATCCTGTCACCATTGGCTAACTTGTTGAAAAGCTTCCCTAGCCATGTAATTCCTGTGGTTCCCAAGGTGTGCCAAACATCCAGGGGTATCTTATCAGGGCCTACTGCTTTCTGACCTTTCATCTTTTGGAGGGCACTGATTATTTCATCCTCCCTTACTGTGTCCACTGCCAGTAGAGTAAGAGGGTTGCTATCTGTGACTGTTGCATGGTTGGCAGCATTTAAGAGGCTGTGGTAGTATTCTTCCCATCTTTTTATTACCTCTGCTGGTTGGAACAGGACCCTACCATTGGTGTCCTTGACCGTTATGGCCCTGGTGACATCCTTACTAGTTCTGTCCCTAGTCTTGGCCAGTCTAAAAACTGCTTTCTCTCCATCCCTTGTCCCCAGCTTTTCATATAGAGTCTCATACTTCTGGAACTTGGCCAGGGCAATAGTTTTCCTGACTTTTTTCCTTGCCTGAACATAATCTGCCTTTGAAACTTGATCCCCTGTTTTTCTCCACCTATGAAAAGCCACCTTCTTTATTTTTATGGCTGCTTCCACATCCACATTCCACCACCATGTCTGCCTACCCTGGTAAGTGCCTCCTACTCTACCCATGCCTAGTAGCTCTTCTCCACATCTCCTAATCTTCCCAGCAACCCTATCCCACATGGCATTAGCTGGCCCATCGCAGTCCCAGTCAACCTGTCTGAGAACCTCCTGCAGAAATTCATCTGCCTTGGTGGGTAACTTCCACCACCTGATAACTTGTTCTCCTTTCCAGGTGTGTTTCCTAGCTATCCCCTTTATTAATAATTCCATTATGAGCAACTTATGGCCACTCTCCTTCTGAAAATCCTCACTGGGTAGAGGCCAACAATCCTGGATCTCTGCTCTATGTTGCTTCCTAACCATGAAAAAGTCTATTTGGGATCTCCCCTGTGGTGACTGGAAAGTGGTTAGGTGCTTTTCCCTCTTGCTGAACCATGTATTTGCTAATGCAAGGCTGTGTGCTCTTGCTGTCTCAAGGACCTTCTGCCCCTCTGGGTTGATCATCCCATACCCCCTTCCACCATGTACTTCCTCATATCCCAGACCATCCTTACCCACATGTGCATTAAAGTCTCCCCCAATAATTAATCACTCATTTCCCTTGCCCTGTCTAATTGTGCTATTTACTGATGGAACCACCTCATCAAAGTCCTCCCAAAACTCTGCTTTTATTGTGTCCCCCAGGCCTGCTTGGGGGCATATGCACTTATGAGGTGGAGCCCAATTCCCTGCCAAACAACTGTAACTAACATTATCCTACTACTGACTCTCTTAACTGAAGTTACCCCCTGCTGTAATTCATTACTTAATATAATCCCCACCCCATTATGTCCCTCTTTGCTACCTGTGTAGATCAGTTTGTATCCCTCACCAAGAGCCCTTGACCTGTTTCCCTTCCACCTTGTCTCTTGGAGGAATGCAATACTGATCTTCCTATGCTTCAGGGATGCAACTAGTTCCCCAGTTTTCCCTGAGAGGGTACCCACATTCCATGTCCCTAATCTCAGTCTAACCCCCTTATTTGGTGTGTTAGCTCTGACTGGGGGCACCCTGATCAGATGCAAAGAACCTGCAGTAATAGTGGCAGGGCTACCTGTGAGGGGGTGCCGTCCAACCCCACAAGAGACGCTCATTAATTTGCTGATCATCCCCAAGTGAGTGGTCTCACACTTGCTTGGCATTCTACCCTTTACAACTTACTCTTAGAGCAAACTTACATACTAATGTTAATGTTAAAGGTTACTAGTTAGTAGCACTAATATTACCAATACCAGTTATTTATAAATGGAAATAAATATAAATAAATAAATAAGTAAATTGTCCTGCTGCAGTGAAATTGGGCGCCCAGCTGCCCTGCAGCACGCCATCTGCCTATGTAGATGATGGGAACAGCAAAAATAGCATGAGATCAGGCTTAACCGTCGACCCCACGACAAGCTTCCCACACCATTTCAGGGGCCCAAAAACTGCAGCCTTACCTTACTCTGGGGTGACCAAGTCGATCTCCTTGAAAAAGGCGGTTTGTTTTCTTCTGAAAAATTAAAAAATCGTTCCAAAGCCACACACAGAAAACATGCATCAGTACCACATGCCTAGAGGAATAATTTGACCTGTAACAGATTTCTAGTTCCAGACTTTCTTTTAGGCTATTGAGGTCGTTTGTAGTTAGGGGTGACGCCATCTAGTTTCTCGTAAACATTGCAGGCACGTCAAATGCCGTCTAGACTCCTCCACCACGCAGCGACTGAAACAAGTATACCCCGTGATAGCCGTCACTTCTACAAGTCTTTTGACAATGGAATAGCCTTGGTGAGGGTAGGGTGGAGGGCTTCATCCAAGGAAATTCAACAATAGCTGGTATTGTATTAGGGGAGGCTCCTGAATTATAGCTTAGGGTTTTAGGAGTATTTTGTTATCATAAGTAGGATTGAGAGTTAGTCTCTCCACTGCCATATTGGCCAAAAAGGCTGCTTGCAGTGCATAATATTAGAATTAGAATTTAAGGTACCAGGGATCATCATCATCATCATGTCACCCTTCTCCCACCTGAGGCAGGGTCGGGTGTGCGGGTTCTGATCCTCCAGGTCCCCATCCACTCCACAAGCCTCCATGTCCCTCTGCACCACCTGCACCCACGTCCGTTTTGGTCTTCCTCTACCCTTGGTGCCCCCAATCACCCTCAGTCCCATAATGGCCCTGAGGGTGATTGGGGGCACCAAGGGTAGAGGTATCGGGGATATATTGGATAAAACACAGTGGTCATCCTAAAGGGTGGAAGATAACCTTCACCAAGCAAAAAAAGCATAACCCAAATGTTATACTGATACTTGTATACTGTTTCAAATATGATTGATCAAGGTTCAACAAAACATAGGGTTAAGAACTCACAGTTAAGTTGTTACGTACATGTTATAATATTAAATTGTTCCGCCTTTAACATTTAAATTGGCCCTCTCGGCCAACGGTCAAAATTTTATCTTTGACCGCAAACTTTCCAACAGTCTACTCCTTTACATTATACTGAGTGCTGAGGGAGATATGAGGGAGATCTTACGAGAAAGAGTTCTTGAGAAAATTACTGACATCATCCGGTAGTGTCATTGACGTCGATCACCGATTTCATTTGTCCATGAAAGTGCGTGCCAACTTCAGAGAATCAAGGATAAGAAATGTGGCTGAAGCCTTTTGAGGGAGGGAGAGAGAGAGGAGATAGGGAAAAGAGAAATGGAGAGAGAAAGGGGACAGGGAAAAGGAAAGAGAGAAGGAGGGATGGAAAAAGGAAGGATTTGTTGTTGTTTGTTGGTGTTTTAGGACCCTTCAACTACAATGGTCAGTAGGGCCCAGAAAGACGGTCATACCATGACGGGGTGTAAAGTGCCTTCCCTCCATGGTGACATTAAATAAGAACAAAAGCCCAATAAAAGCAATAATGAGATAATAAGGCAAAAGCCAAAATGGTCAGAAAGATAAAAGGCAAAAACCAAAACAGACGCAAATAAAAAGGCAAAAGCCAAAACACACACAACGATAAAAACGCAAAAGCCATACGGACACAAAAATAAAAGGCAGCAGGCCAAAGCAGATGCAAAATTAAAAGACAAAAGGCCAAAATGCATACACAAACATAAAACGGCAATAGCCATTAAGATGACTACCTCACAAAATGAGGCTAAAAGTGAGCTCTCAACCCCCTGGGGGAGCGGCGAGTTGCGTTGGACACACCAGTTCTCGTCTGATCACTGAAGTTAAGCAACGCAACCCCAGTTAGTACTGACATGGGTGGCCGCTTGGGAAAACTGTGTACCGCTAGTATCCAAAAATCGTCGCATTAGTGTAGTGTCTGTGCAGTCCCTGCATCAGAACTACACAGTGGACGGGGTTCTAATGACCTTGTAGTTGAAGGGCCCTAAAACACAAACAACAACAACCCCCCCTGGGAGTCGTCTCCAAGGGAGGTGGAAAGCCTTAGACCAGTGGTGGCGAACCTGTGACCCATCGAGCAATTTTAAGTGACCCGAGCGTGATCATATCTAGTTTATCGTCATGGGGGCATCACGGAAAAATGAGGGACTGTAGGTTGAGATGGTATGGACCAGGTGGACGGCAACCTGGTGGGAGGTAGGGCATAAAATTTAATAGTGCTTGCACCTGACCCGCGGAGAACTTTTTGTTTCTTTTTTTGTGTTATTGTGACCCGTCTTCAAAAAAGGTTCACCACCACTGCCCTAGACTGACTTCAGGTTAGTAACAGAGCTCATGGTATCTCTCAGAGTGACTAAAGATATGCACCACTGTGAGAGGCGCCAAACAGCAGTCTCACCATGGTTCCTGCTCACCTTGCAGTAAGTGGGAGTGGATAAGGAAGGTGTGACTGATTCATAACTGGGCAAGGAAAGGAAAGGGAGAGAGAGAGAGGGATAAGGAAAAGGGAGAGAGATTAGGGGGTAGGGAGGAGAAGGAGAGGGCATAGGGAAGGGAGAGAGAGAGGAAAGGGAGAGGCAAGTAGACAGGTTTTTCTTTAAGGATCTATCATTGCAGGACAATTGATGTTTTTTCCATAAATTGTAAATATTTATTGTTAAAGTTTTCACACATCTATAACAAACATTAAATAGTCCCAAATTGTATATTTTGCTTTATTTTTTGCTGTTTGCTTAGCTCTGGAAGTTCTGAAGGACGTTACCCAACACCTGCAAGGGTCGGAGACTAACTTACATGCCTGAGAATTATGCAATATATGCATTTGTTTTCTTTATATAAAGATTACCTACAACCGACACTGGTTCTGCTGCTGTCGTGGTCCTTATTTGGTAGTGTGCTTGATTGTGGAGATCAGTAGAAATCGCATAGGTCCCCCTTGCCAAGCCAGAAACACTACAACACAGCATACCAGTAAAATTTCCAAGTGTAGGAGGTGGACATTAGTAGATGGTCTCGTACAGTAGGTAGACAGCCCAACGTTACAAAAGGAAATAACCGGACTTGGCAATTCAGCCCGCAAGTTGCTGAGGAACTGAGGTGATTTAAAATATTCGTTTCACCCGGAAATCACTAAACCACTCCTTCTGTGTCAGCAGCTCGCCAAAGGTAGTTTTCATTTGATCATTATAATGCATTCAGAAATAAGCCTAAGTTCGCAGGAGGAGGTGTCCTACATTTTAGATATCCCTACTTCAATGTACAGTATCTCTAATGATAGGGTGTTAATGAAATAAGGAAGTCAAGTTCTTCCTTTTGGCACGCTATTTCTTACCATGTAAACATGTGAAACAAGTTCAAATGAATGATACGATGAAAAAAAATCATGCGTACGATGGAGGGTCATTCACATTTGTATTGAAATTATCATTCCGAAAGCTTTTGCAGTCTAAAAATGGCAGGGTCAGGTACCCATTTGTCCTGCTAGAACCAGGAACCCACGGAACTTGTTTATTTGACGTTGGCTGATTTCCTTCTTTGGGACACTTTTCTCTACTGGAGCCAGCGAGCGAGTGATCGAATCACAGTGGAGAAACAACTTTTCTTCCTATCGACAAAAGCCATCCTCTTATCCGAAAGAAGTTGCTCACCTTGACCAGGTTCGAACCTGCGGCCATGGAGCGGAATTAAACACACAAGAATAAAATGATAACAAATTATTGGATATTAATACTCGTTGTGGGAATTAACAGAAGTATAATTTAATGACGTAGGCCTAATTTGAAATTTGATAGACCCGGGATAAACACTGCTAGGTGTAAAAGCAACTAAGGGTTTGGGGCGCAAAATGTTTAAGTTTTTTGTCATTATTGGGTTACGGCAAGCGAAAGTTAGACACTTGCCACAGGCGCTTCATACCCCCGTTACGGCACTGAGGGACATCACGGAAAAAATGAGGAGAGTAAGTTGAGGTGGTATGGACACGTAATGAGAAGAGAGGAGGAGGAGCTCGTTAGGTCCATTACAGGAATATGGGTAGTTGGAACCACCCGGGGCAAGTGGAGATGAAAGCAGACATGAGAGCAGCTTGTCCTTAAGGATATGGTAGTGTGTCGGGTGGATGAGGACCTGGTGGTAGATTGGTGGGAGTGGCGGGCAAGAATGCATAGACCCAAGCCTACCACAGACAAAATAGGGGTATTATGATGATGATTGCTTTAGACCTTTATATATAACTATAACGAAGTAGCGTATTTTAAATATTTATAGCTCTCAGACAATTAAAGGTAGCCCAAAAAGTAGCGTGTCGCCCAATTTGAATTTTTTGTAGCAAGGACACTTAAAAAGTAGCTCAATCCGCTACTTGTAGCCCAATCTCGCAACACTGCACCGGGGCAAGGAGCGAGCTCCTACACCTGGCAATTTTGCGTCGTCTTCTCGTTGCATAGTGGAGAAGATTCTTTTACGTGCAAATGCCACCGTACACTGCACAGGACCTCGGCTTTACTTCTCATCGGAAGAGATGTGCAGTCGGGGCTTTTCTCTCTTTATCACCCGACAGAAGTCAACCCACCTCGAATCAGTATCGAACCTGGAACCACTGATACAGTAGTCGAGCGTGCTACCCTCTGCGCCACCGAGGCGGGCTATACACATTCCTAGGTGTAAACAACAAAAATTTTGTCAACAAACATTGATCCGAGATGTATTCATCTTCAGATCCTGATTATACGACCTCCTCCAATTTAAACTATAAGGTGCTATAAAAATACCAATGACAAAGGGGTATGTTTAATCCCTTAGTCCATCATAGCGCCTGCTTTAATGACTCGGTTCTTCTAAGCGCAGATGACATAATTTGCACGCAAGTCTCAGCATTATTCTTGCATCTTGTGCGGCCACGTTGCATTGGACACACCAGTTTTCGTGAGATCACTGCAGTTAAGCTACGCAAACCCACGTCAGTACCAACGTGGGTGGTTGGTAGAGAACGTTGGGTACTGCAAATTTCCCCTCTCCTACATCCCCTGCACCTACTTCCTCCTCTCCCGCGAGCAGGCTCCTAAGGGTTCGGCCTGTTATGGCTGCTTGGCTTACCCCCAACCCGTTAGTGTAACGTAGAACATAGTGTGCAATGTCAATCCTGGCTCTTTCGGACGAGAGGGTAAACTCACCACATGGGTCACTTGTGGCAACCCAATGAAAGGTGCATATGAGGTTCCTCCCTCATCCGAGAGAAACTACCCACTTTCTCACACTCCTGGTGTTCTGTAGATGGCCTTAAGGACGGAAAATCCTGACGTTAAATTAAATAGCTCTAGAAGCCCCTTAGGATCCAGCCTACATCATCAGATGAACTATAGTTAGACACTAATACCTGCGATCAGGGCAGAATGGAAGGGTTTATTAAGCGATGACCTACTGTACAGATATACTCTTTTACCAGGTAGCAATTATCCATATCTTTCTGTATAATTAACTCTAAGATTGGAAATTGAAGTTCAATGGTCAATCCAGCTATTAATAAAAAATATCTTTAGGACGTCAGTAATTCGTGGCATAAAGGGTCTGGTTAGACTGATAGCAATTATATACTGTAGTAACTTTACATTGATGTCAGTAAGCTGTAACTAGATCTGTCAACCTCCTAACTACAACAGCCTAGTTTAATGTTTATAGTTGACGAAAGCATCATGTGACGTGTAAAAAATATTTGGTAAAATTTTGTCGACATTGAATTGCATTCAGTTAACTATTGGCAAGGATTAAACAACATTTCTTGCGGCGATGTATTAACAGAAAAAGTATTTTTGTAGTCACCGCATAAAAGTGAGACTCAAACGAGAGAGTAGTGTCAGGTGGTGTGTTTATTGAGTTAAAGCATCTCGACGCTATCGAAGGCATTTCTTTTATCGTCAGTAAGACGAGCAGTTTGGTTTCATCGACATTGTAGGCAACTGTTGTGAAGTTCTCCCTCCTTCCTTAACTCACACATTTACCTGACATTTACAACCACCTCACCTATAATCAATTCCAGTTAATGGACTAGTAACAAGTAACTATCACTTCTGCAAACAGAATTTAAGGTAAGGTCGTTAAAATAATAACCCTTTCGTTATCACATAGCAAATTTGTTCATTATCTTTTATATAATGTACGTTCATCCATACGGGATGGGCAGTTCACATGATACGAATGACTCACCAATGGTTGATTTTTTTTCTTTTCTACCTTTTTCAAAATTTCTGCTAAGACTCCAGATAACATAAATGCTGTAACTGCTAAAAACATTTTTGGTTGAATGAGTTTCATAATTGATGCAGCCAAGTTGCATTGGACACAGCAGTTCTCGTGAGATTACTGAAGTTAAGCAATTTAACCCATGTGGTTGGTAGAGAACGTTGGGTGCTGCAAAGTTCCCCTATCCTACATTCCCTACACCTACTTCCTCCTATCCCGCGAGCAGCCTCCTTAGGGTTTGGCCTGTTATGGCTGCTTGGCTTAATCCCCAACCCGTTAGTGTAACAAACCATTCGGTAGTTGACAGTCTCTTATTATGAAAATGTGAAGTGTGCTCGACTACTGCGCCAGTGGTTTCAGGCTCGATACTAGATCGAGGTGGGTTGGCGTTTTCGGGCGAGAGAGGTCCCGAAACCCAACTCTGCCACAGGCGGGATAAGCGAAGAAGTCAACCATGAACTCATGCGGGAGCTCACGCTCGACATACGACAAGCGATGTGGGAACAGGACCTGTTGAACACTGGTAGTTCTACACCTACTTGCACAGGATGGGGAGAGCAGACTCGGCAGAGTGCCTGTTTTTCCCAGGGACACATAACGATACTTATCATATGCTGTTTGCCTGTGACAGAAGGTGAGCTGGGTTGCCTGGTTCCTGAGATCGCAATGGGCACCATGTGGTGTCAAGTCACGTAAAGGGCATACTAAATGAGGAGGGATCCAGGTTCACCCTGATGACTGATGAAGCCCTAAGGGATAAGAAAGGACGTAGTCTGAAGTAATGCGTTAAATGGTTCAGGGCTAGTGTTCACGGGGTGATGGTAGGTGTTTAGTCGGCTGCCCAGCAATGGGAGTTCGTAAACACATTTCACCTACCCCAATAAACAATGAGTTCATCCATGGAAATGGGCCTCTGATCGAGATCGGTGATGACAAAACCTATGGTTTGGTGTATTTGTCGTTATGCCAAGTCACCTGTTCACCTACAAAACCACCTGAATACTTCTGCCAGGTGTAATTAGGATTCATTGAGGTCAGGGGAGTTCCTACATCTGGAAATTTAATGATCTACACGTACTGTATAGGGCCTAATTTTCTCTTGTAGGAAAAGTAACACACCGCATGTTAATGGCTTTATAAGATCTTCGGGAACTCGGTGGTAACGTGCCTGATTCACAGTTTCCAAATTCACTACGAGAGCCGGCGCTAAATTTTTAGCACCTTACACTAGACACTGAATCGCGCCCTTTTTTATTAGATTAAAATATTATTTAAATTAATACTGTATGCTGTGAAAATTTTTTATTAACGGCGCCGTGTGGTGCGTATGATGTTGTCACAGTTTGTAAAACAACCCTTTCCTACACTACGGTACACATCAGGAGGTGGCGAACAGAAAAGGTTTAGTCACAGGAATAAGAATTTTCAGGAGAGACAAAAAAACCGTTATCGTTAACATGGCTTTGAATACACTAACCGTTGACATTATCCCAATTTCTTATGGGATGAAATTAGTTTTGACCAATTTGAATGTGAACACATTGTAGGAAGAAGCAACCTAACGAAAAAAATATCCTTAACTCAAAATTTTTATTTTGGTGACTAAATTCATTCTGTTCACCACCTCCTGATATGCGTGCAGACCGGAAAATCCCCAAGTATAGGTACTACTCCTCACCTCCTAGCATCAATAAATTATCGCTATAAATATTCAGTAATCTTACAGAAATAAGCATGAAGACAGATCACAAAACCAGATGTTTTACTAACGTAGGTACGCAATGGTGATAAGGAAGATCAACCCATTCAACCCGCTGCCCCGTATGGGGTATGAGATTATTAATTCGTAAAAGAACCCTTTTTACTAGACAATGAGTAGATGAGGCAAAATTGCAAGGTATAGGAGCTCACTCGTAGGTGTCAGGAGAGTGACGCCGGAGCGGCAAATTGCGTTGGACACACCAGTTCTCGTCTGATCACTGAAGTTAAGCAACGCAACCCCAGCTAGTACTGACATGGGTGGTTGCTTGGGAAAACTGGGCACCGTTAGTATCCGAAAATCGTCACATTAGTGCAGTGTCTGTGCAGTCTCTGCATTAGAACTACGCGGTGGGCGGGGGTCTAATGACCTTGTAGTTGAAGGGCCCTAAAACATCAGCAAACAACAACAACCAAAGCCTCCTAGATGGTTGGACACACCAATTCTCGTCTGATCACTGAAGTTAAAAAACGGAACTCAGGTTAGTACTGACATGGGTGGCCGCGTGGGAAACTGGGTACCGCTAATACCCAAAAATCGTCGCATCAGTGTAGTGTCTGTGCAGTCTCTGCATTAGAACTATGCAGTGGGCGGGGGTCTAATGACCTTGTAGTTTAAGGGCCCTAAAACACTAACTTATTAGCCATTTTATTTATTCCGGATTGTATACAGGCCCAGTTCAATCTTGTATATCGCACGAAGCGATGGCAGAAAACTGTCTCCAAAACTTAGTGGGCGAGGGCATTCAGGGATATCAAACGAAAGGTACTGGACGACCTCAAACGAGCAATAAAAGAATTGGGTTCTAAAGATTAACCAGGGTAAAGAGAGTGCATAGTCTTCAATTGAAAGGAGGAGAGCAGGAGGGTAAAGTCCTTTGTGGGGGTAAGGTAAGAATGGATCAGGTTTAATGTTGAAGGGAAGTTCTATAGATCGATCGCAGGACTATTGTTGGTTATTGAGATAGACCCAAGAAATTAGAACTGAGTGAAAGTAATTCATAAAGTAAAATGTGTGGTAGAGAAATGCACATGGCCAAAACTGAGTGCGCTGTGCATATTAGAGGTATTTTTATGAGTGGAAGACCTCACAGAGAAGAGAAAGTTTCTGCCACGCTTTGGGCATGTCGTATAAACGTGAATACGACTTCCACTCGCCGTAATAAAAGAGTGACGCAAACGTAAGAGCATATAGGTTACACGACGAGACGTAGTAATGAATATACAGTACACTAGATCAGTCACTAATGTATTTGGGACATAGCAGTGATTATGTACATAATATTTGACGGGTCACAATCGCGTGAAAGTGGCGCCCTCTTTGCTGGGTGCCCGCCTACTTTGCCGACCCTGAGACTAATAACAGATGTGTTTACTGTACATTGACAATTTGGGAAACAACGTAAACAAGTTAGCCTTTGCCCACGAGGAAATAAGTCTTACTTTCCTTAAAGTATTGGTAACAATATTATGGTAGATCCGAATTAAAATGCTGTCAAAGGTGAGTTTGTGGCAACAACATGCGTCATAACGTTTTTATTTCATTTACGTACAACAGGCTATAAATAGTTTTAAAAAACGATGATGTTGATAAACTTAAGGGCGTTCCTTGATCATTCTTCTTATGTCTAAAGCTGGGGTTTAACCGTGAAAGTAGTGTAACATATAATTTTTCACATTTATACAGTAATTCCACTTACCATTTGATAAACACGTAAAATAACCCTAACAGAATTACAGACTGGGTGCAGACATCCCTGGAATTTCCAGCTAAAAATTAATACATCTTATGGCGCTCTAGCTGTGGACGCTACCTTGTTTCTGTAATACGTTCTAAAAGCTTATTGCTAGTTTTGATTTGGTTTATTTGATTAAACTCCCTGCTGAGAAAAATTACAGGGTACAGGTCCTGTAAGTAGACAAGTTCTCCCAATGATTTTCGTTTTCTAGTAAATCATGTCAGTTTTATGTTACTTGTGGAGGAGGTGGTTCGCATCACCTGAAAAAGCTAGTGGGTGTTCATTTACTTCCTGGAAACATCGTACATACAGGGCCGCAGAGCCTCGTACAGCAGGGCCGCGTTTACCACTAAGCAAATTAGGAAGGTACATGCCTGTGGGGCAGGCCCCCCAAGACGGCCCAGCCAATATTCCTACGGGTTCCAGACGCCTGGCTGGGGTGCCCCCAGTCAAGAGCATGTTCAATGGACCCGCAGACCCGAGCTTGCCACAGGCGGGGTAAGGGTATGATGATGATGATGATGATGTTACAATGGATGCAACCGATCTGCCTCTGTGGCCCAGTGGTTAGCGTACTCGGTAACTGTGTCAGTGGGTCTTGGCTCGATACTGGACCGAGGTAGGTTGTTTTCTTTCAGGCTAGTGAGAGGCCCCAAGTGCGCCATCTCTCGGATGAGACGTAAAATCGAGGTCCAGTGTGGTGTACGATGGCATTTGTATATCAAAGAACCCAAAGAATTCTCAAGTGTAGGAGTTCCCCAACGAGCAATAGACCGACCTTAAATAAGCTTAAGGGATGCAGCTTTGGGCGGCAACCAGCTTTGGAAAAGCACCGTCCAGTGTATCATTCCTGTGCCTATTCAGAGGAGAGATAAGATAGGCATCCGACCCTGCCATAGGCGGGTAGAGGGTTAGGAGTTGCTTTTAACATCACTATTTGGAATAAAGTCCGCAAGTAGCGTTAAAAACGCTAAATTACAAAAAATGGAAAAATCTGTTCAGTCAAGCCATACCCTAGCTACTACTGCTATAACCCCGCTTTGGGTCAACATTAAGATTAGGTAATCGTTAATTCCAAATTTCCCGTTTGAAAGGATTGACGACCCAATGATACTAGAAGAAATTAAATTTCAAAAACAGATTTTAAAAAAGTTCAAGGAAAAAATATAAAGAAAGAAAAACAAAAATCGCAGTGACATTTAGCACAAAAAGTTTCCTGAGGAGAGGATCGTATTCTACCAATCAGAGGGTCCAGTTGTTCCTCTTAAAGTGGTTACAATCACTCCGCCTAAGGCCTAAGGAAACTTGTTTTGTTTTTGCCTTCTATCTTTAGTATGCTGTAAGGGGGGGGGGGGCGTTTGATGACGTTTGGCTTGACGCATCCAATTAGCAGGTGAAGGGTTGAGTGAACATAAAGTAAGTTATTTTTAACCGTTTGAAACAGAATAGTTGTTGATTTGTGCAGAACACGTAAGCACGTAAAGCAATGCAGTATATTTGTGTATGATTACTGTATAGTGAAGTAGCATTCATGCGTTTTGAAACTTACCGTATAGTAAATGGTGATGAATTCTCAGGCGGAAATGATTCATTAAGTAAAGTTAAGAATATACAGTCATTCAATTTCATAATCGAAGATTGTTTTTAACAAGCGGAGTCCTGTGATAGGAGGGTCCCAATCAAGTTGAAAGGGAAGTTTTACAGGATAGTAGTTTGGGTCGCTATGCTATGTGGATTACTATTGAGCAGTGGGGAAGAGCCACATAAATAGAATGCAAGTAGCCGAGATGCGAATGGTGCGGTATATGAGCGGGGTGTCCAAAGCTGATAGTTAGAAATGAGCAGGGGCGGATTCCGGGGGGAGCAATGCAGCAATTGCTCCTCCCTCAGTGCCTCAATGGGGCGCATATTTCAACTGATGCATGATTCAATTTTGGAACTAATGAGACATTTTTACATTGCTATCCCCATTTCTATACTGCCAGTCACTACCTCCTCTTCTCCCGTGAGCAGCCTCACTACCTCCTCATCCCCCGTGAGCAGCTTCCTAAGGGTTCGGTCTGTTATGGCTGCTTGGCTTACTCCCCAACCCGATAGTGAAACATAAACATAACAGTCCAACAGTTGCAGTGTAATCTGCAGTTGGCTAAACCACTAAGCGTGGGACCCTGTCTAAAGGGCAGTAGAGGACCTATTGCAATTGCAAGCTAGAATTATACAAGAGATTCTGAATCATCACCATCATACCCTTATCCCGCCTGTGGTGTGGCAGGGTCAAGGCTGCGGGTCCACTTTTTTTTAAAGTGCTCCCCCCTTGATTAGCCCCTGGATCCGCCCCTGGGAATGGGTATATTAGAGGAAGCCTGGGGGTGGGGGACATCGTGGAAAAATGAGGAAGAGTAGGTTGAAGTGGTAGGACACATAATGAGAAGAGAGGAGGAGCTCGTTAGGTCCATTTCACGAATGCAGGTGGTTGGAAGCACCCGGGGCAGGGGAGACCGAAGCAGACGTGGGAGCAGGTTGTCCGTAAGGATATGGCAATGTGGGGTGGACAGGGACCTGGTGAGAGATGGACGGGAGTGGAGGGCTAGAACCCGTCGACCTTACCCTGCCACAGGCGGGATAAGGGTATGTTTTACATAAGTAAGGATATGTTTTACATAAGAAATTCCAGATTCTAGCGCTGTTGTAGTCATTATACTCATCTCAGTGAATTAAACAAATCTTGGATGTGTTCTACGGCAATTGGTAGGATGGGACAATTCCTCAAATACTAAAACTTTGTTATTAGGGTTTCATTCCAACCGAAATATTGATCGTTTGAAAGATTCGGAACTATTTGAAGTTAGTAACTATAAGACTGCCATCTCAATCTAACCTAACTCACCAAAACCTAAAGCAGAGTTGTACAGTATGTATATTCCAGTTAAATAGCGCGCACTTAATATTTGAAAGATATTTTTTTACAATTTTAGACGCTGATATTCAATGATGAGATGCATAGAATAGCATTATGTAATTACGTATGTCATTAATTTTTAGATATAGCACTTTTATATCCAACGTAAACGCGCGCCAGGAAATTCTACGAGTTGACGTCCTGGCAGAGAAACGCCATGAAAAAGTAAAAATTGGTATCCAGGCACCTTTGTCTACTATGAAACTTTTTTCATAAGTTATGAATGATAAAGTTTTGTTGATAACTTGAATTCAGAACACGGAGTTACTCATTACACCCCTTCACAGATTTCATAACAGAAAGTTCTCGAAGAAGTTCGATAACAGGACGATTTGCAGTGATGAAGAAACTGTGGTTCACTGCTCTTGTACTTCATGTGCAACATTAAATGATTTTAATACATCTACCCTCTTATAATTATGGTGAATGCCAAATACTGTTAATAATATTTCAACGTTGTACTTTGATTTCAGACTTATTCTTCTGATAGGCAACAGTACTCACGACGAAGCAAAGATGGAAGTGACTGAAATTCCATATGAATCTACAGAACAGTCGAATGCTATTATTGCCAGAGATGTTTGGCTGTCATATGGTGGAAACCGAGTGACGTCTTATGCACTCAAAGGCCTGAATTTAACTGCACCTCGAGGACAAATGTAAGCAACCTACTCGTTTTGGTATTATTATGATTTAATTGCATAATTGTACTACTACACGCTAATGGTACGGTTTGACAGTCATTTTGGTGCTTTAAATTGGCTCTCAATAAATATGGCTACAGTCACTACTTTTATTTTGGTTAATTCCGAAGTACGTTCAGTATTCTTGCTGTGATTATATCTGGCACAACCCAGCCGCCTTAAGATTTATTCATATGATTATAACTGAAAGAATTAAAATATTTGCCAACACCTCTCTCCATTCTTTTATTTTTCTTGTCAGTTCAGTCTCTTTAGCGTAAACACATTAATTGTTCTGCTGACTGATATCATATGGAATATTTTAAAACTGGATTAATTTCACTGTCCTTTCACGAGAATTGAATCTACCTCACCCTACTTAAATACTTGTTTATAACCGTTGACCTTCAAAAGTTATTGTGGCTGGACATTAGGGGCTAATTGGATTTTTTTCTCCTCTGTTTACCCTGTAGTTCACATGATAACACGCATGAGTAAACATGCATGTTGTTGTATTCAAGTAGAGTGAAAAATATTATTGTTATTATTTTTGGTTTTTTTCCGTTAAAAACAACTAATAATAGACAGGTAATAAGTTGGGTAGTCGTGGTGGGTAGTTAACGAGTTTGTTTTTAATAAATACGTTTCCATGGTTGGTGAATGAACAGTTTTAACTCTCCCTTTACCTTGAACTAAAGCATTGGTCGACAACATGATGAACTGGTTGACTTATTGAATTATTTAACTTCGACCTGTTTTTCTAAAGATTTCTTCAGCATTGAAATACAAGAGGCTTTTAATGCAAAGTGACGTCGTGAGACATCATCAGAAAGGCAATAGCTAAGGGACGATGAGCTCACTCGAGACCAGTTTTTCTCTGATGTAATTATTATTCGCCCTCAAAAGTCTTTGTTTTCGTACTTGTTCTCTTTTAGCTTAGATTTAATGCACAAAGTACAGGATAGTCATAACGATACCAGGCTTGCCTCACTATCTTTTTCAGGTGACCTCCTGCTTAAAAGATGAGGTGCCTTTTCTAGACAATGGTATAAGGTATTATCTTATCAGATGTATTTATGTGTGATCTGTATGATTGGCAGATATCTCGAAGGACGGTCTTGGCTTGCTATAATGAAGGACTTTTAATTCACCTTGTTCCTAAACATCCTCCCATCGATGGTATTTATTTGGTGTGTTTGTCAAATAAGCAGGTGTAGACAATTTTAGATCAAAAATACTTTAAATATTGCATCTTGATACTGATGAAGTAGTGCATTCGGTAGGTTCTCAGGTAAGGCAATGTAGAGGTGCCAGGTAAGGCAATGTAGAGGTGCCAGGTAAGGCAATGTAGAGGTGCCAGGTAAGGCCCCTGCATTGCGACTGATTGTAGGTGGAGGCTTTAGTGACCATGTTGGCAAAAATAGGCAGGAATATGAAGAAGTGCGTGGAAGATGGCGGTACGGAATATTAAGTCCACAAGGACATTACTGTATTTTAGAAGCAGCAAGAGCACATGGTTCAGGAAGAGGGATAAAAACCTTATTACGTTTCCTTCACCACAGGCAGGGTCTCGGATAGATTTCTTTATGGTTACAGATCAGCATAGGGCAGAGGTTCGTGATTACTGGACTCTCCCCAGTGAAGATTTCCAAAAAAGAAGGCGGGCACAGGTTACTTATGTTAGGGATCTTAGTAATGAGGCGGGTAAGGCACATTCGCAGAAAAGAGAAAAGGTTATTAGGTGGCGGAAACTGACCACCAAAACAGAGGAATTCAAGGAGGAAATGCACAGGTAGGTGGACTGGGAGTGAGAAGGAACTGCTGGTGCCATGAGGGACAGGGTTGCCAGAAAGATTAGAAAATTTGGGGAACCAATTTTACTTAAGGCTAGAGTACAACTTACATTCCAGGGCAGGTAGACGTGGTGGTGGAATGAGAAGGTACAGTATGTACAGACCAAGACCACAGCTAGGAGAATCATTGCCTTTGCCAAACATCACAATAATGAGAACCTGTTTGATCAGCTAAGGACAAAAGAAGGAGAGAGAAGTTTTTAAACTGGCCAAGGCTAGAGAGAGGGCAAATAAAGATATAACCCGAACCATAACATTTAAGGACGGCAAAGGTAGGGTCTTGCTTCTCCCTGCTGAAGTAAACATGAGGTCCTCTGCGTAGTTCTAATGCAGGAACTGTACAGACACTACATACACTTGGGTATCAGTGATACCGAGTTTTTCCAAGCGGCGACCCATGTCGGTACTAGCTGGGATTGCGTTGCATAGCTTAAGTGATCAGACGAGAACTTGTGTCCAACGCAATGCAGCCGCTCCCGCTTCTCGGGTAGTGGAAAGGGTGCAGGGGGAGGAGATAGATAGTTACGGCCCTTAGGAAGATAAAGATCGAAAGCTGTATGGCTAGATAGGATCCCCATCGAAGTATCCTGGGACCACGGGAATCCGGTGGCGTGAGAATCTGATAGTACCACTCTTGAAGGCAAAGGTGGTCTAGGACTGGTAACTATAGCGACATTAAGCTTATGAGCTGTTCCATGAAGCTCTGGAAGAGTTATAGAACGTCACCTATGGGATAGAAGTAGTGCCCAGGGAAATCAGTTCGGGTTCATGGCTAATAGGTTTGCAATGGAGTCAACCTTCAACCTGCATAGGGCAACAAAGAAAGGTCTCCTTTAGAGAGAATAGATTGTGGTATGAGAGGAGGAACTGGTTAGGTTCATTACTGCCTTACCTGGATGCAGGTTTTCGGAAACACCTTGGACAGGGGAAGGCCAAAGCGGACGTAGGGGAGATTGTACGAAGAGATGTTAGTGCGTCGGTGTAAGGGGGCCTATTGGAAGATAGGAGTCGAGGGCCAGAACCCGCAACAATTGGGATAAGGGCACGATGATGATGTTGCATCTTGTTTCACGCAGGTAAACACGGCAAGGTGGACACTGCACTTAAAGAATTCAGTTGGAAAGTTAATCAAGGTCGGTGTAGAGGAGAAGGATTGCTAGGAGGCAGTTGCCCTTTTACGATTAAAAGTTGAAAGTACTTAAATTTGTCCTTTTAGATACCAGCGGTTAGTTTTCCAGGACACTGCCGACAAAAAGCAAATTCAGAAGATATCTTGCCGGAAGCGAATTGTTTGCTCACTCGTCAATGCACGAGCTGTCGAGTTGTGTATCTCCATTTCTCAGGCCAATTCACATCATTCGTTACATCTCCTCTCTGTTAATTTATTATACTGCATTTGGTTTCTTAATTTAGCCATTTTCCGCCTACGGCAAGGTCGAGTACCATGAATCTGAAATTGAATAATAGACGGAGGTGAAGAAGATAAAGGTTTTGGGTCTTTAAAATATTTGCAAAAAGTTCTCTTATCAAGCTAGTACAAGTTTGAAAGTGAGAGACCTTGGCCTGAGGCCCGAAAAATCGAGGCCTGAGCCGTATCTGGATGACGGAAACGTATCGGATAGAAAGGCAAAGAAGTTTAAGGTTATTACATACCGGATACTCATAGGTGTATTGTTGGTTGGTAGTTTTTATGGCTTTAGGTGGAAATTTTCCGTTTTTCTCATATTCCCTTGAATTACCACAAAAGTAAAATCGAAAGCATTTCTCTGATGACTGCTACAGCATACTGTATAGGCATTTAATATTTACTGGCCGCCGTGACCATAACCATATTCAGACAAACCTCTCATCTACGCACCCCACTTCAATGGACTTCGGATGTAACGGTTCGATGTTCTGTAGGAAGAGGCGGGTAGCCGAGACGAGATGCGATGTCGAGAGCTGATAGAATTAGGAATGCGTATATTAGAGGTAGCCTTAGGGTGATGGACATCGCCGAAAAAAATGAAGGAGAGTAGGCTGAGGTGGTATGGACACGTCATGAGAAGAGGGGAGAAGGAGCTCGTCAGGTGCATTCCAGGAATGCAGGTGGTCGGTAGCACCCGGGGTAGGGGGAGACCGAAACAGACGTAGGAACAGGTTGTCCGTAAGGACATGGCAGTGTATGGGGTGGACGGGGACCTAGTGGGAGATAGACGGGAGTGGTTCGCAGGATGACGGGACGCAGACCCGACCCCGCCGCAGGCGGGATAAGGGTGTGATGATGATGTACGAGATTCCATTGACACTCTTACAATTCGTTGGCACAACAGATAGCCCTTCCTTTCAAGCTTATTATCAACACGTCCACACAATATGAAAATTACAGCAATAATTTGTGAACAGTATAAGCGTGGAAAGCAATTTATGTTGAATTCATTTTAAAGCCCGAACCCACCCTAACCCTTCTCTATAACACCTGGCCAGAGAATTCCAAGCACCAGCTCTGAACAAATACCGGTAGTAGCCACCAGCACTGCTTTAGAGGAACTTCATAGCTTCTCTGACTCAGTATAATAAATGAATCTGAGTCCCCCACTATAATGATCACTTCAGTGTGTGTACTGAGCCCTTCAACTACGATGGTCATTACAGCCCCGTCCAATGCATAGCTCTAATGCAGAGTCTGCACGGACACTACGCCGTTACGACGATTTTGGGTATTAGCAGTGCCAAGTGTTCCCAAGCGGGCACCCATGGTAGTACTAGTTGGTGCTGCGTTGTTAACTTCAGTGATCAGACAAGAACTGGTGTGTTCAACGTAATACAGCCGCTCTGTGTAAACTGTTTTTACGGCATAATACATCACTACTGAGAGTTGCTATAGTGGGTTTATAACTCAAAAAAAATCCCTTCCCATCTGCTTACAATCGGCTTTTGCGGACCACCCCTACTCCGTAGATGAGATGTTTACCTGTATTCGTATATCAATAACATGGACGGTCTGTTCTGCTATGGTATGAGTTTTGTGACCCGCTTCGGTAGCGCAGGATGTAGCATGCTCGATTTACTGTGTCAGTGGTTCCAGGGTTCCTTCGGATGAGGCGTAAAACGGAGGTCTCGTGTGATGTACGATGTCATTGGCACGTAAAAGTACCCTCTCTACTATACAATGGGTAGATGAGGCAAAATTCCCAGGTGTAGGATTGTTTGTTGGTGTTTTAAGGCCCTTCAACTGCAAAGGTCATTAGAGACCCGTCCACGCCATAGTTCTTATACAGAGACTGCACAGACACCACACTAATGCGGCGATTTTTTTGGGTATTAGCAGTACCCAGTTTTTCCAAGTGGCCATTCATGTGTACTAGCTGGGGTTGCACTGCTTAACTTCAGTGATCAGACGAGAACTGGTGTGTCCAACGCAATTCGCCGCACCCCTAGGTGTAGGAGCTGGCCCCTGGCGTCAGTGGAGTGCCCCAGCAAACACTATCAGAAACATTATCCACCAACACAGTGAATAGTATGCAGCGGGAAACATAGATACCGAAAAGAAAGGGTGTGACGTCAGTTAAAAATATCAAATGGCTTATGGCGTCATGTGAGGACGATGATAGTGAAAGCGATCCGTCCCGTTTTGCCATCCCAAGGTCGTCTCGTTCAAAGAAGTAGGAAAGGGCTTAACCTTTCCAGTGCACAGTGTTTTTTTGTAACCTAAAGTGCACTGTGGGGTCATAGTGACCCCAACAAATAATAGTATATTATTAATTTAACAAATAGGATTTATTGATATCAGGCAAAGTAAAATCAAGACAAATATCTTTAAAGTAATATACATAATTAAATTTTAGTTTACTACAGCTAAAACAATGATATTGAGTGTTCTTTGCATATGTACACTTTACAGCTGGCACATCGATAAGTTGTCTTGCGATCACTTTTTCCTGGACATTTGCTATCTCTGCCATGTTAATTCTTATATAACGTAAAGCGCATTGTGGGGTCTATATGACCCCAACAACAAAAGCAACTCCTAACCCTTTTCCCGCCTATGGCAGGGTCGGGTACCCATTTGTCCCTCTGAATGGACACAGGGTGATATATTGGTTGCCGGTTGCCGGCCAAAGCTGCACCCCTACGCTTATTTATCGTCGGTCTAGTGTTCGTTGGGGAATGCTACCGACGCCAGGGGGCGAGCTCCTACACCTGGAAATTTTGCCTCATCTATCCGTTGCGTAGTAGAGAGGGTTCTTTTACGTGCAAGCGCCATCGTACACCACACGGGACCTCGGTTTTACTTCTCATCCGAAAGAAGGCACACTCGCGGCTTCTCTCACGCCCCAAAGAAGCCGACCCACCACGGTCCAGTATCGAACCTAGAACTACTGGCGTAGTGTAGAACTACTACCACTACGCCACCGCGGCGGGTTTTGTCTATATGACCTCAACAAACTTTGAAAATAAATTTATTTGTTACAAAAAACAATAAAATTGCCCAAATGTGGGCATCATGTTAACAAATATATAGAATGAGAATAGGTGCAAGGAAATTTACATAGGATAAATAAAAAAAATTCTATCATAAAAATTAAGTATGGTGGGGTCAAATAGACCCCACGATGCACTCGAAAGGTTAAATGGCATTACAACAGCAATGGAAAGTAGGGATCCTGCAAGTATGCGTGAAAAAATGGGCACAAAAATTGAAATAATGGTGAGGTGCTTTGGGGGGGGCGAAGTAGTGAGGAAGCACTGGCGATAGGCGACGATTAGGCTAGGGGTTGACCAGGAATTGGTATAGCCAAGTTCTGTTTTTGTATGTAACTTTAATATCAGAAAACGTTGTGCAAAATTTAGCAGTGCACATGTTGCATAAGAAGCGAACAGTTGCGTCATTATGTGACTGACGTCATTTGTCAGTACACGAAATATGAGTACTCTTAATAGGGTGATAATAAGATCACAAAATGAGGATAAGACACATCCTAAGTGCAGAGTGCAGCTATTTTAATTTCTAATATTCTCATTATTTCCTTTATTTTGTAATCTGGTTCAGTACTCAAAACTTGCAGAACTAGACTCCTTTAATGAAACATGTAACCCCTTTTCACCTGTTTCAACTGCTGTACGAGTTTATTTATATGGCATTATCTTGGTGGGATGCTATTGTTCCTTTATTTTGAAATTTATGGGTTAACTTCAAAATTCGAGTATTACCTCGCTAGGACAGTATACAGTATCTAGAAAATCTGACGGAAATGCTATATTCGTTACTAATGGTATGAAAACATAAAATGTCGTTTCATATTATATAATGAATAATGCACAACCTTAAGAGTCCAAAAGTCCTATGTGTAGCACTGAAATGTCCTAATTATTAAAAAAAAGGAATATGTAGTTCATTTTTAATGAGGGCACTAATTTAGTGAGATGGGAGCAGAGGTTTCGTTTAGCTTAGTTGTAATTTTAAATGTTGGTTTGGACGGGTAGTAAACATAAATGCTTTCCGTTTCGTTCGTTGGTGTTTTAGGGCCCTTCAACTACAAGGTTATTAGGGCCCCGTCCACTGTGTAGTTCTAATGGAGAGACTACACAGACACTACACTAATGTGACGATTTTTGGGTATTAGCGGTACCCAGTTTTCCCTGCCATAGGCGGGAAAAGAGTTAGAAGTTGCTTTTAATCTGGAAGTGGAATGGAGAGATGTCTTAAGTTAGCAATATCGCGACCTACTTCTGGACTTATGTTGTATGATCTCTGAATTGCGGTTATGAGGAAGTGTGATCCATTTTTTCCTTTCTGTAGAATTGAAGAGGTTTAAACTAAATACTGTACATAACTTAGCTTTCAATTGGGAAGGGCAGGAAAATGATGGTGACGTACTCTCTAGGGGCGAACTGGCGAAGGAGGTGCAAGGCTTAAAGTACTTAGCATCAACGTTCCAAAGCAATGGAGAGATAGACTCTGATGTGACCAATAGAATCAATGGGGATGGTTGAAGCGGAGACAGGCAGGTCAAGTCCTGTGTGATATGGGGTGCTCAATCAAGTTGAAAGGGAAGTTCGACAGGGCAGTGGTTAGGCCCACTATGCTATATGGATCAGAGTGTTGTGCAGTGAGGAAGAGCCACGTAAATAGAATGCAAGTAGCCGATATGGGAATGCTTTGGTATATGCGCGGGGTGTCGAGAGCTGATAGTTAGGAATAGGTATATTAGAGGTGGCTTGGGGGTGGTGAACATCGCGGAATAAATGATGGAAAGGAGGTTGAGGAGAGTATGGACACGTAATGAGAAGAGGGGAGGAGGATCTCATTAGGTCCATTTCAGGAATGCAGGTGGTTGGAAGCACCCGGGGAAGGGGGAGACCGAAACAGACTTGGGAACAGGTTGTCCGTAAAGATATAGTAGTGTGGGGTGGACGAGGACCTGGCGGGAGATAGGCTGGGATGGAGGGCTAGAACCCGCAGACCCGACCCTGCCACATGCGAAATAAGGGTATGGTGATGAAACGGAATACATAACCGAATAAAGACCTGAAACTTTTTGACATTTCACGCAAGGAGAAAAGTACAAGATTATGTATCTTATGTAGGCCTATACAAAGATTGGAATTCAGACTTTTCATATCCTGATTATCGCAGAAAAAGCCGCAGTTTCCATTATTGTGGTAATCCAGGCACTAATGTAATTTTAAATGTAAATAATTATAAAATGAGGCGTTTGTGAAGGCTTTTACCACTCTTAACGTCTCGCATAAACTGGAATTTCCGTCAACCAAATTCAGTTTTTTGTTGATTTTTAGTTCAAAATGGCATCCACTTGCAACCTCGCCGCACCTAGCAAGAGTGCAGGGGGTTTTCTGTAGTGGGGCATTTTGTTTTCCTAAGAACGTAAACATACTGTATTTAGGTCACCATCATCATCACACCCTTATCCCACCGCGGGCAGGGCGGGTCACTGGTCATAGACGGCCTCCTATTTCTAATGCTTTGCCAGGGCGCATCAATCCTCTTAGCTCTTTTTCTGGCTTGGATGAACAGTGGTTCGTTTGGGCCCTCTGGTCTCCCATCCCTTGCCATGTATGAAATGCAACTTTCGTTTGTTTAATAGCGGCCTCTACCTCCTAATTCCACCACATTAATTTGTCTTATTTATTCATAGATATGGCTTACTTGGTCCTAGTGGATGTGGCAAAACCAGCTTGCTAAGGAGTTTAATGGGACGAACAAAACTCAAATCTGGAGTAATATCAATATTTGGTAAACCACCTGGTGATTCGTTAAGAAGAACGGGTTTTGGAAATATGGGATACATGCCACAGGTATTTAAAATAACTGCGTATATGTCTATTTTGAAAAAATAGGAAAAGAAATGTAACCGATGAATGACAATAAATTATAAATGTATGTTAGGATTTAGGTCTTAATGACAACTTGACACTGAAGGAGACTTTACATTTATTTGGAGCGATCTCAGGAATGAAGGAAAAGGAAATTAAAGAAAAAGCAAAATTTCTGATAAATTTCTTAAAAATAAGATTTTGTGATAAACTAGTTTGCAATATGAGGTAAGATGTTAATTTTGAACTTGCCAAATTTGATCTGTGGAGATTGATCTTTGTTTTTAAATTCTAAATTAGTGGTGGACAAAAAAAGCGAACGTCCTTCGCAGTAGCCTTACTGTGTCCTGCAGATATAATAATTCTTGATGAGCCGACGGTTGGTGTGGATCCCTCTCTACGACAAAAGTATAAAGTTTCTTATTAATCTTGTAACTACTTGTTAATTTTATAACTACTTGATATAATTTTATTAGGATCTGGGACTATTTAATTTCTTTAACATGCAACGTAGAAAATCCTGTGACGATACTTGTAACGACGCACTATGTGGAAGAGGCTCGTATGGCACATAATGTAATTAATTGATAAATTCCAAAAAACGTTGCGTCTTAATTAATTCACATTTAACCCTTTCCCGTCTTTATGGTTCCCAAATGCAATCTTTAGAGTTAGATTGAATATTATAATGATTATATTTGTTGCTTGACAAAAATGCAGATTGGTTTCATGTTGGATGGCCAATTATTGGCCGAATCAACTCCTAGGCAAATAATGGAGGAGCATGGATGTGACCGACTGGAACAAGTGTTTCTAAACATTTGTATTCAGAAGAACGTTGACTCTAACAAAGATACATCTGCAGTAGTGCCATTAGAAATGAGAAATAAGTCTTCATTAAAAGGTACCGTTTATTACACAGATTACAAATATTTGCATTTTTATTGCATTGCATTTAAATACATTTAATGAATAGATAACCACGGCATGACAAAATATGGGTGTGTCAGACATTGTAAATTTGGAATTCAAAGGCCAAGATGGTTTCGGATAAAGGCTCTAGCTAGAAAAAACATACAGTTTTATTCTCGACATTTCGGGCAAGTGTATTTTTGAAATTTTATTTCTAGAGATTTATGAATATGTAGTCCTTTGTGACGGATACCTTGCTAGTGAGATTTTTCATGCGAGACCCATATGCCTAGATCTCCACGAGCACCCCAGCAACACCTTTGCCTTTCGCACCTATCCCAGTCGCTACACTGCTACATCCAACACCCCAGGATCTCCTATAATGTTGGGGTTCCCCAACCCCTCCTGCAGTGGACCTCTTTACAGATATTGTGAAGAAGAAAGCTGCACCCCTACGCTTATTTATCGTCGGTCTAGTGTTCGTTGGGGAATGCTGCCGAAGCCGGGGGGAGGCGAGCTCCTACACCTGGAAATTTTGCCTCATCTACCCGTTGCATAGTAGAAAGGGTTCTTTTACGTGCAAGTGCCATCGTACACCCACACGGGACCTCGGTTTTACTTCTCATCCGAAAGAAGTCACACTCGCGCCCGAAAGAAGCCGACCCACCTCGGTCCAGTATCGAACCTAGAACTACTGACGCAGTTTCCGAGCGTGCTAACCACTACGATAATAGGATAAAATTTGATTATTTGAATTTTTTTTCTATAAGCATCACTAACTACACATTCTTATTTACTAGGACTTGTATCTCCACCTTAATAACAGTTAAAGTAAATCAGGGTTGTTTTGTTTTCAGATTCTTGTTATTCGAAGTGCTATTGCCGCCAATAATTATGGTTTCTTTTGCGTTTGCCATTGGTCCCATTTCTGGCGTACCAGTTGGAATTGTAAATGATGACACACAAGACTTAGGACAGAGTTATCTGAGCAATATTAATAAAGACGTCATAGCACAGGTTTGTGCTTTTTTTTAACTAGTTACTAGTTTGTTCAGTTCATGAACAGGCCTGGTCTGAAAGGTATTTTAGAGTATGCGATTTTACCTGGCTGAAGTTTAATAATTCCAATTCACTCTAACGCATCTTTTGCTTGTTACTGATAATCTTTCTGAGATGGGTTAAAACAAAATTTCAAAAATGATGACATCAATCTTGTTCATGAGTAGAAAGTCGAGTATTAAGACACCAGCATTTGTTGGTGTATCAATAATTGTCATTTTTTGAATTTATAGGTTCCTTACAATAGCTATACTGAAGCAACCAAAGCAGCAATAGATGGATGGATCTCAGGAGTCATTTATATCAATGCTAATTTTTCAGATTCGATGAGACAAAGGTTTGTAATTTAATAACATATAGAGGTAATTTTTCAACTATCGATTCTACTAATTCACTATCGACCTACACGCAATGGCAAATGTTATTTTTTTCGTAGTTTTAATCGCTAATCATAGTTTCAGAACTTTATTCTTTTTAAATGCAGTACTGTCAGTAAATTTCATTTTTCCAGAATAATACAAGGAGGGATAACGAAGGATATGCATTTGGAAAATAGCTTAATCAGCGTGGCAGTGGATGAGACAAGTAAATGAATCTTTTGTATTATACAGTTGATAAACATCCTGTTTATATTTAGGCAGGCATCAGAAACTATTGAAATGTTTTCTGCTCCTTATCTTCAATTTCGCTTTCAGGGATAGTGTACGTTATGTGTCACCCGATGTGTAGTGTACGTTATTCTAACGCACACTACAGCTCACCTGCAGCTAATCTATTTCCGTCTTTAGCGTAAATATGCTATATAGCGTAGGGTGACCATTCATCCCGGATTTTCCGGGGCAGTACCGGATTCCAACTCTGCGTCCCGCATGGATACGCGTGCCGGAATTAACAATTCGTTTAAGGATTCGTCAAAATAAATTTAGTTACTGCAGTATTTCCACGTACGGATCGTATTATTTCCAGGGCCCTGCATCGGCGGCATACTGTAGGTCATGTAATGATCTGCCATATGAAGCATATTTTAATATGTGGGGTGAGACATATTGGCAAAATGCAACTACCGTATATAGTCGTGAATAAGTTGAGAAATTTTAATTGCAAAATTCGTTTTAAAAATCACAGTCGACTTTTCCACGGTTACTGCTAGTTTCGTCCGCGTCGTCGTCGCGGACTGCCGAGCCGGTCAGTCTTTATTGCCGGGCATGTAGGCGGAATTGAGCTAATCTTCATCCTACCCTTATCCCGCATTTGACAGGGTCTGATCTGCGGGTTCTGGCCCTCCACTACTGCCTATCACCCACCAAGTTCCCATCCACCACACGTGCTAACATATCCCTGTGTACAACCTGCACCCACGTGCTTCCAGTAACCTGCATTCCTGCAATGGACGTAACCAGCTCATCCTCCCCTCTTCTTATCACACAGAATTGGGCAATTTTATTGTAAAAGAATTTATTTTTTTTTCTGATTCTTAGATCCGTTCTTAGCCATGTATTTCCATATCGAAATGGCGAATGCATTTCAGAGATTTACTGAAAATCTGTTACACATGATGAACTTGAATTCCTTAGCTGGAGAAGGATTATTAAGGGTGATTTACTTTTTATTCAGACAGTCTAATTTGTCAGTGCCTGACAAGTTACTAATTTCCTTTAGAGCCGATCGTTGTTGAAGGAGAATGCAAATTTGGAATTCAGTCAGTACATTTTTCCTGCAGTACTTTTAAGGTGATTTTTTTACACAACATAAACTAAATTTTAATTTCAAACTTTATTATAATTAACTATTTCTCTCTCTACAGCATTGTATTCTTCATGGCAATGGCCTTAACGACATTGTCCTTAATAATAGACAGAAAAAATGGGACTTATGAAAGGAGTTCTATTATAGGCAAGTTGGATTATATGTTGGACCATCGTCCACAAGTTAACTCATGAACTCGGCGCCTTCCATTCTCTCTACTCCCTTTCTGACTTTTTATCCTGTCCATATGACTATCCCTTTCCACTCTTCTGGTTTTTTTTTCAAAACTCTGGACTCAAGAGTACCGTACTCTATCATCAAGTGGGAAAATGGATTAGGTAAAGAAACATCGATGTAGCTAATGATCTTCTTTATAATTTTTAGGTGTAGGAGCCATTGATTATATTTTGGCACATCTTATTACGCAAGTGCTTACTTTGGTATTTCAAATAGCCCTGTTAATGATAGTATCCTTCCAAATTCTTGGATTTACTTGCCAAGGATCCTACCTCTTAGTGATATTGTTAGCTCTCTTGCAAGGACTTTGTGGAATGACTTTGGGTAAGTTGGTAAGGATATGACATTGCCACGCAAATGTATATAAAATAATAACTCTACTGTTTACAGGTTTTACGATTTCTTCCATTTTTGAAGATGATACTAGCGCAAATGTAGTATCTATAGGAATTTGGTGCATACTGTCTTTTACACAAGGTAAATCCTGAGTTTTATTTTTCAAAGCTTGTTTCTTCTGTACCATCAAGGAAACGTTACTCTTTCGATTGGAATGGGTGATAACATTCTTGCCTTATGCTTACCCTGCCTATGGTTCTGTGTGTGAGTGTGCCATTTCACTTGCCCGTTCACCAACGCGGAATATCTAAATTGAGGTGTAACCATTATTATATTTCATAGGTAATTTCTGGCCCCTTGAAGGCATTGCTGATGGTATGAGACACATTTGTTTGGCTTTACCACAAACATATGCAATATATGCTATACGAAGTATTGTAAACCGTGGTTGGGACTTATTATCTTTGGAAGTTATTGTGGGATTTTCTTCTACAATCGGATGGTCAGTATTCTTCTTAATGTTTTCCTGGTTTTGGTCTACTCGAAAGAAAATGTGAATTAATGTGTTTTATAAATGGATTTAATAAAATTTACGTCGTGCATTTGGTTTTATTGCTCACTGTGAAACTAACCGTTGGCACGTTGTTGGATATTTATCCTTTCTGTGTTTTAAACACCATAAATTGTAAATATCAAACTAAAATTTGTTGTATTGATGATAATTATTATATATTTATAACATTTTTGCGGAATTTTTTGTTAATAAAAGTTGCTTACGTTTCTGTTAGCAAACAAATTATATTTGACTGTTTGAAAATTTATATACAAACACGATGGCATAAGCTGGTAATTGCAGATTCTTGAGCTTACGATTTGCAGGTTCGATCCTGGTCAAAACGAGTGGTTTCTTCCGGAAGACAGGCCAACGAATTCTGAAAACCTTAAAGTACGTTTTCTATTGAATAGGATGTAAAACCAAGCGTGACCTTAGGTCAGTGGTGGCGAACCCTTTTTGCAGACGGGTCACAATAACACGAAAAAAAAAACAAAAAGTTGTTCGCGGGTCAGGTGCAAGTACTATTAAATTTTATGCACTACATCCCACCAGGTTCCCGTCCACCCCACACACTATCATATCCTTCCGGACAACCTGGCCCCACGTCTGCTTTGGTCTCCCCCTGCCCTGAGTACACCTAACGAACTCCTCCTCCTCCTCTCTTCTCATTACGTGTCCATACCATCTCAACCTACTGGCCCTCATTTTTCCGTGATGCCCCCATGACGATAAACTAGATATGATCACGCTCGGGTCACTTAAAATTGCTCGGTGGGTCACTTTATGAACCGCGGGTCACAGGTTCGCCACAACTGCCTTAAGTGATGCGTACCATACCTGTTAATGTTGGAATGAGAGGCCCCGACAAACGGTCTTGAATGCCGTGGTTCGAGTCCCATTTATGGATATTAATTTGGAGGTTTCGGTGGCCATGATATCCTCTACCATTTGGCACCGTGACAGTAAGGCTACCTGTTGAGAGAGAATCAAAATGCATGCAGAATATAAAAATAATGATTAATAGTAATCCTAACTTGTAAGGAGTCTTTCTTAAACGATAGAAAATTCTAGGATTGGCAAAAGCTATGTGGTAACTGCTTTACTACCAAAAAATGCATTATACATACAGGTGTACCTTGGTGCAGATCATCGTCATATCCACATTACGCGGCTGCCTCTGTTGGTCAATTGGTGGGGTGCTTAACATTTAAGTCCATGATGTGGCTCAATCTGACAACATGTCCCCCTCAAGACATTAACCAATGATAGGAAAATAAATCCCACCATCGAATAACCACACCTTAGAGTTCTTTTTTTGCATATCAACCCATTTTACTTGCACTGATGACATCGTATTCACGGCATGAGTCCAATAGTTTACTTCCTACTGCCAACAATTTGAAGTGTAGGTCATTCTTGACGTGAGTTTATACGTAGTTTAAAAAAAACATTATCAGTCTGATGCTAAATATCCTACCTCTGGTCATTGCTGGTGGTTTTTCCCTGATGATGTGGAGATCTCAAGGGTCTTATCCGGCTAAGGAGAAGTAAGGCCATAGGCACCATGTGAGTTTATACACTGCCACTTGTTGGTTTTTATTTGATTATTTCACGACAGCCTCTTAATGAGCCTCGAAGGCCATTTACCAATGACAGTGACGAGCTTCTACACCTGGGAATGTTGCCAATTTTACCATGTATAATGGGGTTCTAAACATCCCATCCGGCGGAAGGCGCACGTAAATTTCCTTCCTCACCTCAGGGAAAACCAACTGCATCATCCAGAATCGAAATTGAGTGACTGCATGAGATATTACAAGAATAGGGTTTAGGATCTGAGGTTAACTTAGTCCACTGTTCTCGTCAGATGATTTACGTGGTGATGTAATAGAAATTTCTAAAGTTAGCAACACTTTACGTGAAATAGGTCATAAGATGGTAACAAACTGATGAGAGATTTATATATTTAAATAGTTTCTTTACCATTTACTGTAAATGTTGCAAGAAAGGGAACCCTATAATCATTGACTTCGTGAATAAATAGTAACTTTCTTGAATCTACAGTGTAAATAAAGTCTAAAGTTAGGAGTATTAGGAATCCTTGACTGATGACAAAGACTTATTATCTTAGATATTTAACTTAGGCAGTGTGTCAGTTTGTGCTAAAACCCACAAGTGGATTTTTCAATAATTATTTCTTTTTTTTACAACCTGATGTTTTATTGTCTTCAAGTTGAAAGTTATTCACTTTTCATTATAATGTGAAATAAATGAACGAAGGAAATTGCCCGTCATCGTTATCATAAAAAAAGTAGAGGCGTTTAAATATCTGTTAATGGATGGTACTGACATATATAAGTACTTAACGAAAAATCTCTGATCCAGGATCCTAAATCACATACTACACCTCACAGTAGATGCTCAACTGTTGAAAAGATCATTAAAATGAATTTAAGGGTAAGAATCTACAATCTTAATTTATTTTATAAACTTTTACTCTCATGCAATAACTTTTCATCGTAACAGACTCCTCCTTATAGTGCTACTGAAACGATTGTAAATTCAAATTGGCAGCTAGATTTTAAAATTAACTGCCAAATTGTGTAATTATAAATTCTAAATATTCATCTACTTATCACTGTCTGTATCTTACTAACGAAGAGAACTCATATAACGATTATCAGCCTGATTTTTAAAGCCAGCTACTGAACTTCAGGCTAAAAATGACAGTTTCATCCCTGCAGTTGTTGAGCTATTTAAAAAAAAATATAACAATTATTTATCCCACCTGTACCTCGATAAGAATGTTTACAATAAAGTTTAAGTATTTATAATTACGTTGGATGACATTTTATTTCTTTCTCTTCGTAGACAACAGCAATAATATTGATATTGTTCCACGTAACACATTTGTCGTGCTCTTATCCGCAAGGTTATGATTTAGGACCAGAACCAGATGACAAGCCAGCACCTAAACCAGGAGAAAATATTGGTCGTTCTTATCCAGACATTACTCAACTGCAACCTCAATCTCCAGAACCTTCATTAGGTTCAAAACCAGTAGTGCAGCCTGAGCCGGTTACTGATAAAGGCAAAGATAAAGTAGAACAAAATTATTTTCAAACACAAGGTCAAGTGCAGTCTGGACAACTGCCAGCATCAAACTGCAATGTGGCAGGAAATCAACCTAGGGTTGTACCGGAACCTGCACCACAACCTGAATCAGATCATGCACCACAACCAGTATCTGAACCTGCACCACAACCAGTATATGAACCTGCACCACAACCAGTAT
>JAAFCE010008833.1:30502385-30513374 GCA_013389805.1 Trigoniulus corallinus | reverse complement strand
TGAACCTGCACCACAACCAGTATATGAACCTGCACCACAACCAGTATCAGAATCTGCACCAGAACCAGTATCAGAACCTGCACCAAAATCTATGCCAGAGCCGGTATTAACGTCATCACCTGAACGCCATCAGCAAGCGGAAGTTTCCGAACAGTTGTCATCGTATCGTTAAATATATTTCTGCACACTGTACGAGACTCTTCCTAGCCTGTATTAAATTAGTCCATAATATATTATCATTAAAAATTTTCCACATTTAATGAAAACCTTTAAATGTTAATCGCAAATGAGTACTCCGTTAAATCACATCGTCAAAATAACGACAGGTAATGTTAAGTATGCCTATTGTTCCTACATTATAATGACATTACGTAAGGTTCCGAATATCAAAGTGGAAATATAAATTACGACTGAACAAAGAAATACTGTATTGTATAAGACAGAAAAGAAAACATCGGTAACTCGAGGATGAAGTATTGGTCGGTAATTTTAAATGGATTACACGTAAGTTTTAGCCCTCTCCTCTCGCTCTCTTTAAACACAATCCCGGAATCAAATAACATGGTACAAGATAATGCAACAGATTTTTGTGAAATCCCACGTAGAATAGATGATGATTATAATAAAAATATGATGTTTACTGCAGAAACGCTCAGACATGAAACACAGTACTGAAATATCGTCACCTTTCTTTAACAACGACGAAAAATCCCATTTTCTTTGGTTTTTAAATCATTTATTGGTTCTCATTCCTAATTCTATCAGCTCTAATTCCTCTGCAGGGAAATTTTATTCCTACTGCACCTACTGATACCAATATCAATTATAAACAGTTTTTCTTCTCTTCTGTAAAATTTGCTTTTTTGAACTTCCGTGCTTTTTAATGAAAGGTGACGATATGTGATTAGGGTAGTCAGGACCGGTCTTAGGGCAAGGCGACCGAGACAGCCGCCTTGGGGCCCAGGCTGGTAAATTAAAAAAAAGCTCTAAAAAACTACATTTTGATAGCATGTGTGTTTAAAGACAATAAAGCGCTACATTGGTAAGCAATCAACTTCCTAAATCTTGGCCCTTGGGCCCCTCCCACTCTAAGCCCGGCCCTGACGGTAGTTTTATGTTCAGCAATTTAAACCTGGATCAATAACCCTCCAAATTGTCCGTAACTCGTCTAAGAACTTCCTGACCTCTAGTGCTTATGGCATTATGACGCTTCTACCTTTAACTTCGACTATGTTGCAATTTACGTTGACTAGCAGGACTCTATTCGGATTGCTAGGCTAAACGACCTTGACAAAAAGCATATCCGCATTCTCTTGTCGTTCGAATTACCTTAAAGGTAAAATTGCATAATACATAAACGATAAAATACCAATTTTTACCGTGAATGCTTAAAATTTACGTGTGTCACATAGAACACACAATATTTTCGTTACCGGCAACGGTGGCATAAATGTCGAATCGAGGACTCGGCGGGAAACGCAATACCCTAATTGGCGGACGACAACGGACTCTATTCATTTTCGGACGGCAATATCCATGCCACCAGTGCCGGATTTACCACTAGACTAAGTAGGCTGAAGCCCAGGGCCTCAACATTTAGCGGGCTTCAAAAGGGCCTCAAAATTGAAATAGCCTAGGGCCTGTCAATATCCAAATCCGGCACTGCATGCCACAGTTACAAACAGAAATCAACCCAACCTTTGTTCCTTTCCTATTCGCCTACGGTAGTTCATTCCCGCGGAATCCCTTGTCGTCCGACAACTACCAACTACCGTATTGGGTTTCCCGCAATTCCATAACTATGCCGCAACGGTTATTTTTGAGATGTGTAAGGGCGATGTCGAAAGATAAGGAGTGCAGTGAGTACTACTAGGCCTAAGTGATATTACATTTCATGGGAATAGTTTTGGTTAACGGGATTTATCAAAATTGGTATTTTCGCCAATTATATGGATAATTTTTTTCATACTGTAAATGAATAGGACATGTGGCTAACTAGCGCGGAAAAGAAACCAGAAGCCCGCAAGAGTCCAATTTTGAAACATACCGTGAACCGAAACATAGCCCATATCATGAAATGAGAGAGAATATAAAAATACTGTATTTCTTAGACATGTGGTTGACTGAAAAATTGGCCACAGTATGCCAATCAAAGGTACAGTAGTTCGTTTTAGGCTACATGGAGTATACCCAAGATGGCAGGCACTTTTTTTTACTTTAAAAAGTGGTCGCAGAAACATTTCCGTTTCTCCAAAGTGTGCTGTGAATGAAAAGTTTTCGGATCCTTGTACCTTTGGATAGTAGGTAAGAAGTGGTATTGGTAGGAAGAGATGGATGCCGACTTTGAAACCAAATTCTAAGGAGGGATGTAACGGTGTAGTTTGGTAGTTAGAGACTTCGTTGTAATTAGAGTGAACTGATCCCACCAGCAGAAGGACAAGGATGTAATAACAGTATTAATGATTATGAAATTCGTTTTGTTGCTGGGCCGAGCACCAGTATTGGACGAGTAAGCGCCTACACGAATTTAGAAATTTTGTCTGACTAGCCACCAGGAAGGCATCTAAAACAGAGGCTTTATCATCAGAAGCTCTGCTTGGGCTGTCTACATCAGCCAAGTACGTCATCCAGTAGGGCCCGCCAACTACAAGGTCCTTAGAGCCCCGTCCACAGCATAGTTCTTAGGCAAGGCGCGAAATGAGGCCGGAGGGTGACACAGCGTAACGTAGCCCTGCGAAATTCTGCTAGCAGGCAATCACCACACATTGAATCGCAGTTTTTCAACATACTGGTTTGCAATTTGCGTCAACTAAAATGGCTTTCAACGTAACAGTGATTGCCTGCTAGCAGAATTTCGCAGGGCTGCGTCACACTGCAGCCTCATTTTGCGCCTTGCCTCATGCAGAGACCGCATAAACACTACACTAATGCGACGATTTTTGGGTATTAGCAGTACCCAGTTTTCCCAAGCGGCCACCCATGTCAGTACTAGCTGGGGTTGCGCTGCTTAAGTTCCGTGATCAGACGAGAACTGGTGTGTCCAACGCAATTCGCTGTTCCCACCCCTATTGGTGGAGATAGCCACTCGGCCGGCCGAGTGAATAGAAACTGTTTCTATCCACTCACTCGCTGGCTTCACTAGGCTGAGTGCTGCACTTTGTGTTTACAGCAGATGAGTATCCGGCCAAGTACTCGCCTGGTGTAAACTGGACTTTAAAAGTCATCGTCTTTAATCACTGTAGATTAGGATTGGACATACAGTACTACAGCACATTTGGGGCTGTTGCCAAAACTTAATTACATTTTGTGATATACTGTGTAGCCCTGTTAGATTAATATTCCAATTTCTTACTTTCCTCTTGATATACACTACAGTATCGGCGATCTTGCCAATTCTTTTCGAGACCGTCTGCGACATCTCATATTCAATTTCTCGCAGAATTATAGACGTATCATATGGGGTTCCCAATAAAGATCATAAATAGTATCGAAACTTTACTTTTCTTCTACGTTGGTTGTGGTAGTTTTGAAAAAAGTAAGCTCTTGATCGAAGTCGTAGGTTTCATTTTCAACAAGGAGATTCGCCTGCGCCTGTTATTGCAACAAATGTCAAACCTTGTGTAATTTCATCTTCATGTCCTTTCTTTTGCATAGATCCATCGTACAATTTCCAACACTGGAAATTTTCCTTGTTTTAAAATGAACAATGCTCTAATGCAACTTGCTACCCGTCTCATGACACAACCCGTGTTCCACTTAGGAATTCTGATGGGGTTCGGCATACACTACACGTTACATGGAATGAAAGGTATTTTCACAAATGTTAGATATTGGAAGTCGAAACCATTATTTTTTTCATTGCTCATTTTCAGTTTTATGGTGCACTATATTTCAGGAATGATTCAAAAGCCTCAAGACTAATTTCACATACCAGTGTCAATTTCAAAGATTAGTGTTTAGATGTTGGAGTGGAGAAACTGGTGACAGACAGATGGCTCGGTATTTCTTTACAGTTCATACTTCCAGATCCAGATATATTTTGTGGATTCCACTATTTTATCTTTTTAGTAATTTTGTCATACTTTTCTCTTAATCAGGAACTTATTACATCTGCTAATATGGAAGTGGTATCATTCCACCATGCACATGGAATGATTATTGGACTCAAGGTTGTTGTCATTCGATGAAAAAGTTCATTGTAAGTGGAAAAGTTATTTAGTAATTGTTGGCTATGAAATGTTTCTGTTAACATAGTATGTAGTCACATTTCCAATTTAGTAGGCTCCTATATAACTTTAACCCGTTGAATTGAAGAGCAGTATAATGTTGTTATTGTGGATATGGGTGGCAAATTTTATGATAGTCGTGCTATGTCACTTTGTTATATTACTAACTGCTTGAGAGCCACTGAAAAGCTGAGGTATTTTGCTTCTTCAACCAGTTATCTTTTTCAGCTATGAATTCCTAGCACCCTGTTGTTTGACATCATAAGGCCAAAGGAATGTCAGTTTGCTATCGATTTTTTTTGTTGTAGCCAAATCATTTTCACGGGATTTACATCAGACGTGTGAAGTATTTTAGTGCCATATGAGGCTGTCTTTGTATGGTTATGCATGAATCGCCCTTTTCTTATAAACGAAGTCGTGTAGATTTTTGTGACCTTAAACCAGGAGGACAAAAACTATCCTTCCAAAATGACATTCAACGGCTTTGCGTCTATTTAATATTACAATCGCGTATTTGAATTTTCCTTTATAAGCTTCCCCTTTCAAATGATGATGTGTTCCAGTTCAATAGCAGATTTTTTTTGTCGACTTAGTTAATATTCAAACTCTTCATTTCACACCTTTTTACTTATTCATCGAACTCGTTCACCTCTTTAAAACCTATACAGTTTTATGGATAGTGGCTTATCAAGTTGAGAAATTTCATCACTTTATTGCCTGTCATAACGAGTAATGTAATAAAAAAAATATCGACGGTGAGAGAATACAGAAATAATATTTTGATTTACGCAAATGCTAACTAAATATTGAGAACGAAGGGGTATCAAATTATTTGAGTTATGTAATGCGTGTGGGGCAGTGACTCTCCAAACTTTGTTTCAGCACTCCTTGAAACTAAACAAAATAATTGAGGGCCTCTACATAGAGCTTTTTACTTATGTGGGTTGTGCCTATCGATATTTATTGTATTAAAAATCGCGCTTGGGTAAATGTTAGTATATTTATTCAACAAATCTTTAATTCAAAAAGCAAATAGCTTCTCTAATTATTCTAAATAGATAATTTTGACCTCGCAAGCTATAGTTGAAAGGGTTAGCTCGACCGTCAAGGCGGTTTGTGAATCTCCCACGTAAAAGGTTAAAAATTATTTACCTGTGCTCGTCAATCAGTGCCGGATTTAGATATTGAGAGGCCCTAGGCTATTTCAATTTTGAGGCCCTAGGCTATTTCAATTTTGAGGCTATAGGCTATTTCAATTTTGAGGCTCTAGGCTATTTCAATTTTGAGGCCCTAGGCTTCAGCCTAATTAGCCTATTGGTAAATCCAGCACTGCCACCAATACATGGAGCAAAAGCACAAAGGACTTTGAAGCTTACCATTTAAAAAGTTTATGAGATGAAGTACTAGAAATGGTAATTACCAAAAATTTAACGCTGGATTAGTTTCAAGGGTTGGGGAGTAAGCCAGGCAGCCATAACAGGTCGAACCCTTAGGAGGCTGCCCGCGGGAGATGAGGAGATAGCTTAAAGGATGAAGGAGAGGGGTAATTTACAGCACCCAACGTTCTTTAACAACCACCCATGTTGGTATTGACGTGGTATTTAACTTCAGTGATCTCACGGGAACTGGTGCGTCCAACGCAACTTAGCTGCACTTGGACGCAACTTGGCGCAATTCGCTAATATATGTTTTAAAACTATTGGACAGTGTTTTACGCGCCTGGCTGCCAATCTGTAATATCCCGCGTCGGCCTTTTTCTTCATTGGTGCACTTTGTCGTCCACTGAAATCAAATTTTTTTTTGTTTTGTTGGTGTTTGAGGGCCCTTCAGCTACGAAGTTATTAGAGCCCCGTCCACTGCATAGTTCTAGTACCGAGACTGAACAGACACTACACTAATGCGATGATTATTGGGTATTAGCAGTACACACTTTTCCTAAGCGGCCACCCATGTTAGTACTACCTGGGGTTGCATTGCTTAACTTCAGTGATCAGAGGAGAACTGGTGTGTCCAATGCAATAAGCCGCTTTTTTGGCTTGTGTTTTAGGGCCCCTCAACTACAATGGTCATTAGAGCCCCGTAATTCAAATGCAGAGCCTGCACAGACACTACGCTATTACCACGATTTTGGGTATTAGCATTCAGTGGCGGATCCAGGATTTTCGTCGGAAGGGGGGTTGTTGAGCTAAAGCTCGCATATATTATGCGCATAAGTTTATATGTGCATAGGGGGCTTGCAACCCCAAAAATCCCACCCTGGATCCGCGCGTGTTAGCACTACCCAATGTTCCCAAGCGGTCGCCCATGCTAGTACTAGCTGGGGTTGCGTTGCTATCTACTGATATCAGAGGAAGTGAATTCTTATACAAGGAAATATATTTCCACTCAACCCCATATATTTTATTTGATGTAGAAAGGGTTCTTGTCCTTTCAGTGGTGACACAGACATTCCTTCTCTCCAGTGAGCCATCGAGAAGACTGAAGTTCTGAATTACTGAAGGCTGCGAAATGATGAATATACCACGCATGTCCCATTCTTCTAACTTATTTATTTCAACCCCTCGCTCCTTTTATCAATTAGGATACCTTTATCAATTTTTCTTATTTCCTCTACCAGATAGTCATTTATTTGAGGTGTTTTTTTTTTTTGACAATCGACTGGTGTAAATCAATAGGCATTTATATGGTTTGTAGGAGTATTATTTCTGGCAACAAATGACTTGTACACGTGTATAAGTACATTTTATATAGGGCTATGTTAGTCGACAGCGGGATGGGGAATCCGATGCTGGATTTAGCGCTTCTTTGATAATGAAGGTACTTTTCAACTTGAATTTCGATGTTGACATAGCATTTTCACTGAATGAGAGAGGCCTTGCAACACTTTTTCTTAAAGGTAAAAGTCTTGATATCTACTACAATACTCGTGTCTCCTCAGTACTAATCTAGGCATAGACTATTGTAGAATCTAACGACGAGAAAAACTAATCGATATTATACTTCAAAAATGACGTTTGTCCGATTCTCTTCCCAAAACATAGCAAACATTGTGCCCTAAGCTTTTCTTTGCACATAGGGCCTACTGTTTGTTTTAGTTTTACTATTGTATACACTATATGCAGCTTTTCTTTGTTTGCATTAACAGACTATGTATAGTGCCTGTTTTTTTGGGAGGGGGAGTTGAGTGAATATTGATCCCCATATGGGTCCCGAAGAGGCTACTAAAAGGGTTGTGACATTAGCTCGGCAGTCAGTCATGTTAAAAAACCACCATCCAACTTCATTTTTGTCTGCTAGTTCTACTTCTTCATCCTAATCTCCTCTCCCTTCAGTATTTCTGTCTATCAATTTCTGCTCTCGGCCTTTATTTCCATTGCTACAGGTTCTGCTTTTGTTTCTTGAATATCTGGAAATAATGAGTAGGCCTACATATATTCTTCCCTTTCCACGGGAGAGAATTTGTTTGCTGGTGTTTTAGGGCCCTTTGACTACAAGGTCGTTAAGGCCTGGTCCACTGCGTAGTTCTAATACAGAGACTGCACAGACACTACACTAATGCGACGATTTTTGGGTATTAGCGGTACCCAGTTTTCCCAAGCGGCCACCCATGTCAGTACTAGCTGGGGTTGCGTCGTTTAACTTCAGTGATCAGACGAGAACTGGTGTGGCCACTCCCCGCACGGGAGAGAAAAGGGGTAGTCAGGGGGTAGTAGTAGTAAAAAGACCTTTAGTGGACGTTGAGTCTTAGATTTAAAGTCTGCTACTGACCAGGGGAGGATCCAGAGGGGGAACAATGCAGCAATTGTTCCCCCCTTAGTGCCTCAGTGGGGCGCATATTTCAACTGATGCACAATTCCCATTTCTATACAGCCAGTCCAATCTGCAATTGGCTAAACCACTGAAGATAGGACACTGTCCACACTGTCAAAATAATTGCTAGCTAGATTTATGCTAAGGGATTCCGAATACTTAAAAATATTCGGGGCGCATTTTCTTTGAAGTGCTCCCCCTTGATCCACCTCTGGATCCGCCCCTGCTACTGACATTTACGTTGAAAGTTTTGTGTAGGTCAGTGGTGGCGAACCTGTGACCCACCGTGCAATTTTAAGTGACCCGAACGTGAATCATATCTAAGTTTATCGTCTCATAGTGTGTGGGGTGGACGGGAACTTGGTGGGCTGGAACCCGCAGACCTGACCTTGCAACAGACGGGATAAAGGTATTGTGATGATGTTCTCTATTTGCTACTTTAATAAACTAATTTATTCATTATTAATAATAATTTTTCTTATTCATAAAACCTGACCCGCGGACAACTTCCTGGTTTTTTTCGTGTTATTGTGACCCGTCTTCAAAAAAAGGTTCTCCACCACTGGTGTAGGTGTTATTAGGACGTTGATATAATTATTTTAAGATTTTTCAGGGACTTGCTGGACTTGTGGAATCATAAAAAGTAATCCAAATTTATTTATACCGGGTGTTTACTATAAAGTAACCAACGCCTTTTTTTTAAAAAAAAACTAAGAGATATAGTTGATGGAGGAGGACATTCACTTCCGAAAATAGTTCAGAAATTTTGGCAGTAGTTTTTTCAGGACAATGCAAAGTTACATTTTTTTCAATAGATAGGGGTAGTTTTAACTATCGCATCGCATAGCTCTAAAAAAATGTGAATTTTTGATATAACATGATCCTATACCTAAAATTAAAAATAAACCCTCAAAACTGCATTAATGAGTGTGCACCAGTAGCCCAGGGCTCCAGAATGTTGACTCGGGTATGGAGCTCAGCAAATTGTAGCTTTTAACCGCTAAAACAAATTAGAACGTTTTAATATGCAGCTCAGCAAATTGTCGCTCTTAGCTGCTCCAACTAGCTAACTTGGAGCACAAGCCAAGGTGTCACGATCCAAGTTAGCTCAATGCTAGCTAGTTGGAGCGGTTAAGAGCGACAATTTGCTGAGCTCCATACCCGAGACATCATTCCGTAGCCCTGGGCCATCGGTGCACGCTCATTAATGTAGTTTTGAGGGTTTAATTTTAGGTATAGGAACATGTTATATCAAAATTTCACATTTTTTTAGAGCTATGTGATGCAATAGTTAAAACTACCCCTATCTATTGAAAAAAATGTAACTTTGGATTGTCCTGAAAAAACTACTGCAAAATTTCTGAACTGTTTTGGGAAGTGAATGTCCCCCTCCATCAAAAATTACTTTTTCCTAACCATTTTATCCCATATCTCATAGATTTTTTAAAAAAGGCATTGGTTACTTTAAAGTAAACACCCTGTATATGGCTGTGGTACTTTCTTATATCGTAATAAACTGGAGGCTAGCCACTAACGGTAGATGAACTAAGTACTAACTTGTTCAATAGTAGCAAGCAGTTTTAAGTTAGTAGAAATTTCAACTGGAGTGGAAATTACATTTCGTTATTTACATCTTAATTTCACTGTGATACCAATTTGGTGGATTATAGTAAACGTTTAAACGAAAAGCTATAGCATATCTCTTCTTCCGTCCTCTTCACGTGGATATTGTATAATTTAATGTGCTAGACATAATTGTGGCAATATTTTCATTTTGATCACGCTGTATTCACAGGGTACTACTCTCCTTGACTGTCATATGCAGCACAACAGTACGTACCAGTAATGATTAAATTTTACTACACCCATTTCTTCTCTTATATCACTCGTGGATTAATTTTGAAATGAGCATTCCTATTACATCGCAATTTTGGGTGTATATAAAATTGTATTCATTCTGGCGCGATGTGAATACCATGATAAACATATTTGGAGAGTGTAATATTTGGCGAAATAGCCGCTGTAAAAATGAGATTTATATTGGGCGAGGAGAAAATTACTCGTGGATCAAAATGAATGTTTGAGGCAGATAACTATTACAGCATTTAATGTTTTTTTTTCAGGCCATGAAATCTCACCTTTCTTTATTGAGTAAAACAGGTGCAGTATTTCACACGAAATTATCTGGAAAACAGTATCGTTATATTTGTATAACGTTATAATGAGAACACGACACTACTTACTAATTATACAAGGAGGTATTTGTTATTGATTTTTGCACTCGTCGTTCATCAGCAGTTTTAGACTACTGCAAATTGGTCTTTTTTTTTATTTGGCATACATGAGAAGTTTCATCACATTATTTTAAGAGACGTTGGTCAATTCAATGATCTACTTTCAAATGTTTACATTATGTAGAAGTAAAGCTAGATTACTTTACCGCTAATAATGGTAGCTACAACTTTATTTTCATACATGTTTCAAAATTTCTGTCTTGTTCAAGTAAATGCATAACCCGCCGCGGTGGCGTAGTGGTTAGCACGCTCGGCAACTACGCCAGTAGTTCTAGGTTCGATACTGGACCGTGGTGGGTCGGCTTCTTTCGGGCGAGAGAGAAGCTGCGAGTGTGCCTTCTTTCGGGCGAGAGAGAAGCTGCGAGTGTGCCTTCTTTCGGATGAGAAGTAAAACCGATGTCCCGTGTGGGTGTACGATGGCACTTGCACGTAAAAGAACCCTCTCTACTACGCAACGGGTAGATGAGGCAAAATTTCCAGGTGTAGGAGCTCGCCCCCTGGCGTCGGTAGCATTCCCCAACGAACACTAGACCGACGATAAATAAGCGTAGGGATGCAGCTTTGGCCGGCAACCGGCTGCAGAAAAAAACTATGACCAATATATCACCCTGTGTCCATTCAGAGGGACAAATGGGTACCCGACCCTGCCATAGGCGGGA
>JAAFCE010008833.1:30413518-30502285 GCA_013389805.1 Trigoniulus corallinus | reverse complement strand
GTACCCATCTTGCCCCTCTGAATGGACATAGGGCGATATATTGGTCATAGCTTTTGCTGCAGCTGGTTGCCGGCCAAAGCTGTTCGTTTCACACAAAATAGCCCATTCATGGACTTCTGCCTTTGCCGTAATTATAGAAATTGTAATTCATTCATCATAACTTATTTATACAAAATTATTGTATTCAGGATCCTTGTACAACTCGCAAGTAACATGGCATGCCCACATGGAGGCACCGACGCACGCATGGCCGGCGCTGTATTTTGCGGGGCCTTGTGCAAAATAATGAATCGGTCCTTCTCTTATATGTAAGGTACTTAGAAGAATTATACATGGAAATTTATTAATACAGTACTTTAATTTCTATAAATTGGTTCATTATATTGCATAACTGTTTTGCCCCCGCAGTGCAGCGGCTGCGCCTGTGCTAATAGGTGTCGATCCCAGACAAAATATCAACTCAACTATCTGAAATATCGCGAATGAACTATCCTGTGCCGTTGCACAGTTTGCACACCCATCACGCCGGTCCTGGACACACCTATGGCACCCCTGTTATTGGAGAATAAATCGATAGCGTCATAGGCTCATAGTGTGGATCTACTCACCGACAATCATCAAGGGTGATTAACGACGTGAAGAACTGCCTTATTGATTTAATTTGAAGGTTACATGGAGTGGCCGGCCTTGATAGCTCAATAGTAGTAAATAGAAGTAAAAATAGGAGGAAAAACCGTGATTCCCATTTTTGAGTGTGTAATGTCTCCTGCTTGTCCACTGACTCTGAGAACTCGAGTCGTCTCTAATCAGCGCCTGCTATAATCATGGTCTACTTATGAAAGATAAGTATTATGTAGGCCCTATATCACAGAAATATTTGCAACCGAAGCACACATTCCTATGCAGCAAATGGGGACAGAGGACGACGAAAACAAACGTGGGGTAGGCCAAGTGATACATTAGGCCCCAACAATGTAGGCCAGGTGAACAGAATAGAGCATAAGGATAGAACCTTTCAGTCCCATTGAAATAGGATGGATAACGACAGGATAATTATGACTAGGAGTCTCTTTGTCCAATTTGGATCCCTGGAATTGCCTCTCAGGGAAGCGGTGAAAAACGGGCTCCCGTTTTTTTGTTGCGCCTGTACACTGTGTCCCGCGCCGAAAAAATTTGGACCAACCCAGTCAGCCAACGTTGCTCGCCACACATTTTTCGGAGTTGTGAGACTGTTGCTGGTCAGGACTGTCGAGGGATGGGAACGACCATGGGACGCTGTACCAGAACTTTTATTCAGCTCAGTTTAAGATTTACGACTGGAAATGGCGATATAGGCCTACATAAATTGTCACTTTGTGTAGTTTCATTATTAATTATATAAATTCCAGTTTTTTCTTTACTGTAACTCTTCATTTCCTGTTTTAGTACTGCTGTTGGGACAATCGATATCGATTAAAATTTCAGTTTGAAAGGCTGCTCCTATAAATAAAGGCTGCTACAAATGAGGATGTCAGTCTGTAGTACTCAATACATTCTCTGATGTTGCCTGCAAAGGAAAAGATGTAGAGAAATCATAAATTACGTGTCTGCGTTGGAATTTTTGGCAGTTAAGCCAGTTTTTCTCAGTTTTGATGTATGGTGTTTTGTTAATAATCTACTTCAGAGTATTTCACTTTTTATTATTTTTGTCGTTTATTAACGAACTGCTTTTCAGGATCTATGATAAAATGATTTACAGATATTAATGTCAGTCGTTAGATGTTATTTTGAACTTGTGACAAAATACTTCAGACAGATGCGACTGAGCGTGAACGGTTTTCGTAATCATTGTCTTATATGACAGGGATGATGAGATCCAGGCCCGTCTTGTAATCGTAGAAGGGAATTCAACTACAGTAGTTCTTATTCTCGTTTCATATAAAATTCGCGAAATGATATCCATTTATAGACCTAACTACCACATACTCGTCAACCTCAGTACATACCGCTAATAGGACAGTCAGTTGCATATTACTGAGGTCGAACTGTTGCATGAGATGTGTGTTTATGCCGCTAATATCATGAAATGGTCATAGGCCCAATTCCCACTTGAATGAGATAGGCACTGATAATGGTGAAGATAATGCGGCTGTTAAAGTTCTGAGCACTCAAGCTTATAAAAGTTTAATAAAATGCTATAAAAGTCTTAAAAGAGACTTAAAATTGTTGCTCACCCCCTGCCTCAGTAATTAGTATTGATTTTTGCCCTAACATAGAGACACATGCAGCATTAAAGTTTCATTGGCTATTCGGAAACATACCAGGCAGTGAAAAGGGCTTGGACCAACAATGCTGAGTAAGCATGAGACTGATCTTCGGTCGGGAGAGAGAGAGAGAGAGAGAGAGGCCTCGAGTGAGCCTTCTTTCGGATGAGAAGTAAAACCGAGGTCCCGTGTGGTGTACGATGGCATTCTCAGGTTAGGAGCTCGCTCCCTGGCGTCGGTGGAATGCCCCCAACGCACAGTAGACCGATTATAAATAAGCATAGGGGTTGCAGCTTTGGTCGGCAACCGGCTTTGGGAAAACACTGTCAAATATATCACCCTTGTGCCCATTCAGAGGGACAAGATGGGTACCCGTCCCTGCCAGAGGCAGGAAAAGGGTGGGGCGTTGCGCCTTTTTGTATAAAGATAAGAGGACAGTGAGAACCAGAAGTGGTGTGCAAACCAGAGTGTGGTGAATGCGAATAATTCAGAACTGAAAGATAGTGGTATGGGCAGGATAGGGTGGAGGTTTTGCATCCCACAATAATTACAAAAACAAATCCTAGTATCAAATGTCTCAAATTTGCAGGTGCAAGGCCTCTCTGAGCGCGGTACCTCGGTCTGAGGTCCAAAAAATTGACGTCTGAACCGGTCCTGGGTTTTTTCAGTATTAATTATACAGGAATTTTGATGTTTAAAAATACCTTACGATAGGATGTCAACAATCTAATATAAAATATCGCTTCAAATGTCATATTACAAGTAGATGTGGTTGAACCCGGATGGTCTTGATTGAATGTTTTATCCCATTACGCAATTTTAAGGAATGATAGCTACGAGATTTGCATCATTAAAGAGTATAAAATAGACACAATGCGACCGAAGAATACAGTTGTGAATGCGATGATGACGTCCTCCAAGCATGCAGCTGACCACTGTCTCACAAATCTGGCCCATCCTGAGATATAAACTAATGCCAGCTAGAACCGCAACTCCTAGCCATTATCACGCTTACGACAGGGTCGGGTACCCATCTTGTCCCTCTGAATGGACACAAGGGTAATATATTGGACAAATGTTTTTCCGCAACCGGTTGCCGACCAAAGCTGCCACCCCCATTCGTTGGGGAATTTCACCGACGCCAGGGGACGATCTCCTACACCTGAAAATTTTGCCTCATCTACCCGTTGCATAGTATAGAGAGGGTTTTTAACGTGCAAATGCCATCATACACCACATGGGACCTCGGTTTTACTTCTTGCCCGAAGGAAGGCACACTAGACGTTTTGAAAGCTATACATCATCGTCATCATACCCTTATCCCGCCTGTGGCAGGGTCGGGTCTGCGGGTTCTAGCCCTCCACTCTCGTCTGTCTTCCACCAGGTCCTCGTTTACCCCATACACTGCCATGTCCTTACGGATAACCTGTTCCCACGTCTGCTTCGGTCTCCCCCTGCCCCGGGTGCTACCGACCACCTGCATCTCTGGCAAGGACCTAACGAGCTCCTCTTCCCCTATTCTCCCTCATTTTTTTCTGCGATGTCCACCACCCTATCAGTTCTCGACACGCCACTCATGTACCGCGGCATTCGCATCTCGGCCACTTGCAATTCTATTGACGTGGCACTTCCTCCTTACTGCCCAATTCTCCGATCCATACAGCATAGCTGGCTTAACCACTACCCTGTAGAACTTCCCTTTCAGCTTGATTGGGACCCTTCTATTACACAGGACTGTTTTGATAGCTATGCCTGTGTGTAAAATGTTTGTAAACGGTTTTAGTAGGAACTTCACCTGAGGGTGAACGATAAGCGGTTAAAAGCATTTGTCAGTGTTCGCCCAGTCGTCGTTGTGGGAACAGCTGAGAATGATTGCTGATTTGGGAAGTTTCTGCGCACAATTAGTGGAGATGCTGACAAATTAAAATGGCTTAAATCATGAAAACAACGAAAGCCAGGTATCTACCAAGTGTTTTTTTTTTGGATGATACCTGTCTTAATAAGAGACCTCGCTCCATGTCACTTCACCCATTTTCAATGTTTGTAGTTTCCTCAAATCAAAATTTAGGCCCATGGTTCATATAGGTAATTGAAGAGAAACAGTGGTCGAGTTTATGTAATGTCTCAAGGGCCATCAATTGACTAATGATGGACAGTACAAAGTGGGTCAATTCTACCTTTGAACTAATCAAGGGTGTATACAGTACAGCGTAGAAGAGGAGTAGGCCTACTACTGGCAGCGTCAAAATTAATTCAACTATTGCCGTTGCTGCTGCCAACCGCAGAATAATTTTGACTATGCGAATACATAGATGTTAACGAACAGTTATGCAAAATAGTACTTTACATGTTTGGAGTGAGCATAATAGCTTTTTAATTAAAGTTTGATCATTTCTAAGTTTCCTAAGCATGAATGCATTTCGCTCTCATTACTTTCACTGTCGTAATAACATTTATGCAGCAGATGTGATTAAACTGATGTGTCGGGTTCTTTTGATATCAGATTTGCATACATTTACACCACTGTGGATCTGAAGGAATTAATTAGTTGACAAAATTTTGCATCTAGAAATTTGAATGAATGTCAACTTTAATCTTGACCCTTCTTTTTGATTGCAAACGTTAGATCAAGCCTCTTAGTAGGAAGGATACAGTAGATATCATTTGTTGTATACGAGTTATTTATGTGGCTCGATCCCGGACGAGGTGAGTGGCTTCTTTCAGGTAAGAGAGGTCCCCTGTGCTCCTTCCGCTGAATGGAAAATAAAGCCATAGTTCCGTGTAGTGTGCACGATGTCACCTACAATTAAAAGAACCATTTCTACATGCAGTAACATTTCCAAGTATAGGAGCTCCCTCCCTGGAATTGGCTGAGGAAAAGATCTCCAACATGGCAGGGTCGGGTACCCATCTTGTCTCTCTGAATGGGCACAGGGATGATATATTGGAAGGTGTTTTTCCGCAGCCAGCTGCCGAACAAAGCAGCAACCCTTGCTCTTAGTTATCGTTGGTCTACTGCTTGGTGGGGAATTCCACCGACGCCAGGGAGCGAGTTCCTACTGCTGGAGATTTTGCCTCATCTACCCGTTCCAAAGTAGAGAAGGTTCTTTTGCGGGCAAATGCCATCGCGCACCACACCGGACCTCGGTTTTACTTGTAGTCCGAAGAAAAGCACACCCGGGGCTTCTCTCTCCCCCGAAATAAGTTAACTCAACTCGATCTAGTATCGAACCTGGAACCACTGGTGCAGTAAATCGAGCACTGAGGCTTGTCCTGCATAGTCTCCTAATGGAGAAAAATGGGTACCCGACTCTAACATAGGTAGGTGGGATGCTCTTGATGTTCATGAGCTTTGAGCATCCTAATCGGGATTGAGGGTGATTGAATAAAATCCTGTAGATATTTTATGAGATCATTTGCAGAATGTTATGCTTCTTCTTTCAAAAGTGTGATTCTGCTTAGGCAGCTATAATATTTTTGTAACAATTTTCGTTTATTAGGTGGGATTAATGTAGTAATAATCCGAGCATGTAGAGTTCATAATCTTAAATTAGATCTGGTATTGGGAAATTAGATGTAAAAAGCTGTCTAAAAATTATTTCACTTTGTCATAATGAGAAGTTGTATACCTTCTAATATAGATTGTTAAGTGTAGGACTATAATGAATATAGTAGGTTGTCATGTTTATGTGTGTTATGTGGAATTAATAAGCGTTTGTCTTTATTAGCCATCACATAGTAGGTTACTTCATTTTTCTTATGAGCTATTTAAAGACGAAGTAACGATTTCCATTATGGACAGGCGCAATGCTTAATGAGCTACATTACTCATTTCTGCAGCGCTGTACTGTACATTGCGGAACTTTAATGCAGTCTGAACATTTTAATCAAAAGAAACTATTAAATTTGCCTTAATAATCAGGACTAGATGCAGCCAATGACTGGCATGCTCTGTAGCCATAATTTTATTCATAAATCCTGATGATATTTACATTAATTCCTCTACTGGCTCTTGGTCGTATGCAGGAGCACTGCCCTTTACAATTCATAATATTGAGGTTAATACACACGCTCTAGCATTTATGCCGCTCGAGACAAAAAGACAAATCACCTCCCGGACGAAAAGAAATTGCCACCTGCCCCTCATCAGGGATCAGAGTAAAAAACCTAAAAACTAGATTACTCAAGCATATCAAACTCCCGCCCCTTTAAATTTACCGCCCCGGACAAATGTCCGGGTTTCCGTTCTAAAGCGGGCCTGAGGTTAGGTTATCTGTCACTTTAGCTTTTATTTGGTTCTCGTATGGGTTCCGGGGTAGAACAATAAGGTCCTCTGTAGTTTCAGATGTCTTAAGAGGTGACTAATACCATTAGTTTCCTCCTTTATATGTTTCTTGTCCAGTTTCTATTGCCTTGGTCCTCCCCAAAAAAAGAAAGAGGAAGGGGGACTGCTGACTTGTTCATATTTAAGTGCTTGCAACCTCTGGTTTGTTACTCTCGAAGGGGTACTGTATGGGTCCTGTAGTCTAAACCTACTATTGATACTATAATCATTTGCACCTCAATTATTCTTGAAGAGTGAAGTCACCCAACATTATTGCCATGCACTAAACTCTTACCGTGTTAATAAAATGTCCTCCCTCCACCAACTCCCTAATTTCTGTATTTCCCAGGCTGTTGCACACAACTGTTACCAGTGGTGGATCATCGAGTAGGCGCAAGAAGAACACGCTTGGGGTCTCCGAAAATTAGTAGTTTCATTATCTGTGATTGCTAGAGGCTAAAAATAAAGATTTATTATTAAGGAAACGATTAACTGATCAACGTTTTTAGTAAGTTGATAGCGTTACCTAGTATTTAAAGCAAGGGAACACGGGGGTCTCAACATAAAGTTGCGTTGTAGCTCTCCAAGTGCATGGGATCCTGACTGCTTTTATTCTTGGGCCGTTTCATATACAAAAATTTGCATGCAATCACAGTACATTGAAATCTTTCTAGACTATTTGCCTTTTGTTTGAATCATCATGACTTGTCTGGGATGCATACATATAACACATATTGAGTGTCAACACTCCCTCGCACCACAACACCGGAATCAATAACAACCTCCTACTTATGTACTTACCTTATGCGGAGCCGTTTGTGGGTTTGCGCTGCCAGCTGTGAGTCACTCGTGTCGCCCTGACATTGAGGATCCAAAATTATTAACATACTGAATGCTATTCGCCAGCTTGTCACCATCTGGGACTCTTGTCTACTTTTATATATACGGTTACCTCAGATATCTGAATTATAAAATGTGGTTAACTTGTTATCTAAAATAGGATATAAGAAATCGACTTGAGAAATATCTTAAGTATTTTTTGAAGATTATTGAATTTAAATTAACTCTTACTGTTGACAACAGACGAGTGTGCTTCCTACCATACTGTATGTTATTGATTTGACTGCAGTTTCCTCAATATGTGGTTCTACTGACCCTTGGGAGAATGAGAGAATTTTTTCAGGGGTCCTTAGAGGTATCGCTAATTTTATGATACTTGGGCTTCAATTATCATTTTATAAATAAGCGCCTTCCTTCGGATGAGAAGTAAAACCGAGGTCCCGTGTGGTGTACGATGGCATTTGCATGTAAAAGAACCCTCTCTACAATGCAACGGGAAGATGAGGCAAAATTTCCAAGTGTAGGAACTGGCCCCCAGGCGTCGGTGGAATTCCACCCTACGAGCATATAAGGATTGTAGCTTTGGTCGACAACCGGCTGCGGAAAAACAATATCTAATATATCGCCCTTGTATCCATTCAGAGGGGCAAGATGGGTACCCGACTCTGCCATAGACGGGAAAATTGTTAGGAGTTGCTTTGTTTGTTGCCAGGCCCCATTGGTGCCTGGTGTTTAATTGTAATTTTGAGCGTAGATATATATATAATACTGTGTTTTACTGTATAATACTGTATTTACATATCCAATACGGGTTATCGTTTGTGAAAGGTCCTCTGCTGTATAATAGTCAAGGATTCTGCAGTTAAAATCTCGCTATACTTTCTACCTAGGAAAATATTAATCCGAGCAGCGCCTGCTCTAGCACTTATGCCGCCCCGGACAAGAAGACAAATTACCGCTCCTTGAAGCAGCGCTCTGTTCTCACACCTACGGGCAAAATGGCGCCCCGACATATGCCCGGGTTGCCCCCCCTTAGAGCGGGCCCTGATCCGGGCACTGGTCATCAGCAATTTCCGCGAATTATTTATTCGGTTCTTACTTTGGCTTATCTTTTCAATGTCACAAATCTAGAAGCAGATAGAATTAAAGAGTAGTCATCTCACTTATGTCAGGATTATTCTTGTTGGACATTGCAGTTATCTAACCTAATTTCTTGTAAAGGATTGTTGAGGGATTACTTAGATTTTGGTATCATATTACCGATACCGCACTAACCTACTTAAATTACGTAGACAGCAAATATTTTCAGGTGTAAGAGCTCTTCCCTTTTAGGCATTGTGAGAGAAGCAAAAGAAACAGGCTGACGTCAATGTGCCGAAGTTCTAATGTTAAATGTACTAAGCACTATAGTTCTTTAGATATTGGTTTTAATTAACATTTTTCACTAACCAAAATAGCCGATGTTTAGTAGATTGTATATTAGAGGCGAGATAATTTGTATGTGAAGCTGTCTTAAAAAAATTGGAGTCAGCAATGTACATTCATCATTTTGATCAATTTTCCGTTTCCAAGTTCTTGATTGCCAACTTCCCAAGTTGAGAATTTCTCTTCAGCAACTGAAGTCAATTATTGTTGTGTCTAAAGTGGTGTAGTGTATTACCTATTGATTATATATAGACGTATAAATTTACTTAGTAATCTCCGTGGAAAAAAACATCTATCATGTCATGGCTGACTATTACTGATAACCGCGAAAATCACTTGTCGTAAATTGCTTTCTCTGAAAAATTGTTACAATCACACTGTTACAAGAAACGATTCAATACATCATTACAAGATTAAGGACATTTGTTAGTTAGTTGGAAAGTCTGTTGAAATTTCTTCAGTTTTGGATCTAGACAGCTGCCTATTGTCATTAATATTTTTGTTTTCACTTTACGGTCACTTGAAAAATTACCGTTGCAGTTTTCATGCTAGCTTTTACACCAAAAATGTGTCTGATCTGAATCTACTTATTGTAGGGGCGGTTATTATTTATGGTGGATATTTGAATTAGGTTGATAGAAGGGTTCATCCTGACGACAGGTGCAAATTCAGACATCTTCCTGATCCTAGAGGAAATGGGAGAATTAAGCTGTTAGATCGTAATATAGCAGGGTAGCTAGAAGGCAGAACAATCTTTTATTTCCTTTCGTGACTATAAATTGCTGCTTTAAATGTCTGAAGTTTTGTAGGTGTTTTAGGGCCCTTCAACTACAAAGACATTAGAATCCCATCCACAGCAGGAACCGGCAAATTGCGTTGGGCACACCAGTTCTCGTCTGATCACTGAAGTTAAGCAACGCAATCCCAGTTAGTACTGACATGAGTGGCCGCTTGGGGAAAACTGGGCACCGCTAGTATCCAAAAATCGTCGCATTAGTGTAGTGTCTGTGCAGTCCCTGCATCAGAACTACCCAGTGGACGGGGCTCTAATGATCTTGTAGTTGAAGGGCCCTAAAACACCAACAAACAGCAACAACCCGTCCACAGCGTAGTTCTAATGCAGCGACTAGACCAGCGATTCTCAACCTTTTTTTCGCCACGGTACACTTTCACTAATTTCAAAATTTGGAGGCACACTAACAACGACACATTTCGGGGCACACAAACGCCAAAGAAAATATATAAGTTGTAACCTAACCCTATGCAAAAACTTGCCTCGGTGGCACTCGGTAACTGTGTCAGTAGTTTTTGGTTCAATACTGGACCGAAGTGGTTTGGCTTTTTTCGGGCGAGAGAGAAGCCCTGAGTGCACCTGCTTTCGGGTGAGAAGTAAAACCGAGGTCCTGTGTGGTGTACGATGGCATCTGCACGTGGAAGAACCCTCTCTATTATGGAACGGGTAGAGGACCAAAATTTCCAGGTGCAGGAGCTCGCCCCCCTGTCTTCGGTGGAATGTCCCAACGAACGGTAGAAAGACGATAAATGGCATAGGAGTTGCAGCTTTGGTTGGCAACCGGCTGTGGGAAATCACTGCCCAATATATCGCCCTTGTGTCCAGTCAGATGGACAAGATGGGTACCCGACCTTGCGGCACACTCTCGTGAATCTCGCGGCACAGTGGTTGAGAATCGCTGGACTAAACTGATGCGACGATTTTTGGGTATTAGCGGCACCCAGTTTTTCCAAGCGGCTACCCATGTTAGTACTAGCTGGGACTGCGTTGCTTAACTTAAGTGATCGAACGAGAATTGATGTGTCCAACTCAATAAGCAGCTCCCTTTAAGGTCTTCGGTCACCAATCGGAAGATGGCAATAAACAACTGTTCATCTTGTCCCATGACCACTCCTAATCCACAAGGATGTGGATAATGTATTTACATTTCCTTATATTTCATATTGGATGTTGTTTAACTGTATATTTTTGAAATGTGACCTAAACGTTATGTTTATTCCTAACTGCATGGGATGAAGAAAGAATATGTCATCTGAGGATAAATAACATTTGCATTGCTATTTTTGTAACATTGCCCTCTATCGTCATGTGAATATTTTAAGCTATCTTGGGGCTAAAATACTCTTTATGTTGATAAGTATCCTTATGAAATAAAGCCTAAAAATGAGTCCTACGATAGTTTGGTTTGTCAACAGAAGTCTGTAGAGCATTCGCAAAACGGAAAGTCCTTAGTGTGCCCATTGTGGAGGAAGGACGTCACTCGTGACTTGCACACCAAATATCTCTTTCTGTATGTAGATCGATATAGCGAGAAAAACAGACTAAAATGAACTCCATCGTCCATGTCTGCTCAAAGTTTTTGATTTTTACTCGTTTGCATCACTTCCTGTAGGTATTTGATGATTTTTGCAACCCTTTAAGTTTAGTAGCTCTCAAACTGTGTGCTGCAGTTCCTCGGGGAACCACAAGGAGCTCATCCAAGCGCTGATGAATATTTCAACTTTTTCAAAGAAAAACGTGGGCTTCAGGGATTTAGAGGTGTTGTTAAATATGTATTGAGGAATGTTTGAACTTGTGAGTTAGGTTGTTAAATGCCCCGTTTTTTTATATAGTGTTCAGGCAAACAATCTGCAGGATTCCCATTAGGTTTCTCGGTTTTGCAACTGCTGTACTTATACAGCATATCAGGAAGATGGAGACTGGGAATTTTGATGAGTCCCTTTTGGGTTCATTTTCACGACTACAGGCGCTTATTTCCTTAGCGTGGATCCACCCACAACGCATAGATTTATTTTACTTTCGAGGTCATCGTCTAACGATTAAGCTTTTCTTTGCTGAAATTCCTTGGATTGCCTCTTACTAAAAGATTAACTGTTTATGGCTTACTGTTCAAACCTCTTTTTTGTTCAATTGACTGTTGTTTTTAACAAAACTAGCATTTATGATGAAAATTGATGCGGAAAATGCAGGTTAGATACTTTAAATTGCTTTTGTCAGAAAAAACCTACTGTATATACCAAGTGAAACTCTGTTTTGATTAAGCATAAGGTGATCATTTCTTCTAGGTTTTATTTATTTACAGTATATTAGTTCATAACTATCAACAGGAAAGAATTTGCATAAAGTAAAACCTCTTTTATTATTTATTTTTTATCGGATTTTTACCTAGACTATTATGAACAGGAAGTAATAATGAAATATGTCGTAACTGGTTATGAAGAATGCAGCTCACTATTGAGAAATGCTTTCATTGCCATAATTTCACAAACATTCAAATAGTACCTACTGCTGTATTATTATGAAGAATGACAATACTTTTATTTTTGGCACAGTATTTTGCATAATCCCCTGCTATCATTAACTAACTCACTCTTACACCCTGTGTGCAGGTACAAGTTTCAGAGCAGTGGATTTGTTTGTTTGTTTATTGGTGTTTTAAGGCCCTTCAACTACAAGGTCATTAGAGCCCCGTCCACAGCATAGTTCTTATGCAGAGACTGCACAGACACTACACTAATGCGACGATTTTGGGGTATTAGCAGTACTCAGTTTTCCCAAGCGGCCACCCATGTCAGTACTAGCTGGGGTTGCGCTGCTTAATTTCAGTGATCAGACGAGAACTGGTGTGCCCAACGCAATTCGCCGCTCAGAGCAGTGGAGAGTCCTGGCCTAGGACTCTAAAATAATCTGATGTTGCAGAAGTTTGTGTTATTTTAACTTTAGTCCCAAACGTTCGTTTCCATGTACATATTTAGAGTTTGGTTATCATTCATCACACATTTTTAAGGTCCTCTGGCCTATAAGAGTCACGATTTCGGGATTTAGAGCTTAATCTAGTCTTTAAGCCGATGGTCATAAAAACCTAAAGAACTAGTGCAATGCCATTTGCGAGCCATCGTGGTCTCAAGGAGTGGCCTGTTCTACTCTATGACCCACGTCAACAACTATAAAATTTGACAGCAGTTCTACTACAATGTAACTCTGCATATTTGAAGTCTACATAGTTAATTTGAATAATTTATTAAAGCGATAGAAATCAGAGAGTAGAAATACATTGATGTGAATTGAAAGTGTTGAAGTAGTATCTTTGTTGCCCAACCTGGCATGTATTTTTCAAGTTGCCGTGCGATTGGGTGAGATTCATTTAGTAATAACAAATTTCAATTCACCCAATGAACCATGAACAGGCTCAAAAAAAACCTGATGTTGTCAATACTATTAGTTGGAAAATAGTTGAGTTATTACGCCAGTTGAGTAGGTGAATCGTGATACGATGATGTTGATCTTTCACTTACGTTTCAAGAACGCCTTTCTATAACTATGTTTGATAGAGCTATCGTTGTTAATTATGTTAAAAAAATATTGAAAGTTAGCATCAAAAACTTGCAGGAAATCATATTGTAAAAAAAAGTGTAATTGCATGGGGCGGGGTAAATTAATGTAAATTGTACTGTTGAAGACGTAAACTGAAACTTTTTTGCCCCAAGGCTTTGTAGTAGGGATAATTATCAAGATGTAAATCTTTTAGTAATGTCAGTTAGTCATCCACAAACAGGACAGTTCATCACGAAATTTTATTCTTCCCAAATTTTCTTTAGTCTTTCATACTTATTGTCGTATCATCCTTATTGTCGTTAATCGTATTGCGAAGTATCCTACGAGGTATTTTATGAGTTGTTTTGTGTTTGAGATGTTACTCTACTTATTATTAAGTGCAACTCTAATATCTTAATATTAATAATAATTATTATATACCGTTTCCATTTAATAAAGGTCCTTTTATTGAGTCAAAAATGAAATCGTCTCACAGTAATGTTGGTGCTGGTGGATATACTGTTGCACATCATTTCCAATATTTGATCGCCTTTTTCATTATATTTCTTTGCAGCATCCATATTTCATCCTCTGAAGGTAAGAACTTTAAAGTGTTCGTTTCATGTAAGAAAAAAGATTTTCATCCTTCATCTGTTTTCATTTTTAAGATCTATTTCATGAAGGAAGTCAAGTAAGTGCCTTTGTGATAGACTTCAACTGTAGAATAGCTGTAAAGAGTAGGCCTCTGCAAACTTGAAGCTATTTCTTAGCTTTAGGGAATTACAAGTTTTTGTTGAAAAAAAAATCTAATTGGTCGTACTTATATTTCCTTAGGGGAGAAATCTTATTTAAAACTACCTGCATGGTTCGGGTCCTATGTTTGTAATTGAAATCTGATGAAGCCATTCGTGTAATTGACTTGACTTTTTAGTTATATCCAATAATATTGTAAATGTGAATTATGCTTGCCTGTTGCGATTGAACACCCGTTATTATGATCTACTCATATTAAGGCTCTGAAAATTATTTTGAAGTTTTACAGTTAAATTTTTTCTGAGGACATTTTCAGTTAGGCAACCTCGACCACTGGACTACCGTAAATTATTGGAGCATTTTTTTAGGGGCAATATATGAATATGCGTAGTTTTCTCTCCCACCGATACATGAGAGTTCTAAAATGCCCCTTCCTTCACGTCAAGAAGTAAATGTCCAGTGTGTGACTGAAATGTCCCTTACCCGATCATGAGCCTGGTATAATCTGAATCTGGGAGTGCGTTAAATATAATGTTATCTTACTGCTAGATTATAATTAAATTGCAGTGCTACTGATCTTTATGGCATGTTGAAGGGGTGTAAATATGTCTACTTTTCTTAAATTGCAATATTTTATATGAAATTTATGAATTCATCGTTTTTTTCTTATATAAATAGACCCAAGTTTGAAGAGACAAAATAGTTTACAAGAAGTGGGAGATGTTCATCGTTTAAATGAAAAATATACACTAGTTGAAAGTCAAACTGAAAATAGTCAAGCTGCTAATGAAGACGGTTCAAATTTACCAACTGTTGCTGTTGATGTTGAGGACACTCTTAACTTGAAACCTGCCAATTTGCAATCGGTTATATCTCCAGTGAATCATTGTTGCTTTAGAGAAAAGAAATTACAAAATATTGGAGTTGGTAAATAAGATTTTATATTACCTTAGATAAAGTAAATTTCAGAAGTAATTCTCCAAGTGGAGTGTCGCTGCAGTATTATGCGACTAAAAGGGATAAAATGACAGGTCTGCAGCCAGTCCTTGGATGCCCAGGGTTACTATAAGCTAGTTTAGGATTCATTGTGATAGTAGTATTTGATGGTTCTACATTTTTCTTGCTTTATTTCAGATTTTACTGGTAATAGCCAATATGTGGACGTTGGTCATTGTCGACGATTTTGTAAATCGTGGGATTCTTTAATGAAAAGTCGAGACTTTAGTAATGATTTACTCAACTCCTCTAGTACGTTAAAAGAGGTAATTCTGAGTTAATTTGTCACTTAACATTTTATCATCCATTCCAGATGGGTGAACTGCTCTCAATTTATTTATTAAAATATGTTTATGAAATAAATTTTAAAAAAATGACAGCAAATTGGCTGCAATGATAAAGTGCTGAAATGAAACCAAATCTCAATAGCATATATAATGAAATTCATACATTAAATTAATTTTTACAATTTGATCTGCAGGAATTGATGAGCCATGAACAAAAATTACAAAGTTTTCATCTTTTATTATAATGCTGGCGCCAATTGCAATTTGTTTAGTATAAAGAAGTCTCATAATTTGGTAATCTCTATCAAGAATGGAAGTGGATTCAGCTTATATGTATAATGGTATCGTGTATGAGAAAAGTTGGGAAATGTCTGGTGAAATTGTTAAGTTCTCAAATATCGTGAGTTCAAAAGTTTGGGTTATCGATTTTTCGTAGTAGTATTAGAGCCGTTATATGTTATATCTTTTCGAAACAAATGAAATTATAATGCGCCCCCAGAGGCCACAAACTTGAGTCAGTGCCAGATTGCAAGTGCCTTATATTTTGACTGTGGTAGTTATTTATTAGACTCTATACAATGCGTGAAATATTTTCTGAGTAATATTAGGTCGATGGGTTGTCATGTGTCTATAGCGATTTGAGTGTTGAATTAGGGTCTTGAGAATCAATAATAATATGATTGTTGACGGAAAATGAGAAAGCTAATTTTCATCCTGAGACATTGTCAAATGCATCCACTACAATGAAAAATCTCTCCCTTATTTCACATAAAATTTTTTTTCGTGCCATCTTTTCTCACTGAAAATTTGAATTGGAAATGTAAGATAAAATTGCCACCACAGACACACGGAATTTTAATGAAAAAAGTTTTGTATTAAAATAATTCAAGATGAAAAATAGAGATGTTGACAAATGCAGCCATTGAATTGGCTACTTAGACCCATGAAACTACAGTATTTTTTTTTAAATAAAATCAATTTTTAATATATTTTTGATTTATGCACTTAAATAAGAAATGTTATTAAATAATGTATAATTTTATTTTTGGCTTATATTTATACAGCATGATGATAATATAAAAGAAAGAAGTTCTTGTGGGAGTTTAACTTGGCAGTGTGAACCATTAAGAGTGAAAGTAGAAAGACATTACTTGTTAAATGGCGCAACGGATGTGGAAATTATCGAGGACTGCCGTTGTGCCAAAAAATCAAGAAATTGCGATAGGAGATCTCGTAAAATCGTCCTCTTTGCCGGTTCCATTTATGAAACTGAAAAGGATGTTGGTATTTGCCAAGGACATTGCAGTAAAGGACCTCATAGTAAGTTTATGATTAGCCCTGTGATTTCACTTCTTACATCTGAAATTTTTTATACCAAATTGAAACTTTAGTTTGACTTTTGTCTTGGCAAATTTCTTATAAATTTAGATGGTCTGAAGTGCTTTATTTATGTGAAATGCATTTTTTCAAACAACGACGTTATGTAGAGGCGGATTTCCGCACAGGCGCATGAGGCGCGCGCCTGGGGCCTCAAAATATGAAAAGAAAATCATTTTATCTACTTATTATTTTTTTCCATAATGAAAACAAATAATTGTTTAGCAGTATTCTTACGTATTTAGCAATATTGTAGGGTGTAGGACAAACTTGGATAACTCCTGGGCCCCTCAAGTGCTTAATCCGCCGCTGGTTTTGAAGTTGGTACTTTAGAAGTGCCCACATTCTTGAAAGAGTATTTTTTTTTAAAGAAAAAAACATTCTTATTGCTGGTGGTCTCAGATTACACCCCAAACTACTGCACACCAGCACATCGCCTAGGTGTTACGGAAGTTGTTTACGGCCTTCAAAGGTAGCTTTGTGGCCTTTGTCCACGGTTATTTTTTTCTTGAAATTCGGCAGCATCGTTCTGACGTCAGTCACATTATTTGAATCTCATATGTAACAAAGTGACACCCAAATGGCGTTACTATAGGGGATTTTTTTGGGTCCATGATTTATAAGTCTGTACATTTGTAAAAGGGGATTGTCCGTAGTTACAGAAACACTTACTCCTGATCTTAGAGGAAGAGAAGCTAGTTGCTAAGAGCTACTGTGATGTCAACTTAGAGGACGAATAGTCCTTTGGGACTCCTGATTGGTTTTGTTTATTTGGCTATTTAACGTTGAAGCTACTGCTTTTACACCCGGCCCCTCAAGAGATATTTGTGTTTATCCACTCAATTTAATATACTGCTATGCACTTTCTGATATTGTGACAACGTAAACATTGTTTCGCTTGGGGCCAAAGTGTTAGCGATATTACAATCCCTCACTGATAGCAGGATGATCGAGATGAATGCTTTATGGTAGGCTAATCAACACGGGTACAAAGGCAACGTGTGGAGCACGAATTTTAGATAAGAATATGACGAGTAGGGAAAATTTGTGATTTATTTTGAACGATAAACCACAAGTGGTCATCCCGCCCTAGAGACACTCAAAGACGGGCTATGCTCAGATGCAGTGGCTGACGCCTGTGTGCAGAACTGTAGTTGGTGCTCCTATACCCGCTCCTTCCACACAATGACAAAATATATTGATTATAAGTCTATTGAACAATTTTTTTTTCAAATACAGTACTGTATTTTCTTCTCGGCTGACCGCACACTTTGCACATTATGTTGGAGCGGCCCTGCTCAGGTGTATGGCAGAGTACACGTGCCATACCTTGAGGACTTAATGAACGCCAAAAATATAGTGATGAAACCGCATTTCAGAAAAAAAACTGATTAATGAAGTAGCTTGTCACGAGATACTAATCTCAGGTTATTATACTTACAATATGGTTTATCTATTTGTCTTATTTGTTAAATTTTGAGGCCAATTAATGGTACCTGCTTGCCGGTATAATGGCATCTTGATTTCTAGTTCCTTATTTATTTCCTAATTTTTCTCCGGTTTGAAGATTTATGGGGATTTGATCGATCGAGGAAACGCTGCACTAATTTACATTGTTCAGCGTCTTAAATCTATAGTGGTGTCCGCTTTTCTTTACACAATGATAGATGTGCTTTATAATTTTCAATGGTAGAAATTATAATACAGATCATCTAATTATCGTTTTTGTATTTTGTTAAAGAACTTGAGTTTGCCATTCCTCTTGATTAATTACAAAATCAATCGGGTATTTGCCAACTTGTGAGGGCGTAATATCAAATCTCCCAATTCGCTTCGATTTCCTGAAATCTACAAAATATTTGGGCAAACTGGTATTTCAGTCACTGGTAGAAATCGGTCACTATTGGTCGATGGCCAGTCACGTAAAACCATCGTCCAAAAGTTTCGAGTCTAGGTGTCTGCTTCCTGCTTCTTCTGCTTCTCCTTCTGCTCTTCAATTTCTACTTTGAAACTTTGGGTAACAGCCGGGTCACTGGAGATGAAACAGAGAATGTCAGAGATCACAGACGGAGGGGAGAGCTGTGGATTGTGTGGGGATCAAGTGGAGGATGTTAGGCATGTCCAATGCTGGGCCATTGCAGGAGGGGGTTGGGGAACCCACACATTGAAAGAGGTCTTGGAAGTGGAGAATGTTGGGGTGGAGCGACTAGAATGGGAAAAAGGGCAAAGATGTTGCTGGGGTACTGTTGGAGATCGAGACACATGGGTTTAGCATGAAAAATCCCACTAGCATCTATCCGTCACAAAGGATTACATTTTTGTATTCATAAATATTGGATATAACAAAAGTAATTACTGGATTCCACAGTATTTTAATTCCATTCTGAATCCTCCTGTATTGTTACTGATAGACAGTTAATTTGATCTCGTTTTAGAAATGCGATGTCGGGCAGTGAAGAATCGCACGGAATCTATTAATGGACCTAATGGTTAGTCGTATTCATTGCTATAATTAACATATAAGATTATTATTTGCCTGTCAACTATAACCATTTCAAAAATTAATTACTTGTGGGATGTATTTTGTTTTCATCGTCTTAGGAGCAGTTTGTATTAATGTTATTGAAAAGTGCGAGTGTTCAGAAGAATGCTATCGAATGCAGTATTTTGATTCCTTTACTGATGAAATTTGGGATGCTACTTCAAATTCAACTATAACAAATACACGGGTAAATATATACTTTGATATATTGACGTGTTGTCAAGTAGGCTTTTAAATTAGTGTGTCTGACATGTCCAATAAAATAGATTAACATAAAATTTTCCTCTGTATTACAATCGTCGAGTAATAAGTAGTCCAGCAGTCAGTCATCGGTTAAGGGGGAAAGCTTTGCCCGTTGGGCTTATTTTTACTTAACATTAAGTTATATTGTGCAATTAGTGAGTGATCAAAGTAAAATGTTAAGTAGAGCTTCTTCGTTAGTTAATTACCAATCAAATCAATGTCGTTGTCACTGATGTTGATCCTACATTGTAATAAATGAATATTAATGATGCCCTACTAGGCTTTTTCTTATGTCACAGTGAACATTATCCTATTAAAAATGCACCCGCACTACATTAAACGAATAAATTGAATCTGTAATTTAACCCTTTTATCTGCTAGCTATTATAATAAGATTGGTATAAAATTTCACTCACGTTTATTTTAATCTATTAAAAAAGAAAGTTTTTTTTCTCCCCTCGAATTTTGTGTTGAGTTTATTCAGTCTCGCAAGGGTGTGCCTTACAAGTATTTACCATTGGGCATGTTAATATTTCATAGGAAAGCAATATAAAAAGCGATTTAAAAGTGTATTATAAAAGCACCATAAAAAAGTCGTTTTTAAAATTCTGTATGGCTTAAATTTTTAAACTGTACTATCCAAAATAAATACCCATAAATTATAACATAACTCCTTCTTCACAAGAAATACTTTGCTTTACACTTTAAAAACATAGTTTTATTTAAAATTCTAGTTGTATAAATAAAATATGAAACGTTTATTTTTTAATTATATACACTCTTAGGAAAATCGCTGTAATAATTTAGAAATTCCATGTTGTTCCTCACTGAGACTATTTCAAAATTGTTTATTTGTAATATTAGCTTTTCCAATGGGTAATAATAATTTTGAGCAAATAAAATATACAGTAGTTGATCCATCGTGTACCGAAAATAAATACTGTATATTCAATATAATAACCAAAAATGTCACTTAATTGATATTTTAAAATTAAATTTGCCTCGAAACAGGACTTGGACTTCAAGGTCTCCCACATTATTTGAATTCATCATCATCATCATCATCCTCTTATCCCGCCTGTGGGTTCTAGCCCTCCCTCTAGTCCACCCCACACACAACCATATCGATATGGACAATCTGCTCCCACGTTTGCTTCGGTCTCCCCCTGTCCCGGGTCCTTCCGATCAACTTCATTCCTGAAACGGACCCAACGAGATCCTCCTTCCCTCTTCTCATTACGTGCCCATATCACCTCGATCTACTCTCCCTCATTTTTTCCGCGATGTTCCCCACTCCCATACTATCTCTGATATACTCATTCCTAATTCTATCAGCTCTTGACACTCCACTCATGTACCGCAGCATTCGCATCTCGGCTACTTGCATTCTATTGACGTGGCTCTTCCTCCCTGCCCAACACTCTGATCCATATGCTGGTCTAACCACTGCCCTGTAAAACTTCCCTTTGAACTTGACTGGGACCCTCCTATCACACAGGACTCCACTTGCCTGTCTCCACTTCAACCATCCCCTATTGATTCTATGGGTCACATCAGAGTATCTCCCAATTGCTTTGGAATCCCACATTACTTGAATTAACTGTAATGACCATTGAAGTCGATGGGCCCCAAACAGAAACAGCGATTACTTGAATTAAACAGCGAATTTGTTAGCTTGGTTGTTGCAATATTACTATAGGTATATTAAAACAAAAACTTCTTGTAGCTGTCATATTGTTTTACTCCAGTAATATTTCAAAATAAGGCTCAAATATTGTTTTTCGATTTAAAAATTTGGAGTAAAATATTGTACCTTGACTTTTCAGATACTTGATGTCGGACGCTGCGTTGGTAGCTGCTCTGGAAGACAAGAGCATCAATGTGTCCTTTGGTAAGTTGTATGTCTCTTGATTAAAGATTAATATAATTCACTAGAAAGAATGTTGTTCAAACGAGAAGATTAGACACAAGTTCAAGGACTAGTTGTATAACATCTAGCGGAGAAAGTTTGGTTGACTTTTTAGTTAGTAAAAAAACGAGTTTTAGTTCCTGTCGGTCTACAGATTAAGGTTAAAGGTCAGTAAACAAAACTATCAAAGATGGCGTAAGCTCGTCCCTGATTCGCAGAGGGATTTAGATTTGTTCTGACTGGTCAACGTAGAAGGAGAATTCAGAGTAGTAATTTTCTCCTTTGCCCAATTCCTTCTATGGCTCCAATGATCGGTGACGGTTTTGTAGTGGTGTGCACACAACACTTTTGGACAAGGTCTCGCATTCAGTGGCAGGACAGTTTTAGGGATGTACAGACTAAAGAGGACCTCGCAAACCCTCTACTGCCATGGACCATCGTGAAGTTTATTGTGGGATAATGATAATTCTGAATTGGTGATGAGTACATCATGGTCCTTCCAAAATTCCTCATATATACTAGAAAATACATGAATAAATAAATAAATGCACTTGGCCAGTGGCGTACCGAGGCAGGCCGAGGGTATTCTGCGCCCGGGGACAAAGACCGAAATCTGCGCCCTTTGGCACCCGCTAAGCGCAATTTTGCTGTACATTTTTGCGCCCCCTGCCTTCTGCGCCCGGGGACATCTGTCCCCCCTCGCCCCCCCCCCTAGTTACGCCTCTGCACTTGGCCGCCTTCCATGAAAACCCTGGGTCTCTAATGACCTTGTAGTTGACGGGACCTTAAACACCAACAAACAACAAGCAACAAACATGAAAACCCTTCGTTCAACGGTTCGCCCATTCTTCCTATTATTGTATCCCGGCTTTGTACCCCTTTCTCTCCCGGCTTCTATTTTCTGTTTCTGCTCAATTCTCCCGAAATGGATACCCTACTGTACCTTAAGTGGGATATAAGTTTTTGAGGAAGAAAATTCGTAAGGGGCGACTTAAGGGGTTGTATCTTTTGGCACTCCAACTTTTTAATACTCCTGAATTCCCTTCTCTTCTCGGTGGTGCAACAGAGTGCTGGACTAGTGCGGCAGTGATTCAAAGTTCGATTCTGACCGAGGTCGGGTAGCGCTTTTAGGTGTAAAAGAGGCCTCTAGTAATCCTTCCGTCGGATGGGAAATCATCGGGCTAGCGACCCGCCCCATGGCAACGATAGTTAGGCAAAAAGATGAACTCATCGCTCACAGCATAGGATCTAAGACTTTTCCCTATTTGTCAGTCCGTGTCTATTTCGTCTACTGTTTCTTTTTGGACGTCTAAAACTAATTCATACCTGACCTTGCCCGTAAGCAGTAAGTAGGTTGGTTAAAGGGAGGAACAGGCTAAAGTTCAAGGTCAACCTAAATACAGTGGAGTACCTGCCATATTTCTGCAACACTAATTCATTTTACCTGAACTTAATAAGATTAAAAACACCAAACGATTGTTTTCGTGTAAATTAGTACTTTTGCTCCTTTAAGCAAAACAGTAGGCCCCTATCGAATTGACTTTTAGAGGCACAGTACTGACATGGGTGACCGCTTGGGAAAACTGGGTACCGCTAGTATCCAAAAATCATCGCATTAGTGTAGTGTCTGTGTCGTCTCTGCATCAGAACTACACTGTGGACGGGGCTCTAATGACCTTGTAGTTGAAGGGCCCTAAAACACCAACAAACAACAACCTCTATGCATGAACCACTTGTCCTTGTAGTTTCTAACAGCTGTATGGTTTTCAGCATGAAAGGGCTCAATTTGAACGAGTTTTATGCATCAATTAACTTCTTTTAATTAATATTTTAATCGACTATACTTTTGGTTTAATTAATTTCTTAGTTATATGCAATTCCGAGATGGTTGGAAGGCATATATAAATATTACTATTGTAACTTGTTGATCAATGCCGTTCATGTTTCTGTTTATGCCTTTGATATTTATTTAGGTCCTATTTTACAAAAATTAAAGTATAATGATGAGAGAACCTTTTAAAAACTTTTTTAATGAATAGCATTTATGCTTAGAATTGCATTCATTAATGCAATCCTCGAGTGAAAAATGAATGGCTTGGCCAATTATAATTATAATTATTTTATAATATATCCTTATTTCATTTAGTCCAACTGCATAGAGCCCTTTAACCACTTTGAACTTAAGAAACTCTTCACAGAACTTACTGAGATCAAAGCAAAAAAGCAACTCCTAACCGTCTTCCCGCCTATGACAAGGTCGGGTACCCATCTTGTCCCTCTGAATGAATACAAGAGTGATATTTTAGACATTGTTTTTCCGCAGCCGGTTGCCGACCAAAGCTGCAACCCCTATGCTTATTTATTGTCTGACTACTGTTCGTTTGGGGCATTACACCAATGCCATGGGACGAGCTCCTACACCTGGAAATTTTGCTTCATCTTCCCGTTGCACAGTAGAGAGGGTTCTTTTACGTCCAAATGCCACCGTCCACCACACGGGACCTCGGTTTTACTTCTCATCCGAAAGGAACCTCACTCGGGGCCTCTCTCTCTTTCTCGCCCGAAAGAAACCAACCCACCTCGGTCCAGTATCGGACCTAGAACTACTGACGCAGTTACCGAGCGGGGCAACCACTGCGCCACCGAGGCGGGTCATAATACACGCTGAGATCATTAGGTGGTAAAATACAGTAGGCCTGTGTGTAATCAGTGCCGGCCTTACGAAGTGGGAGGCCCTGAGAAAGTACAATTTAGGAAGCCCAGTCATCCACCGTCACGGGTAAGGCAAGGCGTATTATAGTGTATCAAGAATTGAAGTTCGGTCAGTATTTTATACAAACTATATTCTACAGAAGTTAAAATTGCCCCTATTCGGTGGCAGGCCTCGGACGGCTACCCGTACTTCCCGCCCCCAGAGCCGGCCCTGTGTGCAGTGGACACCATAGTTACATTTTTTTTTCATTTCCAAATGTTTTTCTTCAATCCTTGTTTCTGCCTTTCCCTGAAAATTAGGACATCGATATAAAATCGCTTCTGTGGACTAATTTTTCTGTTCCCTGACAGAAAGCTCAAATAGTTTTATCCTTTCCTCCAACCATTACCTCATAATTGATTTTCTTTAAAGGTGATAGCTGAATTTCTGAGGAACTGCAATAGATCATATATCGTCTTACTCAATAAGATTGTGCTTAAGTCTGGAATCATTTGTCCCAGGGCGAAATCCATTCAACATTTTAGGGGAAATAGTCCTATGGCGAAATCCACTCAAAATTATTGAGGAAAGGGTCCTAGGGCGAAATCAATTCAATATTTTTGGAAATATGGTCCTAGTCTTTCAATCGAGTTTTGCACAGAACTACTCCTTGCAGGCGTTCAGGCTGCACGCTGCAAAATGGAGGCTAATCAGTAGCCTGAATTTTGAAGTAATTTCAGGAAAACGTTTCCACAAGGATACCGTTTACCATCATGATATAATTCATATCATTGAATCAAAATTTATCACCTAGGATTCCATAGGACCCTAGAGTCCTGTGAGGGGTTCCTAAGAGTTCTGGCTAGCAGTGGTATCGTGCTTGAGTCATGTTTGTAAGTCCGATTCTGATTGCAGTGATCAGTTGCTTTCAGGCGCACCTTCCGTTGTTTGTTTGTGCTTTTGGGCCCACAACTACTATGGTCATAAGGGGCTAGAAAGATAGTCATACCATGGTGGGTTGTAAAGTGCCATCCCGCCATGGTGGGGAGCGGTGAATTGCGTTGGGCACACCAGTTCTCGTCCGATCACTGAAGTTAAGCAACGCAACCCCAGCTAGTACTGACATGGGTGGCCGTTTGGGAAAACTGGGTACTGCTAATACCCAAAAATCGTCGCATTAGTGTAGTGTCTGTGCAGTCTCTGCATAAGAACTACACTGTGGACGGGGCTCTAAATGACCTTGTAGCTGAAGGGCCCTAAAACACCAACAAACAAACAACAAACCCGCCATGGTGACACTAATTAAAAAGACAGAAGCCTGAAATGTAATAAGGATTAAAAAAAGGCAAAAGCCAAGACGGTCAAAGCCATGGCGTCACCCGATGTGGTGACGCCATGGTGTCATCCCTCCCTCTCCCGAAAAAAAGCCGCGTTGTTCATTCTTCTGTTTTGGTGTCACCCTATTTGTCATGGTGCGAGTGATGTCACCCGGTGCGGCCCTCATCCCTAGTGACGCCACTGGGGACTATTAGGACTTAAGCCCTGGACTCCCAAGTGTCATGGGCCCACAAAAATTGAGTCATCATTAACATTTAATACTTTATGAGTAACAATGAGCACTTATCGCATAGTAAAAAATAGTTATTAATATAATAATAATTGAAAGTAGGTGTAGGTGGTGTAGGGTAAGGGAAATTTGCAGCACCCAACGTTCTCTACCAACCACCCATGTTGGTACTAACGGGGGGTTTGCACTGCTTAACTTCAGTGACCTCACGAGAATTGGTGTGTCCAACGCAACTATCCGCAGACCCGACCCTGCCACAGGCGGGATAAGGGTGTGGTGATGATGATGAATGAATATAATAATAATGATTAGTTATAGTATCATTTCAATCAATGTAACATTATTAGACTTCAGTAAGCCTTAGGGTCCGAAAAACCTAGGTCCGCCTCTGGTCACAAATATGAAAACGACGCACCTTCCGTAATGTGAAGAGTATTTGTTGGTGTTTAAGGTCCCGTCAACTACAAGGTCATTAGAGACCCGTCCACTGCGTAGTTCTAATGCATAGACTGCACAGACACTACACTAATGCGACGATTATTGGGTATTAGCAGTACCCAGCTTTCCCGAGCGACAACCCATGTCAGTACTAACTGGGTTTGCGTTGCTTAACTTCAGTGATCAGACGAGAACTGGTGTGTCCAACGCAACTCGCCGCTCCCAATGTGAAGAGTAGAACCGTGTGGTGTACATAGACTATACAGAATTTCCAGATGTGGAGAAGCAAAGTCTGACCTTTTATACGTTAATTTAATTATATCTTAATCTTGCACCATTCTGCGTTTATATAATGTCTGATTTTGTGGATTTAAAAATCGATTAAAAGACCATAATTTCATCATTCATTTTGTTTCATATATACAGCTTGAGGGTCTAATGATGGCAGAAATTATATGATTTAAATACTGTATTCAGTCTTCAAAACGCATATGAATGATTGCAGTTAATATTATTGTTGCTGGAAGGATTCAAAAATAAATAACTTCATATCCGCATAAACAGAATATCTTCATATCATTTTTAATATAATGGTATGGTCCTGTGATAGATTAAAAGGAAGTTGTGGTTGGCATTGAAGTTAGGACGGCTGATGACATCATTAATAGATTTTTGTTGACTGCTAATATTTAGTGATGACATAAATTGCAACTAAATGGCACCTGGCATGGGACATATTGACCCTGTTGGTCTTCAAAGGTTTTCTAGTTACTAATGGGCAGTTAAAAATCTCATAACATTTTGCAAGCAGAAAAGAAAAACGTCAGTCAGTGACTATTAATATTGATATGTCGAAATGTGTGTACTGGTGAAGAAGTAACTCGACGAAAGTCGTAAAATTCTTAAGGTATTTTGTTAAATACCGGATTTACTTTTTTTGTATAAGGCCAAAAGTTTTGCATTGTTTTTAAATGTCCATAAAACTGTCAACGCAAGTCTGACATTTCAAAACAAAATACACGCAAGAGAAAATGATGAGCATTTAGATGTCAAAGCCGGATTTAATCCAAACATTTATCTCACACACACAAAAAAAGGACCATGCACTTTTCAGCCTTGACCTGTAACTAAATACCTTCCTTCACTGTTGGTTGGCTGATGACTAATTTTAATCAAATGTAGCTAACTCATAATAGACATTAAAATTTACTTATTATTCTTCAACTAAAATAGCAAAAATTGACTGTAATGCAAAATGTGGTTGTTGTGAATTTGAATAATGCGTTTGAAAAGTGCGTGGGAATACAGTGCATGACCACTCTTAAGGTTGTAGTTGTGGCCACAAAATTTTGTTGAATTTCAAGAATTGTTATACGAAAGTTTGATTGTTGGTGTTTCATTGTTAAACTTTTTTGTTCCTGTCCTAGAAGGGGGTGCAACAAATCCTTTAGATCTTTCAAATTAGAGATGAAATCCATCTTCTGTTGCCAGGTGGGGCAGAGTGCAAAAGATACAATGCTTCATCGGTGGTTGGTTTATTAAAATAATTATATTTGAGACTATAAATATTTCATGTTAGGAATAAATTTAATATTCGTTACATGTTGTATGCAAACAAGGATTTATTATAGTTGTTGTTTGTTGTAATTGAATGATCCTTGAAGAGTTTTTGGCGCCTTATCTACTCAATAGTGTCATCTCATGATAGGTAGGCCATTACTCTCTTTCTCTATCTCCTTAAAAATGTTTAAAATCCACGATTATCATTTTCATAATATTAAAAAAGAAACATCACTAGTACATAACTGACTGTCCAATAATAGAGTTAGAAACGAGTTGAATTGACCAATGAAAATGAAGGGTAATTGAACGATGACGAAACACCTATGTTCTGTCGAGCATCTTCCTGTAGGGTTGATTCTCCTTGCTGTCGCCGTCCTCATCAATGTCAGCGCCAAAATCATTTTTCGCTGGACGTGATTGTATTGGGCAATGAGATTTTGGCGCCTTCAAACCTGTAGCACCACTACCTCCATCTTCGATTCTTCTCCTTTTTTAGATCCAGATAACAATCTTCATCGTTTCATCAGCCACATTCTTTGGTGGGTAAATCCTGTTGACCACCTTGTATTGGCGCCACATAAAAAAAATGGTTGTTCTTTAAATATCATCTTAACATCCTATTTGAGGTGGTCACCTGTCAGATAGCTAACCAACTACTACTCTCTCTACCTTTATGATCTTAAAATCTTTCCTGGGTGTCCTTCAGCTAACTATTAATCAAGTTAGCAATAAGTACATGGAGCTGTCGCCATTTTGACTCCTTCCCTTCACTAGTTTTTTATTATTGCATAACTTCACGAATCTGTAATTACTCGTTTTAGTTATAAAGGATTTAACATAAGAATTTACTATGTTTTACATATAACTTTAAGAAGTGTTGATGTTTATTTGAGTATGTAGTGCGGTTTAAAGACATGTTTCATTTTTTGTCAGTTGAACTTTGTTTTTGGGTCATCGTAGAGAAGGGGTTTCGAACCTCTCTCACTGATACAAGCTGTTTGACCCCAGTTTGCCCAGTCTTTTGGAGTTTGCAGAGGCGTTTTATCAACCTTGTGCAGTTTACAGAACCAGGGGTTCCCAACCTTTTTCTTAGATTCGCCCCTTTTAAAAGTATGGGCTTAGTTTATAGACCCCCTTACATTTTTCTCTATAATTTGCATCTGATATAGCAACCCATGGCAGGGTCGGGTACCCATTTGTCCCTCTGAATGGACACAGGGTGATAACTTTTTCTGCAGCCGGTTGCCGGCCAAAGCTGCACCCCCTACGCTTATTTACCGTCGGTCTAGTGTTCGTTGGGGAATGCTACCGACGCCAGGGGGCGAGCTCCTACACCTGGAAATTTTGCCTCATCTACCCGTTGAGCACCTGATATACGGTAAGCAAAATGCCGTCTCGGTGGCGTAGTGGATAGCGTGCTTGGTAACTGCGTCAGTGGTTCTCAGTTCGATACTGGACCGAGGTGGGTTGGCTTCTTTTCGGGTGAGAGAGAGGTGCCTCAAGTGCTCTTTCCTTTGCTTGAGAAGTAAAACTGAGGTCTCGTGTGGTGTAGGCATTTGCACATAAAGGAACCCTTTCTATTACGCAACGGGTAGATGAGATGGAATACCCAGGTGTACGAGTTCGACTGAGTACCCCAATGAACCAAAGGCTAACGCTGTACAAGTATTGGGTTGCAGCTGTGGCGGCAACTGACTGGGGAAATCACTGTCTAATATATGACCCTTGTGTCCATTCAGAGGGAGAAGATAGGTACCCAACCCTGCCATAGGTGGGAAATGGATTAGGAGTTGCTTGCTGGTCTTCAAAGGAAGTAACGAACAATGCATTCAAATAAATGTTTAGATGTCGACCCCCAACCGACTCCTTGATCATCATTGATCCCCTTTAAAATTCCATTGACCCCCAGGGGGTCGATACCGACCCCGTTGGGATACCCTGCTGTAGACTAACTTGAGAACAGCAAAGAGCCTGGCTTATAAATTTACAGGCCCGCTGTGTCAGTCTTGTGGAGGTTAAGGACTTCTTTTTTGTTGGTTTTATGGAGACCATCATGGCGCCATGCCTCAGAACATTTAGCATTTCCTTCACATAATTGAAATTTTTTTAGCTTAAATGTTGTATTTCCTGTATTTCCTCTGAAATCATATGAAAACCTTGGATTAGCAATCACAGACGTAAAATCACTGCAGAGTATTTAACATTTGGAAATTTATTTATTAATTTTCTTGTTTAATTTTAGGCATTCCACGGATTCAAACAAGTGCCTGATGTCCTTGGGTAACCGAAGTGCTCAATGTGTACCTTCCAGTTTCAATACTCATCAAGTTAGTGAAAGAAATGGGAAAGTTAAGCAGATTTTAACAATTTCTCAATGTGGCTGCAAGTAATAAACTTGGCCTCCTGCAAGTTTGTTATTATTTTCGCCGGGGTCTACATTAGGATAACAATTTAGATTGAAGGTTTTATGTGTATTTCTGGATAATATTATAAAATATAAACAATTATCACATGCTATTCACTTTTCATCTAGGGGGATGCTTAACAGCTGGTGATTTTCCTTTCCTTTTTTTCAATTTTGCATAATAGTAATTCTGAGTAAATTCCATGTCTGAGATGTAATGCCTTAATACATGCACTCTGTTACTGATAATAAACACCTTACTTGTCGGAATTAGATTCCTTCAAGACTGAAAACTTTTAATGTAACGATTATCTAACAGCATATGTTAATGCATTTTTGTATTTTATTTAGAGCTCGCCTGCAATTTCTAATTCAATTTAAGTGATGCAAATTATGCCTAAAGTCATATAAGCTACTAAACGGGCTGCAGCATTAGGTATAACCCCACCGTCCCCGTCCTTATTGTGCTGCCCTATCCATTTCGGTACCCTGCTCTTAACTATTTTTTTCTGCCTCGAGTCAGGAGGATTATGGATCAGAGTATTGGGCAGTCAGGACGAACCACGTCAATAAAATGCAAGTAGCCGAGATGCGAATGCTGCAGTACATGAGTGGGATGTCGAGAGCTGATAGAATTAGGAACGAGTATATTACAGGTAGCCTAGGGGTGGGGGACATCGCGGAAGAAAATTAGGTAGAGAAGATTGAGGTGCTATGGGCACGTAATGAGAAGAGGGGAGGAGGAGCGAGGCTAAGTCCTTTACATAAATGCAAGTGGTTGGAAGCACTCGGGACAGAGGAGACCAAAGCAGACGTAGGATTAGGTAGTCCGTAAAAATATGGTAGTGTGTGGAGTGAACGGGGACCTGGTGGGAGATGGGTGGGAGTGGAGGGCTAGAACCCGCAGATCCGTTCCTGCCACAGGCGAGATAAGGGTATGATGATGAGTCAGGAGCCAGTCTCTGTGACCCGGAGGGTAGCGCACTCGACTACTGCGTCAGTGGTTTCAGGTTCGATACTGGATCGAGAGCTCCCGTTTGGTGTATGATGTCACTTGCACGTAAAAGAACCCTCCCTACTATGCAACGGGTAGATGAGGCAGAACTCGCCCCCTGGCGTCGGTGAAGTGCCCCAACAAGCAGTAAGCCGACGATAAATAAGCATAAAGGTGCAGCTTTGGTCGACTGTCGGCTGCGTAAAAATATCGCTCAACAGGTCGCCCATGTGTCCATTCAGAGAGACAAAAATAGGTACCCGATCCTGCCATAGGCAGAAAAAGTTAGTAGTTGCTTGCTTTGAGTAGGAAGCCATAGGAAAATCATGAAAATCATAAGGAAAAAATAGGTAAAGAGAGCAGAAAGTAATTGTATAATGTCGGCAACCTCAAGTCCCGGACTTTGAAACAGAAGAGTGGAAGGGAAAAGGACAGAAATTGTCAGTTTCAACTGTCTGGGAACTCATGAACGAACATACTGTATGTTTTCGCGATTTGGATGTTCAGGGGGTTTCGTGGATTGACAGACGGCATTGGACATAGGGCGGCTGTATTGCGTTGGACACGTCTGTTCACTGAAGTTAAGCAACGCAAAACCAGCTAGTACTGGCATGGGTGACTACTTGGGAACACTGGATACTGTATCGTCATTAATAGCATAGCTTCTGTGAAGACTATGCATTAGAATTACGCCGTGGACGGGGCTGTAACGACAGTTGTATTTGAAGGGTCCTAAAAACACCAACAAAACAAACCAAAAAGACATCGTACATCCTTTGGACCTTTTGCACGGGAACAATGTTTTATGACCTTGGGGAGACTCAAAATTCATTTAACTGCTCTCTACAGTGGTTGAAAAGTTGAGAAACGAGGAACCATTTACCCGGTTATGAGTTTAAAAGCACCAAATCTGGACTTAAATGGAAGCTTTAGGAAGCATTTGTAGTCACAGTTCATTACTTAAATCGTTGTTATATTTCTTACAGTTGATGGCAGAAAGTTTTGCAAGGACGACCACAGAAAATTGATCTTTCGCAGAATTTCGTTTATTATTCTTCGTAATCATCATTAATCTTTTTAATGTGTTTTTATATTTGGTAGCTGATACATAACCTACTTAAAATGACTTGCCACAGTTTTCTATGTGGCTATATGTTGTCCTAATAATAATAATCTACGGCCTAGTGACGTTGTTCTCAACACAGTAGACAAGTAGTCACTTAAAAGGGTTATGCTGGCAACAGCAACTTGAAACCATGGAGCCATTGTGCGTATTACAATTTATCCTAGTAGATTATTATCACACATCAGTAATTCGCGCTTATCTGGTTATAAAACAATGAGATGAACACGGAATTATATAGTACTGTGTGTAATGGCACATGAAATCCATCATATTACAGTGTAGGATTATAAACCAGTCTACTAAAGTGACATATGTCCCAGCATAAGACCCTCCAGGATAAATAAATGACTCGAATAGATAAATAAATATCCATCAGTAGTCCAATCGGTAGAGTGAACTCGTCTCTTGGTTAGGGTTGGTTTATTTGGTTATTTAATGTCGGCATGTTTACCTCATGAAATGGCTGTACTACCCATTTCACTAAAGGCTCCTTCGGGATCCACCTCAGTTATGGAAGCCATCAGCTTTGATGAGGATCGAAACTGCAACCACGGACTCACGAGTAAAACACTTTGCTATTGAGTTTTCTCATAATTCTAGGCTTGCCCTGGTGAGGTGGGTAGCTTCTGCCGATTGCAATCAGTGCCCGATTAAGGGAACTTTACCCCAGAGAACTTTAAGATGATAGGAGGATTGATAACTCAACTATGAACATGCTAATGTAGTCTAAAGTTTAAATTAAATCCTCAATCTTAATTGACACGAGGTCCTTTTGATTTTTTTTTGTGTTTAAGGGCCCTTCAACTACAAGGTCATTAAAGCCCCGTCCACTGCGTAGTTCTAATGCAAGAACTGCACAGACACTACGCTAATGTGACGATTTTTGGGTATTAGCGGGACCTAGTTTTCCCAAGCGGCCACCCATGTTAGTACAAGCTGATGTTGCGTTGCTTAACTTCGCTGATCAGACGAGAACTGGTGTGTCCAACGCAATAAGCCGCTCTAAATGTCCTTTTGAAGGGAAACATTAGCTTTCCGCTCTGGATGGGAAGTACAACTCAAGGACCGTCTGATATTTTTCTTGTCACCACTACACGCAAAAAGCTCTTTCTACATGGAAAAATATATGCATGTTGATTGGCAAAGTTTCCAGTTCCAGTTCACCTACCCGCTCCCCTAGGGTCGGTAAATGGCCTTCAGAGCAGACAAACTGATGTGCTGGTTATATTAAATACAGTGAATCTGTAATACCTACGCAGGCATGTTGGAACCATTAATCTTACTACAAATACAGCTGCTGGTATTACAGTCTTATCTAACGTGTAAGTAGTGATTCTTATTAATAATGCAGAATTTAAAAATACTTTTTCCTCTTCACTTTCTTAATCACGTTTCTTAATGCATTCACTTTTCGCAAGATAAATATCTTAGATCTAATGAAGAAACTTTTTCTCGAAAGAAAAATACAGTATTGATTTTAAAACAGGATGTCACCAACACCGAGGTAAGGTATAAAACTCGGAATTAATATTTCTTCCACTGGTTTTCTTCATTTCTCGTTGCAATTTTAATAAGTTTGTCATCCATTTCATTTTGGCGCATCACTTACATCGTTTTTAATATTCTGACTAGCCTGGGGGTGGTGGACATCGCCGAAAAAATGAGGGAGGATAGGTTGAGGTGGTATGGACACGTAATGAGGAAAGGAGAGGAGGAACTCGTTAGGTCCATTTCAGGAATAAGCACCCGGGGCAGGGGGAGATCGAAGCAGACGTGGGAGCAGGCAGTTCATAAGGTCATGGTATTGTGTGGGATGGACAGAGACTTAGTGGGAAATAGACGAGAGTGGAAGGCTAGAACCCGCAGACCCGACCCTGCCACAGGTAGGATAAAGGTATGATGATGATGGTGATGTTCATAAGTTGTTGTTGTCTTCCTTTGATCCTGCCGGTTTCCTTCAACTTCCTTTGGCTCTTCTGATTCAAAGTCCCGAACTCACGAGTGATTTTCGGACATCCTGAATTGATGGGCACCTATGCCTGAAATAGAAGAAAAAAATTGATCAGTTGAAGAAGTACCAAGTTTTAATGTGTGAAGTCAGAGGTCAATGATGGTAAAAAAAAAGATTTTAAGATTGGGGAGGGGATGCTGTCATTTAAAAAATTTGTGACGGCACCCTCTCCACCTAATATGAACCAAAATTTAATTTGGATTAGGCGGAAGTGTTAAGATGAACAACACAGTTATTTTTGTAAAAAAAAACAAATTTAGGTGCGACATGTAGGCTAGATGCCAACTATTCCTTCTAAGGAAAAGGTAATGTTATTTTTATGAAATTTACAAAGAAAGTTATTTTTAGATCTTTATTGTATATATAAAAATATTTTTTCTTTATATTTATGGTCATATCTTTTAGCTAAAACGATGTGATGAAAACAAAAATGTCAAAAATGAAGATGTTCGCTGAGATGACGACAACTAATTTAAACGGAAGGTAGTTGCATATTTCTGAATATAAAATATTCAAAACGTGTTTTCAGGTAACTTAAAATCACATTCATAACACAAACAAGATAATGGAATGTTGTCAAACATATCTCACAATATGTGCCAAATTCTGACGTGTTATTTCAAATGTAACACCTCCACACAGCATTTTAGTAATGAGATCATCACCCTAATAAACGTATGCCTGCTTTCTTTATCTTTAAGGTTGAGAGTTGGATCAGGAACAGCTGGACCACAGGATAGGTTCTTCAAATGATAATACTGTACAATATTCATCATTTCCTGAAATGATAATCAAATGTCCACTTTGGTGGCTCAATAAAAGCGTGAGTCAACTCGTATCTGTAGCTTCAGTCCTGTCTTAGGCAGTTGGTTTCTGTAGAGCATAAGGGAATTTCCAAGTGCGCCTTTCTTTCAGTGTGGTGCACACTATGCCACCTGTCCCGTTGGTACTTAACATACTAACAGTGGTGGGTCCCAAAAGCGCCAGGCATTACACCCAATACCAGAATAAGGGAGAGGGGAGGAGAGAGACCTGGAGGATAGACAAAAACCAGGTAGAAGACGTGAACTCATGGCACAGTAGATTTCAAGATTACACCTGACCCAGGGTTACTATTAGTAACAATAAGGAGACGGTAGGTGAGTGAGATCTCTTGGTAGAATATTTAGGCCCGTGGCATTAGATCAACAGCCAGCCAACTGTGAAAACCAGCGTCTAATAGTTCATAGATAAGTTTTCCGGTTTCTTTCATTCCACTCCTTTTTCTGCCTTGTCCCTAGTGGTCTTTCTGTCCTGTACTCCTTGCTCCGTCTTTTCATTATTCCGTTTTCGTTGAGAAGTTCCGGACTTGTGGGTACCTGATCCTGCCATATGCAGAAAGTGGGTTTGGTAAATAAAATTTCTTCGGCTCGGATGCTCGACTTAACCGCAAAACATGTTACGTGAATAACTGAACTGAAAAACATCTTAAACATCATGTGTATTTTACTTTTTTTAAATAAACTAAATGATATTTATATCCAGTCAACGAGAAATTCTTTTGAATCTTTTTTATTGAGGTAAGATTTAAAATTTTAGACTTACTTTAATGAATGGTTTATCTCCGAAGTTTTTCCACCGATCCAAAAATTACTATTCATCTTTTGATATGTTATTTTCTTTGCAGTTATTACTGAGTTGCAAGTAAAAACCAGTCTGAAACTCATCTCAACATAGATAGTAAAATGATGGATTATATCGAAAAGAAACGTTTTTTTAGCTTTAAAGGTAACCGCATTTTTTATAATATAATTCCAAGTATAAGATTGGAATTCTGCATTAAGGAAATATTTGAACAGTGAGCTATAAAAAGCAATTAGGTTGAAATTGCTATTTAATGTCATTAGTTACGTAGTAGATATGGGTTCTTCTTAACTTTTAACGTGTCTTAATGTGTGAGAAGGATGGTTTCTTTTCTGATAAGATGATTTACTACACAAATTCTTCACTGCGCTTGAAAAAAATATTACCATATTGAAATCTTATTGAGCAACGCCCAAAAAATCGATCCCATTTTCATTAGTGTCACTAACTAGAGCAGAAATATTTCTTTTAAGTTTTTCATCTACTATTAATAATAATGATAGTAATGCTTCCGATGAAATAAATAATTTGTAAATTGTATTTTTTATTCACAGTTGCTACTTGTGGGATAGGCAGACATCCCCCCACAGACAACCCGACCAATATTTCTACGGGTTCCAGACGCCAGGCTGGGGTGCCCCCAGTCAGAGCAATCCCGAGTGGAGGGCTAGAACATAGGGGGGATAAGGGTATGATGATGATGATTCACAGTTGTTACTCTCCCCCATTTGTGTGGATTTGTGATAAATGCAACCCCCAGCAGTTTGTAACATTCTGCCTGCAGCGCACTACCCCAAATCAGAGTTCAACAGTTGGTGCATGAGTTCCTAGGGACTTACTTAATGTCCTCTCCCTCTATGTTGTCTGATCCTATTTAATACTTGTCTATTCTATATTTCTGCTCAAGCTATTAAATAATAGTAAAGATGCAGTTACTTACATAATAATACCTCTAAGCACAGTAGTATATTGGTATAATGAATATAAGCCGTATAATGATAAAAGCAGCGATCTTATGGACAAATTTGAAATCTGATTATAATGATTGGATAGTATCACTCCACGCCAAGGCGATTATATAAAGATTAAAAATAAATGCAATGTAATCACATTCAAAAAATTCAATCTAGAAAACAAAAGTGACGATTTCACTATTCTTAAGCCGGTTCAATTCTTGTTGACACGAATGGTTCATTTCCGGCGAATGCAATATAGAAAGAGAAATGTCAAGCGCTCCCTTAGCCGACCAGAGGGGTGTGCAAACAGTATGACCGCATAGGGCCTCGCAGCCCTACTTCATCCATGTCTTGGAACAACTTCTAACCCTTTTCCCACCTATGGCAGTGGTCGAGTACCCATCTTGTCCCTCTGAATGGACACAAGGGTGATATACTGTATTGGACGGTGCTTTTCCGCAGCCAGTTGCCGACTAAAGCTGCAACCTTTATGCTTATTTATCGTCAGCCTACTGCTTGTTGGGGCACTTCAGACTCCGAGGGGGGGGGAGCGAACTCCTACACCTGGAAAATTTGACTCATGTAAATGTTGGATAGTAGAAAGGGTTCTTTGACGTAAACCACACGGGATCTCGTTTTTTCTTCTCGTCCGGAGGAAGGCGCACTCGGGGCTTCTCTCTCGCCCGAAAGAAGTCAACCCACCTTGATCCGGTATCGAACCTGGAACCACTGTCCCAGTAAATCGACATTTAATTCTCGGTGGCATTTCAGACATTCATAGACTTTTTCATTTGCATGAAGAGGCACCACTTTGTGAAGGGCAGGCTTCTAGCGCTGTTTTCGTTGGATTGAAAGTGAAGATGTCACCAGGAGTAAACCGAGCTCCTTTATTCGGGAATCTTGCCATTGCATCACTCATTCAGAATCGAACCTGCACATCATGTGTTGAAGTTCAGTTGTCAAGTACTCTGCCAATTAAGTCAGAAGTGTCTTTCTACTCGGGAAAGAATTCAGAATTTACAATTCGACATCAGTCATCTAAATTTCACTGCTTGAATAAAATATCCCACTAAGCTCACCCTCGAGCTTTCCTGTCTCTCTTTTGGTCTTTACATCGCTGTCAATTTTGTCTGCGTTTCTCTTTCTGTCTAATACTGTTTTGTTTCTCTGCTTTCTTCTTTTATATCCACACTTTCTATTTCTGCTACATCTACATTTTCTCCAATTCTGCTTTTCCTTATCATAATATGGAAATGTTGGACGCTCAACCCCACCATTGACGGAATATTTGTTGCTGTGCTATCTCTACTGCTTCTGATTTCTGTTTACTGTATTAATATCCTCTGCATTCTCCTTTTCGATTCCTGTTAATTTTATCTTTTTACCTTCATTATAATAGACAACTTAAAAAGAATTTTTTAAAATAATGATGAATCTCAAAAATACTTCTGAGATGAAAATGGCACGGTGTCTTTTACATATATTAAACTTGAAATGTGTCTTGTCATTTTGAATTAAACGAACTTTGTAAATGTCATTTATTATGAGCATAATATAAACGACTGCAGTAATAAATTGTGCTCTGTCAATAGGGTCCTATATCCTATAGGGAACCAGTTTCTTATTTCGTATGCGTTAGTCTTTAAACACTGAGATAAAAGCTTTGTGTATATGAAATGCATGAATGCATCTTTCCGTTTGTTATACAAAATCTAACTCAGTGCCATACACTAGATAGGTTTCATTTCCCTTGTGAATGAATAAATGCTACGTGTGTCATTTCAAATATTGTTAATGAATGATCGTGACGATGTGAGTGACAGAAATACTTCATGTCACGTAGCTTTTTTATTCGTCGTCACATCCCACTTCGAGCGTTCTGTCCCTGAACGAGTAAATGATATCGCACCCCATCTCAACCCTGAAACAACGACTGTTTTTCTCCCTATCTATCGAAAAGGCACACGTTTGTCTCCATGAATGAGAACGAGAAAATCACTGTTCATGGCTAGGTGCGAACCTACATTCTTCATAAAGCTTAAAATGGAAGTGTGAACCACCAACTGAGCCTTCATACGTCGCGTCAGTACAAACAATTTCACCCCTTTAGATTATTTGTATACCTAACAGAGTTGCGACATTTGGTCGGCACCCTGTCAAATGAACACTTATTTAGAATCGTTTGCTTCCTTGCCAAACTCAATCAATCAAATATTATTATTTCATTTTTACGACGAGAATAACAATACCTACCATGCCGTTGAGTGTTGCTACAACGCCTATCTCCACAGCTGGAAATTGAACTCGAGTCTCCTGCGCTTCAGGCAGGAACCCAATTACTCAATTACTTTTTTGATCCGTTCGCCATAGGTTTTTCTTTCCTGATTGCTTCTTCGATATATAACATTTTTTTTTAAGATTTGATAATCCTGAAATTGTTTTTCTTTCCTGATAAACTTGAAAACTGCCATATTAAGATCAACACCATTTTGAAAAACACTGGTGCGCAAGCGCGATTTCTAAATCAGACCTCGACAACCTGTCGTCGGCATGTGTGGCCGCTAAACAGTGATTTTCCCATTCTGAAAATAATTCGTTTGTTGTTCAAAACTATTTTTCGTACATGGCTGCATCATGTTAAGACTATTGTAATAATACACAATATAGTGACCGAAACAAACTCTCTGAACAATGACCAATATATTTAGCTAACGTATTTGGAAGTATTTATCTTATGTTGTTCTCTACTTCCGCTTGAGTAGAACGTTCTGTAATATGGCGTATTTTCAGCTACAGCAACTGATGAAGTGTGATGTTATGTTGTGGAGATAGGGACATGATTATCAAGTCTTAAAGGTCTACTAGCATTGTGTTCAGTTTTTGGTTTTCTTATTCAAAAGATCCTAAAAGAACTTCAAAATATATCCGATTAATCTAATTGCGATCTCCATCTGCGGCCGTCACAGTCTTGCTCACGCACTTAAAGCCCCTTTGGTTGTAATTTATTCCTTATCTTTATTTTATCAGGTATTTACTTTTTACGTGCATATTTTTGTTCGTAATATTCTGAACTGGATGTTGACCGTCGAGTCTGAAATGATGACAGGTGACCTAAAAATAAACAGGAATCGATAATTTTAGTACCCTTCTACAGTATGTATAGTACCATGTTTAACTGCTAATTAATATCATTGTCAGTAACGCAATTAGGATCTAAGGCTACTTGACGAATAGGATTCCTTGTCACGCGTTCCTCTTTCTTTAAGTCTTGTACACTCCTGAATCCGTAAATGACCTTTAAAGATATTTGATGAAAAAGGCTAACTCCAGCATCCTTCTGGTTATCATCTTTTGGTAGTGTTGTTATCTATTGTCATCGTTGGTTGACAAAGTGTGTTGCTCATACAGTTGACAACAAATTATCACCAGAAAAATATTTAAATGAAAATCTCATGTAGGACCCTTGTTAGCTTGTGTTTAATGAGTTCATCGATTGCTGTATACTTATTTCGTGTTCGATTCTTTTGAGATCATTTTACTTTCCATCCGGATTGTCTTCAAAAATCGCCATCAACCGCAACTATGTGACCTTTCGCACCTCTCGCCCGAAGAGACACGTTCGCTCTCAATTGAAGATGAACGAATCGAGCAATTAAAATTCACTTTCTTTTCAACTAAACTAGGAAAATGTTCGTATGCTAAAATTAGTCGAACAATGTGTTATATTAATTTAGTACCTTCCTGGAACACCGTGTCACGTTTACGATAACATGTATAAAATAATCATCATTCATAACCCTTTTATCGCCTATGACAGGATTTAATACTCATTTGTCCCATTGATTTGGGAACAATTCGGCGAACTGTTGGCTATGTTTTCGTGGTTGATTGCTATCATTGCTTATTTAACATCAGCCTCTACTCATTTCTGTTGCGTCTTTCTTTTACCAACGCAAGGGACGGAGTCCTAACATGAGACCCTTGCTGTTGTACACGTACGAGTATGTTATGCATGTTGTGCTCCATATAGCAAGGACTATTTCTGCCGCTTCACTTTTTTCGTCGGCCTTTTAATACACTGACTTTCGGAACTCATTGGTGCACAATAGCAGTACGGGTAATGCTTTTAGTTAATGAAGAATGTGCATTTTATATTGTCATAATATTCTGTTAGCATCATGGATTCGTAAAACTGCATTCATTCATTTCATAAGGGTACATTTTTCAACCGATTTGAGCCCGATCGATACCTTAACGCCCATTGCTAAGGCCACCTGCTATTAGGGCCCATTAGTCTAAAATGTAACTTCATGTTAACAGCCGTTTGACGGGACCCCTAACCATGTGCTGACAGGAGAATCAAGATTTTTCACATGCTAGGTTCTAGTGCAGTGGTGGCGAGCCTTTTTTTGAAGATGGGTCACAATAACATGAAAAAAGAACCAAAAAGTTGTCCGTGCGGCAGGCGCAAGCACTATTTAATTTTATAAATAAAAAATTCTTATTAATAATCAATAAATTAGTTTATTAAAGTAGCAAATAGAGAACATCATCATAATATCCTTATCTCGCCTGTGGCAGGCTCAGGTTTGGAGGTTCTAGCTCACCAGGTTCCCGTCCATCACACACACTATGAGACTATAAACTACATATGATTCACGCACGGGTCACTTAAAATTGCACGGTGGGTCACAGGTTCGCCACCACTGTTCTAGTGTAATCTACTGTTATCACGTTACATGTAGTTTATTTTTCTTCTTTAAAAAGTATATTTTTCAACATAAAGCAACCTTTTTTGTGTGTAAATTAGGATTTAATAGGCCTCTATCATCTTGGTGGTATCTATACTGCAGTTACCACACTGTACTTTTGTGGGATATTTATCTGGCTTTTATATTTTTATCATGCCGCCATTTGTCTTATTTGATTGCCCGCCGATCATTACTGCTGAAGTGAGAGTTGTCCAATTACTTCCAAACTGACTTTTATGTGCCATTTTTCTTACAGATTGAAGTTTCTTGCTTACATTCATTGTTCAGAAAATGCTGGCTCAAAATTGATTAAATCATGAAGTTCGATGGAAATCTATGAGACACGATAAAGTGTACCCTACTGAGCGATGTTTGGATGGTTGTTACACATCTTCACCACTCATTTGGGTCCACTTTTACGTTTGCATGTTAATCCTGTATGTGCGTGTCAGTTTCATAATAATTTAATTACGATGAAACTTTATTAATCAATTTTGCTTATGGTTTTCCCGAAGCATGGATTTAACTTATAATACATTTGCTTAGATGTGCATTATGCTGACATCATTATGTGCTGCTTGGCTGTCCATCCCATCATTATGGCTCGAGGACCACTTAACCATTGTTAAATGCATTAACTAACTATCAAGCGGGTATAAGTTTTATTTTGAACATGCGCAATTTGGTTCAGTAATGCTACTGATGTTCCGCAGTAAAACTAATTATCCGTGATGTAAAGCATGATGGACTCTTGGGTTGCTACTGTTACGCATCACAGATCACGTATTTTTGTTGCTCTCTCTTTTTTTTCTTGTTTAGCTTGAAAGGCCTTACGAAAGTGGAATTTGATGACAACCTTTGTTTAACTCTTAGCGCCTATGTTTTTTAAAAACTTAAATTACTTGGCAATTTAACATTTAATGTTATGGTGCAATAGTACACATTTAACAATACATCCACATTTTATGTTTTTACGTATTTTTAATCAGAATCTCATGTAGAGAAATGCGACTTGCTTATTGTTTGGATGCACCATCTACTTCTGTTTCGGGCAAGAGCTGGGTCACTGGAGACGAAACAGAGGATGGCAAAGATCACAGGTGGAGAGGAGGGCTGTGGATTGTGCAGGGATCAGGTGGAGGACGTCAGGCATGTGATACTGGTCTGCCCAGCACTGGATCACTGCAGAAGGGGTTGGGGAACCCCCACATTGGAAGAGGTTCTGGGGTGGAGCGGCTGGAATGGGTGCGAAAGGCAAAGGTGTTGCTGGGGTGCTGGTGGAGATCTGGGCATATGGGTCTAGCGTGAAAAGATCTCGCCAGCAAGGTATCCGTCACAAAGGATTACATATTCATATATTCATATCTAAATGGCATTCAAAGCTTTATTCATTACAATTTTTCTGTTTAAATCTACTGTCTAAAGATGAGATAATGTCACAGGTATTGTTTCAAAGCGAAGTGTTTATATGATGATGTCACAACATTTGGTTCAAATGACGGTGTCGATGAAAAATATTTTGCTAATGAATAGACGGACAAATGTTGCACCTGTTGGAAGCACTATAAAAATCGTCCTCCACGGTAATAATTATTTTTACAGTTTTGAAAATGCAGAGGAGTTAATGTTAAGGGCAAGGCAAACCTGTGAATTAAGCTTCATACTTTCACTTCAAGACCAGGAATATTTCGAAGAAAACATTTCAGGTAAGATATTTTTGAAAACTACACGAAATAGTTATAAATTTGTCCCATAAGAAACGTCATATAACTTTTCATTTTCAGTCAAGAATTGAGCATTGCAGTATGCATGCATCATGATATCCTTAAAATATATACAATTCATGATTCTAGTAAAAGTGGAAGTTGCTGGCAACAAAAACAGCGGAAAAAAATGAAGTTAGACTTGAGAATAAATGACTTAAGATGGAAATGGAGAAGATGGCATGTCGCAGCTGGTGGTGGTCCTATACAGCTTCTCAACTACTTTGTCGCTATTGGTGGAATTTCGGTATTAGATTCACATACATAAAAGTGCCCACCCAAGTGCACTTTTTTCCCCATAAAAACCACAGCAGTGCAGTGAAAAGCTACAGATATTTTATCTCCAAGTGTGATTATCTCATCAGCATCAACGACCATAAAAATTTTCAAGATAGTTGTCTTCCTCGAAAAACATTTCCTAACAACAGGAAATAACGTCAACACGGCAACAACAACAGCAAAATAACCCTTCTAAGTCTTCAGTTTTTCATCAAAGATCCTTTTCCTACTCACTCTTCTGTCCTGCCTTATTTATTTTTAAATCTTTACATCTTTGGTGGCGACATTCCAGGTTACTGTTATCTATCAAATTTGGTGACTGATTGAGAAAAATCGCAGACAGCTCTTGTCTTTTCAATTGTTATAAAGGTTTGATTTGATAGCCAGACATTTATTGGATTGCAAATTGAATTTCTAAGATCATTCAACCTCTTTTTTTTTTTTTGCTTTCCTTCTTTCTTAAACAGAAAAGTGCCTTACCTAATGACTATCGCTAGAGCCCCATTGCTGCTACTATTTGAATGACAAGGAGACAAACTTAGCAACGCATGCAAACACAGGCAGAGCACCACAGCACACAACAACACAGCAATATATTGATAAAAGGTGCGCGCATGTTGACATTCAGTGCATTTCCTTCAGCGTCAGTATCCAGACCAGCAGCTACAGCAGATACATTGTGAGTCGGTGAAATTGACAATCAACTCAGAGATCACTTTCTCATTTTAGAGAGATAAAGACATCGATTATAAAAAGAAGCAACTATTACTACAGAATATCTAACCCGAATCCAAGAAACAAAATTTTTTTTTTGTAGAAAAGAAAGTCAATTAATCTTATAATTTTATTTGGAAATACCTAATTGGAAATTTGAGGAGATGCTATTTTCAATAATATTTTTCCCGGTTTGTGAAGTGGCTAATGGTTGTAAGCAGTTTTCGTTGTTACTACTTCTGATCTGTCTACTAAGCTGTGACAGTGGCATTTGTAACCCATCTGTAATCCACAATCAAGAAATTCATCTAAGAGCATTCAATCCTCCTGGTTCTTTATCTGATGGGATAAAAGATAAGGCATTAACTAAACTGATGCAAGTGTTCGGTATACGACCACCAAATCATCGAGAAAGACACCTGTTTCCGCCTCAGTACATGCTGGATCTGTATAATTCAATTGCTGATAGTTCGGGCATCACAAAAACTCCTAATCCGTATGATGCTAATATCATTAGGAGTTTTCCAAATAGAGGTAAGATCAATTTTTATATTACCATTCTTTTTACATAATATATTATTACTTAATTTAAAAGTTTTGCTTTTCAATGTCGACAATGCTATACAACGCAGGAATTGATTCTCTGGGTATGAAATATATTTTTTATCAACTACATTAGGGTTGCATTAAAATTTCGCAGTTCCAGATATCACTAATCTAAAACTGTGCTTCGCATGATGAAATGGCTAAGTACAGTCTGATTTATTAATTTATCCCCTTCTTTTATACCTGTCTGAAACTGGACAGCATGCAAGGCCTATCATTAATCATAAAAGTATTTGTGACTTTATACTGCGACTTTAGGATAAGTTAGAAATGTTAAGTGGCTAGATTTTTTCTTTATTATTTGACCGGAAGTTAAAGTTTTAGGGTCTGTTACTTCTTCGTATTAAAATTTAGCACGATTATATCTGTGTTATATTTTTTCGTTACTTACGTTGCGTTAACTATTAGCATTTTATTTCCTGTAGTAGTTTTGCTCTCTATTTTGTTGAAAAAAAAACGGGCGATATAGGTATAGATCAGTGAATATTGAGAAATGGATGGGGTACAATTCTCGATGATTTAAAACTTGTGCTTCATCAGTAGAGGTTATGAATATCATTGTAGTGCGGATGATCTTGCTGACATTTTATAATTAAATAAGTACATTATATGTTTAGATTTTATTAATTTGTAATCCAAAGGTTTAGGAGGGAAATCTATTTTAGAGTTTCATCCGGTGAAACAAATTACTTTGTCTTTGTTTCAAGTTTCATGATGCTTATTCTAAGATGAAATTTTAATTGCAACAGCTCCATTGTTAGGACACGCTTGCTTCTTGGGTTCAAAGTATGCAGGTTCACCCCTGCCCAAGTTCGGTGGATCCCTCTCTTATAATTGGAAAGACCCAAAGTTTACCGAAGATAGGAAGTAAAAATCATGAATTCCTGAATCAGGTAGAATCTGGTTTTGAGGATGATAAATGAACATAATTGAGTAAGTGGCGGCAAGCCTCACATTAAAAGAGATTTTTACTCTTTTTAATGGTAAGACCCCTTTTATACCATTAAACGTTATTCATGACTAGGCTACTTCCTTCCACTTAAAATTTTTTTCTGAGGTAATTTTTTCGGCATGAGGGGGCAAACGGAGTGCTTACCCCTATCTATTCCTGGAGCATTGCCCCCTCCCTTCCTGGAACGATGTCTCCCAGTGTTGCCCACCCTTGAAAATTTTCTGCGGATGTCCATGCCGATCGGTATTTATCTTGCTAGAAATTATGTTGAAAGTTTTAAATAATTGTAGGTGTTCCCCACACTATGGGTCTGCAAGTCTGAAAGGGTCTGCATGATCCACTGAGGTCCTAAGATGTCCAGGTTTTTTTTCTACGAGATTAGATCACTCCGTCTTTGTCTTTGATAATCGCATCAGCAAACCAAGCGTTTATCCCAATTATGGTATGGTCGCTGCTATCATAACCCTTTGAATCACCTGCTTTCGTGTGTTAGTCTCTTTCTACCCCATCTAAAACCTTTCACTTAAATCATCTTTTCCTTTCAGCTCTAATTATATTTAATAACCTGTTAATTAATAAATATCGCAGTTAGATAAAACTACCAAGTGACCTGAATTTAAAATTTCAGTAATTACTGGAGAATTCGTCAAAATTACGCGGGCTGTTTATTGTTACTAAATTATTTAATTTAATGATTTTTCCTAAGAAATATTTACTAGCAACTTAGGCTTTACTGTGAGCTAATATTATATTAAATCTCTAAAACTTACTCTCAGAAATATATTTTAAGAATAGTGCACTTCCGCATAATTTTTCTCAAGTGTATCCAAGCAACAGTCGTCTAGAAAAGCTGCACATTAAAATTTCATCTCAGTCCATTATATTATGTAGCATAAATCGCCTTCCTTTCTATGTTACGTAGTTAGCTACTTATTTAAGAAATATTTGACTGAGTCGCAGAGTCTAATACTCTACTGACAATATCTTATATTTATGTAAGATATTCTTGAATTAAACTTGTCCAACTTAGATTTTTCTTTCACGCAAATGGGCTCGAATGCATTTTAAAGAGGTTTTTTAACCCGGCCCTCTTCCTTTTATTTCCAAGTTTCTATGGGAATTTTACTCTTTCCTTAAAATATCTTGATTGCTGATGAGGTTAAGTTGGGACGACTAACTATGAAAGGGTTGGGACCATCTCCACCCTTTCCTTTTCTCCTCATCAAATTGTGACTGGAAATGAATTGCCTTGACAATGCATGCTTATAAAGAAAAAAAAATACGGCCTTAGTAAGAAGCCTTATCTAAGGTCTAATAATATTGAAGACTGAAGAAATATTGACCTTTATTTAAATGGAAGATTAGGCGCAATCGATTCATATCGATTTACCTAAGTAATGCATGCATACCATAGGCGTTACCCGGTTACCTCGCATGGCAAAACGGAAATTGAACATGGACCATAATTCAGGTCATATCCTTGTTATTCATTTGGCAAATGTGGAGGTGACAACGACGACGACTACGAAACGATTTTCTGGCGACTATAGCGACGATGATTTTGAAGAGATCCATTCGTAGTTTTAAAATGAAAAGCGCAAACGTTCATTTGTCCTAATGAGAGATAAGTGCATTACTCTAGGTAGGGTAGGTGCTTTTAACAATTGTTGTTACAACTCCTTCTTTCCAGTTTGGAAGATAACACATCGACAATGAGAAAGAGAGTGCACTTTATAAAATGCAAGGAAACTCAGAATAAAATCAGAAAATTCAACCTTTCAGTATTCTGGAGTGGACGTTGGGTGAACCTTATTAGATAACAGGAGCTGAAAATTGATTTTTTAATGTATGCTGTGTATTTGCTAAGCCAATTTATCCTTCTGTTACTAATCCATTTCCTGTCTGCTGTCGGAACAAGTAATCCTGAGTTCGGGACAGAAACGTAGTTCCATGGTGGGCAACTTCGATGCTGGTTGAGGCTGGTGGTTTCTTATCTGATTCAATTATTAACCTCAAGTTTGAGCGTTAAGGCCGTATCCTCATTTTATGTGTTCCAAGGTGTAGGATATGTCCCGAGTCCGACATCCATAAATAACTTCAAGATCTAACATGCCTATATTAAATTACGGTATCAAAAGCAACTCCTAACCCTTTTCCCGCCTCTGGTAGGGTCGAGTACCCATCTTGTCCCTCTGAATGGACACAGGGCGATATATTGGTCATAGTTTTTTTTCTGCAGCCGGTGAAATTACGGCATCCCATACTCCCTATTATTTTTCTTTAAATTCAGAAATGTGTTGTTTCAAAATATGCAAAGCTGGATAGTAGCTAATGAAAATTTAGGATTCTCTCCCTAAAGCAATGTCCCATCTGAAAGAATTCTCGGATGGTTATGTGAAAGAGTTAGCATAAGTAGCAAATATTTTACAGCAGAGATGGAGAGAGGCAAAGCGAGACAGAGCAATGCAGAGGGAATAAATTTCAACTATATATAACCCTAGTCTTTGCACTGCGTTAATTATTGCTGAGGTCGTTGAGGAGGACAGTTCACGAAAAATAATAAATATGTAATGCTACAGATAAACAGGAAACTCCTTTAGTAATTATTATAGATTATAAATGATATTACTCGACAAAATGTGTTAGCCTGAAATAGTATTAACTATTGTTGTCCCGCTTTCTGCTCCAGTTGTAAAAGAAGTTTCTTGGAATAATATATAGTAGTTGAAGAGACTAAGTTGAATCGATAATCTGGTGCTGTCAGTGGATACGGGACATAAGTTGCTCTAATAATTATTATTACGTTTGGAGCAGAAATTTCTTGCAAAAGTACTGTCTCGACATGTTATTTCTTTCTCTCGCTCACACACTATTCTTGCTGACTTTTATGAAGCTTTTAAGTAAGAAATTGTCTTCACACTACCAACTAAAACTATCTTAGGAATGGCTTATAGGTTCCTGGAAAGATAAATGATTTTTTTTATTCGTGGTGACAAGTACCTACTCTGGGAATGTACGTGGTTCCTGTTGAAATGGGGCATCGTAAATGGGCTGTTCTACATACCAACTAGGTATGTCATGTTTGCCCACTTTCAGGATGATGCAGTTACTGTAACTTTTTTGAACGCAAGAGAAAATATCGAGGTATGCTCAACTCGATCTACCGGAGATGATGCTATTAACCTTAGATGCTCTCTTTACAGCTTTTCTGAGTATGTCTTATTTTTCTTTTATTGCGTAAAACAAAATTTCATAATAGTATCATTTACTTTTAGATGAGATGGTTCCATGTAGGTCATCACGTTTTCATCATCCTCCATACTTTTTCTCACGCACAACACACATGAGTTCAGTCTTATAAGTGTTAGGTATCTAAAAAGTGGATAAATATAAAATGTAGAGGTAATTTAACGACGTCGGGGGCAAGGTGTGTCATCTGGGAATTTCGCCGATCTATACGTCTATGTAAGGGGTAATCCTCTTACGTTCAAATGGCATCGTACACACCACACGGAATCATCATCATAATACCCTTATCCCGCTTGAAACAGGGTCGGGTCTGCGGGTCCACTGAACATTCTCTGACTGGAGGCACCCCAGCCAGGCGCCTGGAACTCGCAGGAATATTGGCTGGGTTGTCTGTGGGAGGTGTTGGCCTACCCCACGTATTCCAATATCGCATTATACAACCAAAATAGAAACTTTGGCAGGTAAATTAATGCTTTGTTGGTTATAATATTGCATGATGTCTGGCCGATGGCACAATAACAATAAGCAATCCACATGCGGTACCCATCACATGGAATCACAACTTTAATTCCTCTCTGACAAAGGGCTAACTTGGGGCTTCCTTCTGCTTTGCACTGTAGGAGTCACTCACTTCAGCCAGAATAGAACCTGCGATACAGAATTAGTGAGACAAGCATGTTACTACTGTGCTACAGTATATAGGAGATGTTTGGTCTGGTAGGTGGTCAGCTGTCCGTTTGCCAAGTTTGAAGTGTCCTCGTCGAGTAGGATTGGGATTTACTAATATGAATGCTAATAAATGTTGTAAAGTTTTCATTAAAATATTCCCAGTAAAGTTAGCTTGCCCGAGGTATCAGAAATTTCAGAGCTGCAACTATGAAAATGATTTACAAATTAAATGCTGCTCCTATTCAAAATGTAACTTGGCCTCGGTTTGTAGTTAGTGTGATGTAAATCATCTAACGAAAATCCTCTTGGGGGGCATATTAAATCGAGCTTGATTAGTCAGTAAATTGGGTGATTATCGCTCTCCAAATAACAGACATAATATGATAAGCCACATTGCATAATGAATTGTGACCACTGTCGACACCAGCATTACTAGCGATTCATTTTCTCTTATGCCTTTTGTGTAATGTGTCTTTTAGATGCCGCTTCCTAAATTGAGTTGATACGCTAAGTATGAAGTATAATATGTCATGTAGATAATTACAGATTAATTTAGCCTGGGAATTTCTTCGCAATTAGTGCGTTTGTTAAAATTATAGGCCTTGTACTAATAATTTCTTCTTCGATAAATTTATAAACGTTGAAAAAAATGTGGTGTGTGCTCTTATAATCTGTGAAATGACTTTAGGACATTAGTAATATTTACTTATTTTGATACATTTCTTCTTTTTGTCACCTGTGTTTTATTGATGCTAGTTGATTCTCATTCCCTCCATTGTCGAGCTTTCATGTGAATAATTAAAGCGCATTGTGAATATCTCGACGATTTACAAATTGGCATTGACGTGTCTGTCTCCTTAGCGGAGGGCAATTTTTTTCACTGACTTAATCTAGATTTAGTCTGTCTTTATACGTAGCTCAGTGGTTAGCGTGCTTGACTTCGTGAATTCACGAGAGAGATGATTTCTTTCGTGCAAGCGAGTGTTTTTTTTGTTTCGTTGGTGTTTTAGGGCCCTTCAACTACCAAGGTCATTAGAGTCCCGTCCACTGCATAGTTATAATCAGTCTGCACAGACACTACGTTGTTACGACGATTGTTGGTATTAGCAGTACCCAGTGTTCCCAAGCGGTCACTCATCCTAGTACTAGCTGAGGTTGCATTGCTTAACTTTAGTGATCAGGCGAGAACTGGTGTGTCCAACGCTACAGCCGCTCCCTGAAAGTGAGTGACCTGACCCCGTGTGTTGTGTGTGCATAATGTCACTTGCATGGTAAAGAACCCGTCCCACATGGATTCCAATACACGAGTAGATCGGCAACGTTCCCAGGTGGTAGGGGCCCACACGAAAAAAAAAGGTCGACATTATGTAGGTAAAGGTTGTACCGTGGTAGGCTCTAAAAACTAGTTATTGGCCGGAGCATGAAAGTTGATAATGCCCCACTTTATGATTGGAATCACGCAAAGGCCCTTCAAGTCACACCGGTCCGCCTTTTTATAATGATACTTTAGTGTTAATGGTAACGGTAACGCACATAAAATACTGGGTCCTTCCCTGCGGACTGGTTGGTTGCCTATCACTCACCTTACCTACAATCTATATAGTGTTGGTCCATCAGTTGGTCACTCACTTGGAGTTTTACAGTACTTGCCTTTTGAGTTCATATAGTGCAGTTTCAATTCTGACCAAGACATGTAGCTGGTCCTTTTGGATAAAGGAAGAGTCGTGGTCCTTTGGGACACGCACAGTGTAGATTCTTCACGGGAGGAACCATTTCTACACGGAAAATAATATATGCAAAAGTCTGCAAAATTATTAGGTGTATGAACATGTCACCCTGGTGTCTGTTAATGGCGTGCAAATTTGCTCATCAAAAAAATTGCATTGTTTTTTTTTCTATAGTCAGATTATTTGAGTAGTTGTTTCTAACGTTGATTGACCTGCCTCGGTGCCGCAATAGGTAGCGTGCTCGATTTATTGCATCAGTGGTTCCAGGTTAGATACTGGATCGAAGTGGGTTGATTTCTTTCGGGCGAGAGAGAGGCTCCGAGTGCGCCTTCCTTCGCATGAGAAGTAAAAACAAGGTCCCGTGTGGTGTACAATGGCATTTGCACGCAAAAGAACCCACTCTACTAGGCAATGGGTAGATAAGGCGAAATTTCCAGGTGTAGGAGCTCGCCCCCTGGTGTCGGTGGAATTCCCCTACGAACAGTAGACCGACGATAAACAAGCATAGGGGTTGCAGCTTTGGTCGGCAGCCGGCTGCGAGACAAGATGACCACCCTACCCTGCCAAAGGAGGGAAAAGGATTAGGAGTTGCTTTTGCTTTGCTTCTAACATCATCAGCATCATACTCTTATCCCGCCTGTGGCTGAGTGGGGTCTGCGGGTTCTAGCCCTGCGTTCTCGCCTAACTCCCATCAGGTCCCCGTCCACCACAAACACTACCATATCCTGCACTATCCTAATAAACCCTTCTTCTACCTCCTTTTTGTTTAATGCCTCCCAAACTACCTGCCGTGGAACACTGTCATAAGCCTTCTCCAAATCAGTGTTGCTTTGTTTCTAACGTTGATTAAAAATAAGTCTTTATTTGTAAAGAGTTAATGGCTGACATTTCAAGAGTCTTATTTGCATAACGATGTGGTTGAAACGAAAAATACTCTCAACTTGTAAGCTGCAGGTGCTAATTCTGAAGAATTTTTAAAGCGCATTAGAGTGTTAATATTAAGCCTTAAAACCTTGCCGCTGTAATATTTTCTTTTAAAAGTCACAATTAATTATCTTATTTATTGTGATTAGTCTTTAAAGCTTACCATCTTATGGTTGGCATTTAGGGGAATTATTGCGTAGTATTTAAAGATTTAAGCTTAATGCGAAGAGCACAATCACTTCGTTATTTAGCATAGTGTCTCAAGGCATTTAAAAGTGCAATTTAGAGAAAAGTAAATGCAAGATATCATGTAATTAGTAGTATTTGCATGTCAGCAATTGTCTACCACTTTTCTCCCTGCCTTTGAATCATTTAAAGTCTTTGTCAATAAGTGGTACTTTGCAGGTTTTAAAATTTTGATGACATGTATAATGGTACGTCTAGTTGATAGGCAAATGATGGTGACAAGAGGTTATTAGTGGTTGAGTTTGCATTTCAAAATTGCTATTGGATGTCACTGATAAGACATTTTCCTGAATTAGATGCCGTTGTTGTACAATCTATAGTTTGGCGTCCATTCTGGTTCAATTTAGCCTGTTAAGTATTAAAATTAATGCTGCTTTAATGATGACAACGAAATGTGCCCCGAAATTAAATTTATTCTGGAATGAATAAGTTTACGAATGACGATAGGTTAGTAGGAAATTCTACAGGACAGTAATTAGACTACGTTCGCATGTGTGCGCATGGGTTAGTGCTGAGTATGCAGGAAGCAGAAATGCACATGTTTGGCGTGACAAGAGCAAACGGACGGAATTAGAAATTGCTTTTATTAGGAGAGTATTAGTGCACGGATGCAGGTATTAGGACAGCGGTGGCGAACCTGTGACCCGCCGTGGAAGTTTAAATGATCCGAACGTTAATCATATCCAGTGGCGGATCCAGGATTTTCGTTGGGGGGGGGGGGGGGGTTGAGCTAAAGCTGGCATATATTATGCGAATAAGTTTATATGTGCATGGGTGGGGGTTTGCAACCCCAAAAACCCACCCTGGATCCGCGGGGGATCATATCTAGCTTATCGTCCCATAAACAACAGCAAATTTCATACTGATCTACTGTATTACGGTATATAAAATGAGTATGTTTTGTTTTCAGTATTATTTCAAGTAGGGCTAGAACCCGCAGACCCGACCCTGCCACAGGCGGGATAAGGGTATGATGATGATGCTCTTTAATAAACTTTATTCATCATTTATAATTTATTTTTACTGTATTCATAAAATTAAATAATGCTAGCACCTGACCCGTGTTATTGTGAGCTGTCTTAAAAAAAGGTTCGCCACTATTGTCCTAGGAAGTAGACCGGGAGCGGCTGTATTGCGCTGGACACACCAGTTCTCATCTGATCACTGAAGTTAAGCAACGCAACCCCAGCTAGTACTACATGGGTGGCAACTTGGGAAAACTGGGTACCGCTAATCCCCAGAAAACCGTCGTATTAGCGTAGTGTGTGCAGTCTCTGCATTAGAACTACGCAGCGAACGGGATTCTAATGACCTTGTAATTGAAGGGCCCTAAAACACCAACGAATATTAAATATGGTTGGTGGATGTGCGACAGGGCACGATTTTGTTTTGGGTGTAATGGAGACATCGCATTCGAAATATTAATATCTTACATTTAAATATGAATCATTTTACGAGCGAGTTAAAGGAGGAGCTGGACTCTAGAATCCACAGCTACAGGTTCGATCCTGGCTGGGGGGCGGCTTTTCCGAGCAAGAGGTGGGTCTTCCGTCGGATGGGAAGTAAAGTTGAAGTCCCTTGTTGCGAGTGCAAGTTACCACTTCCCGTGTAAAGTAGCAAAATATATCCAACGTTAGTTAGTGGTCCTTAAAGTCCACAGGCCGACGTTGCCTTAAATTTATGCTTTGCAGTCAGTAGTTAGTCCTAAATTAAATAGTGCCGGAGCGCTGATATTGTTTTATGCCTGGTGCCATTATAGGGTGGAACGTCTTAAGTAGGCGACAGGCGGACAGTTAAGTTCTCGTTGTTATGCTCCAATTTCTAAAATTTTATACAGTATTATTTTTTTTTAACATGAAAGATGTAGATTTATAAAAGAAGGGCCCTTCAACTACAAGGTCATTAGAGCCCCGTCCACTGTGTAGTTCTGATGCAGGGACTGCACAGACACTACACTAAGGTGACGATTTTTGGATACTAGCGGTACCCAGTTTTCCCAAGCGCCCACCCATATCAGTACTAACTGGGGTTGCGTTGCTTAACTTCAGTGATCAGACGAGAACTGGTGTGTCCAACGCAACTCGCCGTTCCTGCGCACTCAGGGTTTTCTCTCGCCCGAAAAAAGCAAACCCACCTCGATTCAGTATCGAACCTGGAACCATTGGCGTAGTAAATCGAGCACGCTACCTCATGTGCCACCAAGGCGGTTCACTTTACCACTGGCAGCCTTTGTTAACATGGGTGGTTGGTAGGGAACGTTGGGTGCTGCTAATTTCTCCTCTCCTACATCCCCAACACCTACCTCTTCCTCACCCGCGAGCAGCCTCCTTAGGGTTCGGCCTGTTATGGCTACTTGGCTTACTCCCCAACTCATTAGCATAAGATGTTTGTGTATTGAACTCATAATACAGGTTAGACCATCGTCACCTCGGTCTGCACTCAGCCTTGGTTGTTGGTTCTCCCGCCTGAGTACCCATCTTGTCCTTCTGAATGGACACAAGGGTGATATACTGGATGATGTTTTTCTGCAGCCGGCTGCCGATTAAAACTGCAACCCCTATGCTTATCACTGCCCCGAGTGAGCCTTCCTTTAGACGAAAAGTAAAACCGTGGTCCCGTGTGGTGTTCGAAGGCATTTGCACGTGCGGCCAAGTTGCGTTGGACACACCAGTTCTCGTGAGATCAATGAAGTTAAGCAGCGCAAGCCCACGTTACTACCAACATGGGTGGTTGGTAAAGAACGTTGGGTGCTGCAAATTTCCCTTGTCCTACATCCTCTACACCTACCTCCTCATCTCCCGCGAGCAGCCTCCTAAGGGTTCGTCCTGTTATGGCTGCTTGGCTTGCTCCCCAACCCTTAAAATTAATCCAGCAATCCATACATGGGCTTAAGAGCCACGCACGTTACTATATTGTCGACTGTTCCTAATAATCATTGTGTGATAATATAGGGCCTTCTTAATTTCCGTCCACTGGAAATGACAGACGATCTTAATAACGGAAAAAGTAATTTTTTTAAAGTAAAATTATTAAAGCCATAAATGTAACAAATGGAGTGTGACGTATTTTTTGAGCAGCAGAGTAGTAATGTAATAGATGGTGCAGATGAGTTTGCACGAAATCAGACAAAAGTTTGGCAGTGATAAACGTGGTGAAAATGCAGAGAAATGACAGTGTTGATGCATCCCAACAATAATCAAATGACGTAGTAACTGGCATGTATCTTTTATTTCATCTACAACAAAAGTTACTGATGATACCAGAAAAAAAATCTCGTATATGCCTCCCTTTTTCTAGTCATTAGTTGCTGAATGCATTACACCACAACGAAATTTCCTTTTGTTAGGCATTTCATGCTGAGGTGATTGTGCCAAACACCCCTACTAGCCACAAAAATCATTATATTATTTGTATGTTTATCATTGGTCATTTCTACTGAATGTTGCATTTAATACAAATTTGTAGTAGGCTTGACTCTTGAAGCCTGATTGGAAGTTCAACCCTGGACATGGAGAATGGCTCTGTTGGACGAACGGAAACTCCAAGTACAATTTCCGTTCCGGATGGGAAATAAATTCGTTGTTCTGTTTGGCGTGTGCGATATCAATCTCAGCCGTAAAAAGTCTATCCATATACAAAACAATATAAATGTAGATTGATACAAATTCCCAGGTGTAAGAGGAGCTCGTCTCTCCCTCCCCACATTAGTTAATGGGCTCATAGGCAGAGTGGCCGACAATAACTAAACAGACTTAACAGTATCTCTAAGATCTCAGAATGCAGAGTTTCCATTGGTTCCTTCAATTTTTGAATGCTGCTCTCAAATTTATGGATACCCTACCTCGTAATGGGGCGGAAATCAATTTGCTAGGGCAGAAAAGAGGTAGAAGGTTGATGCTCAATCTGGCAATAACTCTTACCAAATTTACTTATCTCGGGCGTTATTTTTCGCCCTTGCCCAACTCACTTGTTTTCAGAGAAAACCTCAGGCTGATGGGTAGTGAAAGGCTTGAATGTGTGACATCATCTATCCATTAATGGATCTTCGACGCCCGAATCGGATGGACCTGAAGATGACTGAATGAGTCGTCGTGTAGGTTCAAGGGGGAATTAAAGGGTGGCAAGACAGCGGTGATGAGCCCCACTAATCATTTTCCGATTCTTATCCTACCAGTAAAGGAGCGGATCCAGAGGCGGATCAGGGGAGAGCACTCCAAATATTTTCAAATATTCAGATTCCCTTACTATAAATCCAGCTAACAATAACGATAGGTCCTCTACTGCCCCTTAGACAATATCCTGGCTTCAGTGGTGTGCTAACTGCGGATGGGACTAGCAGTATAGAAATGGAAATAGCAAATTCAAAAATGCCTCGTCAGTTGCAAAGTTGAATCGTGCATCAGTAGAAATATACGCCCCATTGAGGCACTGAAGAGGGAGCAATTGCTGCATTGCTCCCCCTCCCCGGATCCACCCTGGCAGTAGAATCCCAGTGTTCAAGGGCACACAGAATCACGCCATTCTATATGACGAATGTCTAGCTGAAGGTGTCCCTTAATTAGAGACTGACTCTTACCCATTCATGTGAAAATGCTGCGTGTTTTGAATTTTATTTATTGACATTGTACTAGGGCGTGACAGACACCAGGCCTTTAGGTAGACAGAGAGTGGAATCACCATCATGTTTGTGTGTCTCCATAGCTGTGAATTTGAACTCGGAATCATTTGCATACCAGTAAATACCCAACCCATTATGCTAACATTGGAGAACTTGGTAGAGCGAACTTTCTTCTTGAGCCCATAATGCACAGGCTCGTACCTGGTCGAGATCAATAGTCTTCGGGTGGTTCGTCTGGCTGTGGTCCTATGTGGGAGGTGTGGAACTCTTGCACTATACGAACTCCAAATACACTTGAATCGGTTACTGTTAGGATTATGAATAAAAAACTCATCTGAATCTTAGACCAGAACTCTCCGTTACCTGTAGACTAGACACTGTCATGAACTGATTTTTGAACTTTAGGGTTGCGAAGGTATATTGCCATATTGAGCAGAGTTTCCAAATTATGTTTGGTATTAAAAATCATAAATACATCATCCGCTTGAGTGTTGTTGGATGCAAAATATAACTGCCTAAAGCAAAAATGAATATAGTTACTAGTTTGAATTATATGCCGGTATTGATGTTCATTATTAGAATATACTAAGCTGTTTGAAAGCTGACAGATTTTTGATAGGATTTATATGAACTTCAGACTACTATTTACAGTGACATTGAGGGTTTTTGACATTACGCATCAATTGAGCTAATGCCTGAAACATTAATGAGTCGACTCTCCACTTAGCTCGAGGTGTATTTATTAAATGTTAGCCGCATATAGAAAGCTACTTTTGATAAGTATCTTTGATGTTGCTGTTATATTTAATCTGCCGAAGCAATCAAATGCAATTTCTAAATATTTTTCTTTCTATCTCTAATAGACCTCTACCATCATATGCATTTTCTATTTAATCTGAGCGGAGTGGAAAGCAATGAAAAGATATTGCAAGCTGAATTTCATGTCTACAAAACCAAACCTACCTCTAGACCTGTAGTGGCTAATAAACCACAAGCCGATGATGTCAAATCTCATCTATTGGAGGTAAAAATGATCTATTTTATTATATTTTTTTGTTTGTAGAAATTAAAGTGATGGTCATCCTTGTTATCACAGACGAGCATTTTTATAGGATGTATAAATTCTTCTTGAAGATAGAGTAGTCAGTTTTCTCAATTTGGAAGGACAGGAAAGTAGTGGTGACGTGCTCTCTAGGGGCGAGCTGGTGACGAAGGTGCAAAAGGTAAAATACCTAGGATCAACCTTCCAAAGCAATGGAGAGATAGACTCTGATGTGACCCATGGAATCAGTGGGGGGATGGTTGAAGTGGAGACAGGCAAGTGGAGTCCTGTGTGATAGCAGGGTCCCAATCAAGTTGATTCTTTGATTAGTTTTTGGGTTGGGGTGTAAGCCAGGCAGCCATAACAGGTCAACCCCTTAGGAGGCTGCCCGCGGGAGATGAGGAGGTAGGTGAAAGGAGGAGGAAGAGGGTTAATTTGCAGCACCCAACGTTCTTTACCAACCACCCAAGTTGGTATTGACGTGGGTGTGCGCTGCTTAACTTCAGTGATGTAACGGGAACTGGTGTGTCCAACGCAACTTGGCCGAACTTGACAACTTGAAGGGGAAGTTTTACAGGATAGTGGTTAGGCCCGTTATGCTATATGGATCAGAGTGTTGGGCAGTGATTAAGAGCCACGCATCTTCGGTACACGAGTGGGGTGTCAAGAGCTGATAGAATTAGGAATGAGTATATCCGAGATAGCTTGGGAGTGGGGGACATCGCGGAAAAAATGAGGGAGATTAGATTGAGGTGGTATGAACACGTAGTGCGAAGAGAGGAGGAGGAGCTCGCTAGGTCCTTTACAGAAATATAGGTGGCTGGAAGCACTCGGGGCTGGGGTGACCAAAAGAACCGTGGGAGCAGGTTGTCCGTAAGGATATGGTAGTGTGTGGCCCTGGTGGGAGATAGACGGGAGTGGAGGGCTAAAACTCGCAGACCCGACCCTGCATCAGGCGGGATAAGGGTATAATGATGATGTATAAATTCTTCTTCTTTTTCCAAGCTACTGTATACTTGGGTTTGAATAAAGGCACTTTCTTAAATTGCACTAAGTCAATTAGCCTATATGAAATTTTTTCTTGTAGGTCGACATCTGAAGAAGGGTTAATCTTGAAATTGTTTTAGATTATAGAGATGCTGATTTTCTTTTTCTGCAAGTTTGTCATAAAGATGAGTTTAAAGATTCCTATAATTTAGATTGCATCTTAAGCCATTACTTGATTACTTAAAATGTCTAACTACAATATGTTGGTTGTTTCTGCCGTATTTTGCCAGACATATTTCGTCCTTAAAAGATTTTTAATCGAAATTGCCGGGGACTGGAAAGTAAAAATGATTTTGACAGTGTACGTAGTAAATGTAAAAGTAGGAAATATCTATAAAATTAATCCAACCATGAGCTATTATAGTTATTTCATGATGAGCTTGTTTTTCTTGGTGGTACTTTTCGGAAATGTGAGAAAAAAGAAATAAATGAAGCGAGTTACAATTTTAATGGTTATGCTTTTATATGAGACAGGGTTACATTAGTATTGTTTTTTCAGCATCTAATAATGATAGCTCAGAAAATTTTAATTTGTGACATTTATTATCTTAAGAGTGGTTGCCACTTGAGCTTCTGGTGGTGGTTTACTGTTGAACAAATAAACATTGTCAAACAGGAAGTTGAAAGTCGTGGTTCCGTGTGTGGGTGTGTGATGTCCCCTGTCCTTTTACAAAACCTAAATATAACCAAATATAATCAGGATCTTATAAGAGAGTGAGTGAATGATTTTATCTACATTTTTTACGCGTGAAAATTGACATCATTGCTAATTTATTCTTTTATATTGACATATTGTTTGATAAAGCATAATATTTAATGTCGTTATCTCAGTTAAAACGAAGTATTAAAAATTGTCTGCCAAAACGACAAACAAGCACATACGAAAAAAAGGAAAAACAATTTCATGTGTCGGATGTATTTTATAGATGCGAGTTTATCAAGTGATGGATGAAAGTCGAATGAATAAAGAAGATGGTAATCGGTTGTTAGATGCAAGACGTGTCAGTTCCTATTCAGTTGGGTGGGAAGTATTTCATGTGAAAACGGCAGTTGCTGACTGGCTTAAAAATCACTCAACAAACTATGGTAAGAATTCATTTGTCATTGCCACAACTTTCTGTTGTATAAGATTGTAGAGCATTTTAATACGCGAAGCATTATAATGGTTAGTCTTTTTTCTTTTTGGTATGTCGGGGTGAGGCAAAACAGCGTCACATAAAAACAGAGCATAAAGCAGTAGCGTTTACATCAGAGATCTTATCTTTATGCTTCAAGAGTTGCACTGAATAACAATCATAGCTCCACATCTGTGCTTAAATGTGCTAAGTGCAAGCTCAAAATAAGACACTTCTTGTATCTTTTTTCTTACATAATGAGAGAAAGGCACGGAAGCTCGATGGAGAGAAAAGACTAGAAGAGGGAAAGGTTTTAAGGATTATTTAGAGTTAAGGAAGCCGGTCATGATCATCATCATCACACCCGTATCCCACCTGTAGGTTCTTGCCCTCCACTCTCGTCTATCTCCCACCAGGTCGGAAGCGGCAAGTTGCGTTGGACACACCAGTTCTCGTCTGATCACTGAAGTTAAGCAACGCAACCCCAGTTAGTACTGACATGGGTGGCCGCTTGGGAAAACTGGGTACCGTTAGTATCCAAAAATCGTCGCATTAGTGTAGTGTCTGTGCAGTCCCTACATCAGAACTACAAAGTGGACGGGGCTCTAATGACCTTGTAGTTGAAGGGCCCTAAAACACCAACAAACAAACAACAAACCCACCAGGTCCCCATCCACCCCACACATTACCATATCCTTAGTGACAACCTGCTCCCACGTCTGCTTTGTCCTCCTCCTTCCCCGGGTGCTTCCAAACACTTGCATTCCTGTAATGGACCTAAAGAGCTCCTCCTCCCCTCTTCGCATTACGTGTCCATCCCTCCTCAGGAAGCCAGTCATGATAACTGTTATAATTATTTATTCGAAGAAAAAATATTTGATATTTAAGGCCCTTCGTCCACCGGCGCAACGCGATTGCAATCCGACTCGAAAAAATATCGTCTTAGCGTTTGGATGGGAGTCGATTTCCAGTCGGACCCTTGCTATTGTGTAGTTGCTCGTCCACCTAGACGACTGCAACGCAACTTGTAATCTACTGGCAAACGACCAACTGCAAAACGACTGGCATGTCAGTTGCATGGCCGACGCTTGTGCGACTTTTTTCAAGTTTTTATTGTCAACGCTAGTATAGCAACGCAGCAAAGAACGCTTTCAATACACACCATTTCAATATGAATATGTAATCCTTTGTGACGGATACCTTGCGAGATGTTTTCATGCTAGACCCATATGCCCAGATCTCCACCAGCACCCCAGCAACACCTTTGCCTTTCGCACCCATTCCAGCCGCTCCACCCCAGAACCTCTTCCAATGTGGGGGTTCCCCAACCCCTCCTGCAGTGATCCAGTGCTGGGCAGACCAGTATCACATGCCTGACGTCCTCCACTTGATCCCCACATAATCCACAGCCCTCCTCTCCACCTGTGATCTTTGCCATCCTCTGTTTCGTCTCCAGTGACCCAGCTCTTGCCCGAAACAGAAGTGAGCTCTCCCCCTTCCCTCCATACTCTGTCGCCACTGCCCTAAACCCCATTCCTTCACTTTGTTCTGTACGAGTCTTTGCAGTGTTATTGCCCCCTCCTTGTCCTCATATTTGTCCAATTGTAAAGAACCAGTGGTGTCACAAGGGGCCTGCGGGGGGGTCCGCACCGGGTGACACCCCTCCCACCAAGACAAATGGGTGACACCAAAGCAGAAGTAGCAGCTTTTTTCCAGGAGAGGGAGTGACTCCATGGCATCTCCGCACCGGGTGACGCCAACCCTAGCAACGCCACTGCAAAGAACGCTTTATTTTTCAAAGAGCCTTGAATAAAGACACTGTCATCACACTTGTCCATATGCAACAACAACATTACAATAACTGTACGGTTTGCCATTGTGGACCAGACTGACGAAAAAAAAGTTGGCAAGACATTAGTTGCAAGAGAGTTGCACCGCTGGACGAAGGGATGTGCAACGCAACTCTCACGCAACTGCCATAAACGCGTTGGGTTGCAGTTGCATTGCGTTGCGTTGCGCCGGTGGACGAAGGGCCTAACTCTGATTTATTGGTTGAATCTAGTAGTTGCAATCTTGCGATAGTGCTAATGTCTTGCTTGTTTTGTTCATCTCTTGTTGCTTTAATGCATCTGTCTGTCAATTTAATTCTCTCTTTTTCTTCTTCTTCTGGTTTTGTTAAACTGATGGAAATTTAAATATTTATTTCAGGAGTTTCCAAAGGTGGTAAATTTATATCGTTCTAGGGATCAGCCGGACAATCTGGAAGGCATTAAATTGCTTTTATAACATTTAAAGTAGTATTATTAGATGTTATTCATTCGATTTGAGTGTTGAGGGACTTTTTCCTTCCAGTGGTGACTGCGCATATTCCTCTTCGACTTAAGCTGATCGCAATTGGTTACATGTTTGACTTGGTTGTCGTGAAACACAAGGTTCATTTTGGTCGACACGGGTGTAGTTTACTGCATGACGTCAAGCAAATATCCTTCAGGCCTCAAATACCGACGTTAAAAAATTTAAAAAAAGATACAAACTGGATCCAGATGTTTGCTTCCGTCCAGCAACAGACACTTCGCAGTTTCCTTTTCGTGAATGAGAAACATTTGACTAGCCCAGACAAATTACTGCAGTTGGAGAGTTAGCACGTTAGGAGCTTGCCGTTTGGGTCCAACTTAACCTGTTCGCCCATGACCGACATCTGTAAATTTTTATGTTGTATGGGGAGGCCTAAAATTCCCATCTGACAGATTGGAACTACAAGCCGTGGCCCTGTGTGTAGGTGAGAGATGCCACTACAGGATAATCAACTCTTAACACCCTAATCGGGTAGAATCGGGATCTGACAATAAACTTGGTGAACTACTGTATATGACTGATTAACTAGATCTTTGGATTAGTTAATTTGGTAATTTAACTCTGTCTGCCTGCCTCTGAGGGCCTTTTAGCTAGGTCAGAAGGAGGGGAGTGAACTTATACAGATGAACATCTTCCTTATCTATATTAATATTTTTCACCTGTGCATTTGCATATGCTGATAACATTACACCCAACCCCATAAGGGACTACGGTTTCACTTCCCATTCAGGACGGAAGGCTCGCTTTAGGTTTCTTTCCCTATCACCCAATAGAAGGCATCCCCCCTCGTCCAGAATCGAAACTGCATCACTACTCATCTCCCTAATGAAACTATTAATAGCAGACTTTAAATTACTTTTAAGCAGATTAAAGTTTTCGTGTCTGAAACTTTATATACTGGGGAATATGTTAATGTCTTATTTTTTGAGCTGAACCTTGAAATACGTTTTTAGACTTTGAAATTTGCGTTACATTTCATTTTGAAACGGCACATAATCAAGCTTAGAAATCCCAAATTATGCATTATACTAAGCTGATATTAAAATTTATTCTTTTCATTCTGTGTAGATATAACTGTTATTATATGCTTCACATATACTACATGAAGTTCATATTAAGATTGGTATGGATTTTTAGATGAATATTAGTAGTAAAGTTGCGTGCTTCCTACAATAATATCTTGATAAAATTGTGAAGGAGGGTTTTTTTTCTCTCGTAGAGATGAAGTGCTTTTGTAATGCAAATCATTGAGTGGAAGTTTCTGTGAAATTTGTGAAAGCTCCTGAATGATAATACTGGCCTGAAATTGAAAGCCAAATTTTCATTTGTGACATTCATGAAAAACGTATTTTATGATGCACGTAGATAGTGACGCAGGTTTTTCTTAGGCTTCATTAAATACACCGAAAAAATTACAGAAATTTTGATAATATTCATCTTTTCTTTCAGTTTTTTTCGTTATGACGTTAGTAAACATCCAATTTCCGCAATTGGCTTGATATTGAACCAAAATTTAATCCCAGAACATAGAAACTTAATCCTACTCTGCAGTCATATCTAGATTCTTGACTGCAGCTTAGATTGGACTGGAGAAATAAACAAAATATATATTTATATCTTTAAAAAAAATACCAACTTCTGCTATTTTTCAATCTTAAATCCTTTTTTTTTTCTTCCATCTCTTTCCTATTTTAAGAGGTACTGTCAAGTTGAAGACGAGGTAGTCTCACAGAAAATATCTCATTTTTCATACTTATTTGTCAGGATTTATTCTCTGTCATATTTTTTTTGCTACAAAAACTGAATTTATCAGAAGCACATCAAAAAAGTGTATTTTGTTCAGAGGAGTGTAATCTAGGTTGTATATAAAAAATTCGAGCAGCATTTTCTCTACACCTTTATTATGTAAGACTTCATTTACTTAATTTAAAATGTGCGACATGAAATTTTGACATCATTAAGCAGGTTCAATTTGAATTTCATTTGAATATAAATCAAACGCCTTGAAATGGTTCTGAAGCACATTAACATTGATTAAATTACACTTCATGGTCGACTGTGGTAGTTGATTTATGTATTTTGTGCTGCCTTTTGAACTCGTGGTTCGGGAAGGTTAATCCCTGGTATGGATAAGTGGGTTGTGCAACAGAGCCCTTTCTATATGGAGGTACGTGTAATGGCAAAACTCTTACGGTAGGAACTAGTGCCACCAGGTATCATGAAGTACGTAAGTTGTCAAGGTATAAAGATATAAAAATCGTCGTAGACCGGAAATAGAGAGGAGGAGGAGGAACTATGGGGCAAGGTGAAAAATAAAGGATACGTACCGGGCGCCCAGGTTCGCAGGCTGTGAGTTTGAGTACTACTGGACATACTTCATATAGTGTTTAAAAATTCTTTAGCTGGATGGGAGATTGAAACAAGATCAAAAAGTGATGGACATTGTATTTTATCTGACTGGCTGTCGACCTGATGTCTCAACCTCTTGTCCGTCTCTCAGGATCATAAGTGACCATTATATTCCACACCATAACTCTCAGGGGATATAAGTTAGTAGAGGGGAGGTACCGTACGTAGGCTACTTATAAATGTAAAATAGGTTTATAGAAAGATTTTTGAAATTCCTTTAGAAATTTGAGACATCATTTTCAATTTGGAATGTATCATTTCTTTATCTGGGAAAAATATAATGATAAAAGTTTTGACATTTGAAAATATTTCATGGTGGTATTGCCATGCTATATAATAACTACAGTATATGCATTTTAAATTGCATCTTGAATTTTACTTTAAAAGATGGACACACTCATTTTATATATACAAGAAAATAACTCACAAGATAAGAGTAAAATTGAAGGAAAATCAATGAACTTGACGGTTGTACCAATTTGGTGGTAAGCATATTGCGCCATGGGAAATTATTGACGTCATATACGTATTGCGGTAAAACAATCCAATTAGTAAACCCTGAGTCTTTTTTACCTGATAAGTTGAATATGTAACTCGTCCTCATGTGGGTTCAAAGATGGTCCATTGCATCCCACCATGCGGTAGGAGAGGTTGGGTACCTATTTTTGTCCCCTGGACTGTCTGTTGGACACAGCCGGCTGCTGACTTAAGCTGCAACCACTATGCTTATTTATCTTCCGTCTACTGTTCGTTGGGGCACTCCACCGACGCCAGGCGGCGAGGTGATACATCTGGGAATTTTGCCTGATCGAATAGTTACATAGGACATCATACACCACAAGGGGCCACAGCTATACTTTCCATCCGACGGAAGGCGCGCTTGGGACCTCTCTCGCCCGAAAGATGCTAACCCATCTCTTTTCAGCATCGAACCTAGAGCCACTAACGCAGCGATTCTCAACCACTGTGCCGTGGCACTTTAGTGTGCCGCGAGATTCATAAAATGTGCCGCCACTGTGAACACCCATTCACATGTGACGTCAGACAAGTAGTTCAATCGGTTCTGTCATCCTAGGAGGAACTGGCTCAACCAATGGGCATGAATATTACAGTTCTCACTACTGGCTGACAAAGCTAACTTAGTCTATTAGTCACCCGCTTGATGTGTGCATAAGGCTACGGTACAAGTAACTCCTAACCCTCTTCCCGCCTATGACAAGGTCGGGTACCCATCTTGTCCCTCTGAGCGGACAGAAGGGCGATAAAAAGTTGCCGACCAAAGCTGCAACTTGTATGCTATTTATCATCTTTTACTATTCGTTGGGACATTCCGCTGAACCGGGGGGGGGGGGGGGACGAGCTCCTACATCGGGAAATTTACTTCCTGTACCCGTTTCATAATAGAGAGGGTTCTTTTACCTGCAGATGCCATCGTACACCACACGGGACCTCGGTTTTACTTCTCATCCGAAAGAAGGCGCACTCAGGGCTTCTCTCTTGCCCGAAAAAAGCCAACCCACCTCGGTCCTATATCGAACGAAAAACTACTTAGGCTGCGGTTACAGTGGATGCGACTTTTGACGAAAATGAATTCTGACGGATTCGTCAGAACAATCAAATAATGAAAAGAATATGAGAGTGTTTATATTGCTTGCGAGTCCCTCGTCGGAATTGCCCATAGTTGATTGTTCTGACGAATTCGTCAGAAGCCGCATCCACTGTAACCGCAGCCTTATGCAGTTACCAGTGCCACCGAGGCGGTCTTCTATGGCGTCTGTGGGCCGCGAAATGTGTCATTGATAGTGTGCCGCCAAGTTTTTAAATTATTAAAAGTGTACCGTGATGAAAAAAAGGTTGAGAATCGCTGCACTAACGCAACAGCCGAGCATGTTTCCTCTGCGCCACCGAGGCGGGTATATTCAGTCAAAAGCCAGTCATGGGAAACCACCGTCCAAGAGTTCCTTTCCCCTCTTTATCTTCCTGTCCAATTTATATATTCCCTTTCTTCTACCTCACTCATTCTTATCTCTTATTTCCTTATGTTGTTTCTGAGGCCCAGCATTCAGCCCCTACCCTCTCCGTATCCTTGTATGCCATCTACCTGGGTGACTCAGTAGTTACATGGTTGACTCAAGAGTTCATGATTAGAAGTTCGATTCTGGCCGAGGCGGATGGTTTCTTTCGGGTGAGAGGGAGGAGTACATGTTCATCAACATAATTTCCAGGTACAGAGGCTAGTCCCGTGGTGTCAGTAAAATAAATTGCTCCTGAGAGATCTGGTTTTCCAAGCCTCCTATTTCCAACCAGCTTCTCATTCACCCATGTCCCATCGTACAACCTGTTCTTGTATTTACCTTGACCTACTTCTGTCTCGTCTGTTCCTGACAATATTCCCTTGGATGGGCCTAACCTGTTCCTCTTCCCCTCGAACACTCCACACATATCCCTCATTACTCTGATACTTGGTTTAGGGTTTAAATTTACAGGTAGCTCCATGAAGGGGCCCCAAACAGCTGATTGCACAAAGGCGCCTCGTTCCTGTGTTTCTGCTTGGTCTTCTCGATCTCATGGGTGCCCGACCTTGCCTAGCCCGGAAATGAGTTTCTAATGGAAGTGGCAGATGTAGATGTAACTGCCAAATAGATATTTGACACAGTTTGATAAAAGTTTTCCACTGTCCGAGTTAACTGACAGTGGACCGTTGACAGCTTGGTTGTGATGTCACACTTGATAGGTCATTACTCATTTTGAACTGTGTGTGACCATTTATCTTGACAAACCATTTTCTAGCAGCTTATGGCTACTTATGAAGCTTTATAGAAATTTGGTGAAATCTTTTTTTCCCTTCCTCCTTATCGGTTTCATCTCCCACTTTCTGCGCTCTTGTTTCAATTCTGTGTTGATATTCTGTCCATTCGAGTTTCAAACTTAGATATGGTATTGCAATCCCAGAAGGTATGAAAAATAAATTGCTTTCCTCTGCTCATTTCTGTAGAGACTTCCTGATAACGTCCTTTCTATTTGATTAGGCTATTTGCTAGCAAAGACACATTTAACTATTCCAGAAGAGAGAGAATTTTTATAAAAATTGTCTTTAAAATTATCTCATTTTTGAAATATTTTTATTATCTAAATATTTGATGAGAATATTACTTTTTTAGCTGTGGAGGATGTTTTCATCTTCCACTTTTAGTCAAAAAATTAAATATCGAATTATGTGTCATATTATACATTCAGGCGGGGTACTCTCTCTCTCCTCTCTTTTGAAATATTCTGTTACAATTTATGAAAACTCTGTCAAGCGGAAAATGTCGTCCTCATTCTGAATTTCTGTAACGTGCTTTTGAGCAAATTATATTTCTGCTATGTAACATAGTCCCACTGCACGGTTTTCATATTTTTATATCAAAATGTTGACATTTTATCTTTTGATTTTAATGATGGCTCACTATTATATCTGAAGGTAGAACATAATCAACCTCTTTGTGCCCGTGCAGGATACAAAGAAGTGACTAAAAGGGTTGTGTTATTAGATCGACAAGCTTTATTAGGGTAACGGAAGAAGGGGTTGAGAGAAAATATTCCCCTCTTGTGACTTCCATCGCTTTAATGAAATACAAGAAGCTTTATATATATTTTCAAAAACAAAACACTGACATACCTTGGGGATACTGCTGAAAACGGGGTTGGGGAAGTTGATCCTGTCTCACTCCCTCTCTATTCGACTTAACTTCAAGCTGACTTCTTGGTAACCAGGTTAGTGAAAGCAGCTATCTAACCTTTCGCTCGTAAGTTGCCGAAATCCATCTTCCTTTAATTGAGAAAATGCGATTTTCTCCAGTCTTGGACTTGTTTTTCAGACTTCTGTCATGTGATTGTGGTACTAAGTTTTTACATTTACGTTTGTCTGGTGGTGCCTTTGGCAACCAGTTCTATTGAAAAAAACTCCTTTGTTCAGCTTGTGAGTTTTCTGTTTTGTCTTTCTGTCTTCATAAACTTCTGCCTTTCTATTTATAATTATCGTCTCTACTGCCTTTTCTGACTTTCTGGTTCTGTACTTTCTGCCGTTCTTCTTCTCTTTCAAGCTTTCTACTCGTCAACTTCCTGCCTATCTATCTTTCCAGCTATCTGGTTTTTTATATTTCTCTTTCTGCGTCGCCTTCCGCTCCGCTTGTCTTTTCCAAAAAAAATAAAAGCCCCACCTCGGTAGTCAAGAGGTAGTGTGCTGGACTGCTGCGTCTGTGGTTTCCCTTGTGAATCCGTCGTCGGATGGAAAGTAAAGCAGTGGTCCCCATGTGGTGTGCACGATGTCATCGGCACGAAGTAAAAATATAGGCGCAGCTCGGCAAAACTTCCAGGTGTAGGAGCTCGCCTACTGGCGTCGGTGAAGGAGAAAACGGCCCTAATGATCACATACGCCAACCAGGGCCGGTCCTAAAGTTTGCGGGGCCCAAGGCGGTCGCCTTGCCCTAAGGCCGACCCTGATGCCAACCATAATTTAATTGGCAACCGACTCCCTAAAATACCGTCCAACAATCCCTCATGTGTCCCAGTGGAACAAAATGTCATAAGCTGGAAAAGTGTTAGTAATAGTTGTTGTGATTCGATATTTGGCAACATAGGCGTCAGTCGTCAAAATTTCTGGGTTTGTTTGTGTTTAAGGTCCCGTCAACTACAAGGTCATTAGAGACCCGTCCACTGCATAGTTCTAATGCATAGACTGCACAGACACTACACTAATGCGACGATTATTGGGTGTTAGCGGTACCCTGCTTTCCCGAGCGACCACCCATGTCAGTACTAACTGGGCTTGCGTTGCTTAACTTCAGTGATCAGACGAGAACTCGTGTGTCCAACGCAACTCGCAGCTCAAAATTTCTGGGGTACCATCTATGAGTGGACCACTCATAAATGGTCCTATGAGCATAATTCTTTGGGGGGGGGGGGACGCGTTTCCTTGGTCCCTAATAGATTTACACTACTGGAGGCCTGGCCTGTTGAACAGCGATTCCGTGTTGTATTTTTTTCACGCGCACCACAGGTCCACGCGACAGGGATCCAAATCCCTGGTCTCAATAGACAATATTGCCTGACTGGGTCATTTAGTAATGTCCAACGCTATGGAACTCTCCCACTGGGAGCACAAAAGTCTGCTGCGCGGTGACCCCGTGAAGGTGAGGTCACTATGCATAATACCAGACAACAGCGACTGCTATACCATACAGTACGACGCAAGCGTCTACGGGAAAAGATTTGGAGATAGAAGCAATAACTTCTACTAGCATATTTGCAAAATTCTGGGAGGATCATCTATGAGTGGTCCCTATGAGCATAAATCTGGAGGGGTGTGTTCCCTTGGTCCCTAATAGATTTACGCCATTGTTTGGAAAACATTGAGTCCAACCCTGCCACGGATGGATCTACATGGGGACTAATCGAGTTTAATGCCTGGGCCTCCAAATATCAAGGGCCCGAAAAAAATTGAATTATCATACATTTTTAATACATTTTAAATTAATAATGAGCACATATCGTATAGTAATACCATCATCATCAAGCCCACATCATTAGAGGAGTCGAAAGAGGATGCACAAAAGGGCCTACAGGACATTAAGACAGCAGTGGAAAGTGGGGGTCTCAAGGTGAACATGAAGAAGACAGAGTACCTAGCTTTCAATTTTAGTGACCAGGGGCAAGGGGGTGAGCTTCACTGTGGGGGAGTCAGGATTCCAGTGGTACAAAAGTTTAGGTATTTAGGATCAGTTTTCCAGAGCAATGGGGAAATAGATTCTGATGTGACCCATAGAATTAATGCAGGGTGGCTGAAATGGAGGCAGGCAAGTGGGGTCCTGTGTGACCGCCGGGTCCCAATAAAGTTGAAGGGTAAGGTCTACAGAACCGTCGTTAGGCCAGCTATGCTGTATGGGTCAGAGTGTTGTTAGTCAGAGTTAGGAAGTCAGAGAGTTAGGAAGAACCATGAACGGCAAATGCAAGTGGCCGAGATGCGAATGCTGCGCTACATGAGTGGGGTGACGCGATTGGACAGAATTAGAAACGATTACATTAGAGGTAGCCTGGGGGTGGGAAATATTGCGGAGAAGATGAGAGGGAACCGGTTGAGGTGGTATGGGCATGTGATGCGAGGGGGAGAGGAGGAGCTTATTAGGTCCATTATGGGACTGCAGGTGTTTGGGGGCACCAGAGGTAGAGGAAGACCGAAGCGGACATGGGAGCAGGTGGTGCAAAGGGACATGGAGGTGTGCGGGGTGGAGGGGGACTTGGTGGGAAATAGGCGGGAATGGAGGATTAAAACCCACAGACCCGACCCTGCCTCAGGCGGGAGAAGGGTGAGATGATGATGATGATGATGATCAAGCCCACATCATCTTATCCCGCCTGTGGCAGGGTCGGGTCTGCGGACCCACTGAACATACTCTGACTGGGGACACCTCAGCCAGGCGTCTGGAACCCGCAGGAAAAATAGGCTTTGTCGTTTGTGGGGAGCTGCCGGCCTACCCCAGGCGTTCCAACACCGCATTATACAACCAAAATAGAAATTTTGGCAGGTAAATTAATGCTTTGTTGGTTATAATATTGCATGGTGTCTGACCTATTGCGCAATAACAGTAAGTAACAGGGTTATCCCAGACCGCATGCGGCCACTTATCGTATAGTAAGAATAGTTAATATTAATAATATAATAATACTGATTATTTTTAGCATTGTTTTATTTTAATCAATGTAACATTATTGGACCTCAATAAGCCCTAAGTCCCGAAAAACTTGGATCCACCCCTGAACCCTGCCATTAAGAAGAGATTGGTGGAATTCATTGGCTTGTTTGTTGTTTGTTGGTGTTTTAGGGCCCTTCAATTACAAGGTCATTAGAGTCCCATCCACCGTTTAGTTCTAATGCAGAGACTCCACAGACACCACACTAATGCGACGATTTTGGGGTATTAGTAGTACCTAGCCAGGCTAGTCTTTCCAAGTGGCCACCCATATCAATACTAACTGGGGTTGCGTTGTTTAACATCAGTAATCAGAAAAGAACTGGTGTGTCCAACGCAATTCGCCGCCCCCAATGCATTGGCGATGTCTCGCTGTACTTGCATATGGTGTATGGGCTTAGGGCAAATTTTTATCCTACAGTTTGACTGAGGGTTATTAGAATTCTCTTTTTCATTTATAATTTAAGTTTCATTGAATGATGTCATAATTTGAAGTGTGATAGAAGGTCTATACTAAATGAGTTACGTACAGAGTAATGTATTCTGTATGTGTCTATTGAATTGATTATTTTTCTTATTTTACAGGTTTGTTAGTGACTTTTCGTTCCATGTCTGGTGAACCTGTAAATAATCCATTAATAAGGGTTGCCAAGAGACAACATCATGGTAAAAAGCAACCAATTTTAGTCTTATTCACTGATGACGGAAGACCTCGACAGCCACCAACTTTTCCAACAGCAGGTAGGTGTCAATCCATTTATTTTCATTACAATTCAGATACCACCACACAATTTATTTGAAAATGGAGAGAAGGAGTGACAAAGAAAAATCAATTCACTTCATATTGAAGAGAAAAAAACCGAAACTGGCATCTTCATCGGCAAGAAATAAAAAAATACAACTATGGATGACATCGTTTATAAAATTCATTTCTGCAAGAAGCTGCAGTGTACTACTTCCTGTCCTGAATTACTGCTGCTATTGCTAAGAAAAGCATTTTTAGGCATGAGAATTGGTATGCAAAAGCTTACTCTTTGTCCGCCCCTTCCTCTAAAAGCTATAATTTTGACTTTTCTTCATTGCTTCTTCTTCGAAGACATCTTTTTACCCCTAAATGTTAGTCATTATGTTTAGTGAAAGTTGTCCAAAAACGGAATGGGATGTCAGTCACAAGTGCACCTAATTTTTAACTTCCGGTCATTATTTTTCCTCCCTCCATTTTCTCATTATGTCGTTGCCAAATACATGTCAGGTTTATGACTTCACTCTTTTAGTACTAGTGTAGTAAGCGAGAAAAAAGTTATACATTTACAAAGATTTATTTATTTGAAAATGAATTTTTTCCTTCCTCTCGGACATGCTCGTAAACTGCCCATGGCCATTCTTTTTTATTTTAGTTCAGAATGAAAGAGAGAAATGCAAAAGCAGGACATAAAAATTTCTGGAAATTTATTTTTCAAATATCATCCTCATTTTTTACTTATCTAAAATGTTGGACTCCCATAAAAACAGAAAATCAGTTTAGGTTTTTCCTCTCCTTTTCATATCCAGTATGAAATATAACAGTTGAATCCATTTTCAATTTCCGCAACCACTTCTGAGATAAAATATTTACACAACGTGATAATATTGTTTTTATAAAGATGCAATTCAACTCCTTTGAATTTTTATCTTACTTTTCAAGTAGTTTTCTTCTCTCGCTCCCTCGTTTTGTTTAAAAAATTGATTTAAATATCTTTTTTTCTCCTGATTTGTGCTTTATTGATTTTATATTTTCAACTATCACTATTTGGGATTTAGTACAACAATTTTTCTAGGTCATAATCATCTGAAACTATACTTTTTTTTCAAAACTCGTCTCGATAGCGTGCTTGATTCGTGAGTCTGTGGTTTGCAGGTTCGATCCAGTCTAAGGGAGGCGGGGAGGCAGGGGCGGATCCAGGGGGGAGCAAAGAAACAATTGCTTCCTCCTCAGTGCTTCAATGGGGCGCTAATTTCAACTGATGCATGATTCAACTTTGCAACTAATGAGACACTTTTGCATTGCTATCCCCATTTCTATACTGCTAGTCCAACAGTTGCAGTCCAATCTGCAATTGACTAAACCAGCGGTTCTCAACCCGTTTGGAGTCGCGGAGCCCTTACCTGGCAGCCAGTTCGTTCGCCGAAGCCCCTTTTTGATTCTAGCAATATTGCAAAATTAAACATGCGCAGAAATGACTGTAAGCAAATGTATAAAATGGAATGTTTTAGGAACAAGTCCTTGTTCCAGAAATCCTTTCAGTTTTTAACTATTGTCCATCGCTGGACAACGATAGACTGGCGGTTGTGGTGCCCCAGGGATTCGCAGCGCTTTGTGGCCACAGAGCCCCGAAAATCCTGCTACGGAGCCCCAGGGCTCTGTGAAGAACCAGTTGAGAACCACTGAGCTAAACCATTGAAGATGGGACATTGTCTAAGGGGCAGCAGAGGGCCTATAGTAATTGCTAGCTAGAATTATACTAAGGGATTCTGAATACAGTCGGGTCTCGATATGACGAAACTCAATATAATAAACAGGGTAGCCGGTCCCAGCCAACATGCCCATACCTCCCATGTATTAGCTGCTTGATATAACGAATGCTCAATATAACGAACCACTCGATATAAAGAACGGTTTGGCTGGTCCCGTCATTAGAGAGTTAGTGGTGTACGTCGACGATGACGATGCAAACGATACGAGGCAGAAATGGGCAACTGCGCATGCTCACTTGCTGGTCTGCTTTCCGTGAGCATGCGCAGTTGCCCATTTCTGCATCGTCATCGTCGACGTTCACCACTAACTCTCTATTATCCCATAGTACTAAATGACTCTCTTTATAACGAACAGCTATTGGATGTTGTAAGTCAGACACAAAGAATATGGTATCTTATGAAAACCACTAGGAGTCATAGAAAGCTACGAAAACTGCCTGGGACCAAAAACAATGTGTAAAACAAGACCTCTTGGCAGAGCTGGCACAGACTTTTGCGTGAACGGGTTCAAAAATATTTTGCAGGGTCTTTTGTAAGAAAATACAGTTTACATTTTGTAATATAGAGGCTCACGCACGGGTCCTTTGTAAACGCGAGGCCGGGTTCTAGCAAAAGTGGTGAAACAGGCTCGAACCTCGGAACAAGCCTCGGCCAAAGGAGTGTGGCTTATTGCAATGGACACACCAGTTCTCGCCCGATCACTGAAGTTAAGCAACGCAACCCCAGTTAGTACTGACATAGATGGCCTCTTGGAAAGACTAGGTACTACTAATACCCAAAAATCGCCGCATTAGTGTGGTGTCTGTGCAGTCTCCGCATTAAAACTACACGGTGGATGGGGCTCTAATGACCTTGTAATTGATGGGCCCTAAAACATTAACAAAACTGAACCCGCTGCGTGTGAGCTCTGCCTCTTGGTATAACAAACACTCCATATAACGAACGAATTGTCCATCCCCTTCGTGTTCGTTATAACGAGAGCCGACTGTATTTAAAAATATTTGGGGCGCACTTTTTTGAAGTGCTCCTCCGTGATTCGCTCCTGCGGGGAGGGCGGTTTTTCGAAGCTCCAACCCCTCCTTTCGTCCTATTAAGTGTGTACTGCTGCACTTAACAGAGCCCCTTCCACAAGAAAAAATATATGCATGGTGATCGCCGAAATTTCCAGGTGTAGGATTTTTTTGTTGTTGTTTGTTGGAGTTTAAGGTCCCGTCAACTACGAGGTCATTAGAGACCCGTCCACTGTATAGTTCTAAACCATATACTGCACAGACACTACACTAATGAGACGATTATTGGGTATTAGCAGTACCCAGCTTTCCCGAGCGACCACCCATGTCAGTACTAACTGGGATTGCATTGCTTAACTTCACTGATCAGACGAGAACTGGTGTGTCCAACGCAACTCGCCGCTCCCCAGGTGTAGGAGCTGAACCCTTTCCTCCCCTGCTGTAGGCCAATGACTTCTAGAAGTAGTAATATGAAGTGGAAAGGAAACCTTCTCGGTAGCTCATTTTTAGTATACTTAATTTTGAAGCCATGGTATACAGGTTCAATTCTGGTGGTTATTTCTTTCGGACATGAAAAAGAAAGAACATCATCATCATCATCTCACCCTTCTCCCGCCTGAGGCAGGGAGAACATTTGGCCCATTTCTTCTATCCCGAATGTGAATTAAATTCGCTCCCTCAATGTGGTGTTTATGATATCGCCGTGGAGTAAAATGTGCGTAAAATGTACTCTCCTTTTGGGAGAGGGAACAACTTGTGTGCCTTCCGTCGGATGGAAAGTAAAGCGGTGATCGCCCATTTGGTGTGTACGAAGTTCAACCCAGGACAGGTGCATAAATGCGTAATCCTTTGACTGTTTGGCTTCGGCCTATTTTCTTCTCTGAGACACTTTTTCTATACTTGCATTTTACTTCGTGGGGTTCTTGGACGGTCAGGTGATATCCTGACACGCGCGGATCCAGGGTGGGGTTTTTGGGGTTGCAACCCCCCTGTGCATATATAAACTTATTCGCATAATATATGCGAGCTTTAGCTCACCGCCCCCTGACGAAAATCCTGGATCCGCCACTGTATCCTGATCACCACACGGGGCCACGACTTTACTTCTCATCCTCTGGAAGGCGTAGGGTGGGCTTCCTTCTCTCTCTCGTCCTCCATTTGTCTGGGGCAGGATCGATACCACTAAGAAAGACACTAAGGTGTATAACATGAAAAATGAATAATTTCACGTCATTTTATGACATGATACGTGATTGAATGTAACATTTTGTACAATGAAAATGCCAGCACTTGTGTTGGTCGATAGTCATATCTGTAATAAGGACTTCTTATGTGTGTGCGCGGTGGGTGTCAGTGGGTCCATTTGATTTTAATCCATTTATTGATTGAAACATCACATTCATCTTACAAGATGTCTAAGATACAGACGTGACTATCAATTTTCTGTATCGAAACCGTTATCAAAACAAGCTTATAGTCGGTCGCAATATCGACTCTCTAGATGTTAAAGATTGAGCACATAATGTTCGGTAATATCAATGACTTGTTGACCTTATGTTTCACAAAAATAATTTTTCTAAGAGGAAACTGCAAGCATGAGGTTTAGGTTATTGTAAAGCATTTTCTCTCGACTTACAACCGCTGGAAGCGGCTATAAGAATGTACTCTTGTCATATATAGGCCACACCAAAGAAAATCCTCAGCATTCCTAGCCAGCCTCTTTTCCACCAATTGCAGTACCCATTTGTCTCTTTGATATTAAACCGTTGGATTGTACTCTTACTTAGCCGACAACTGCCCATTTAACACCTGCCCATCGTCTTGGGGAGGGGAGGAGGCAATGTCTTTTGACCGATGTCAGGAGGTGAACTCCTCCACCTGGGAATTTCGAGGGCGAACCTGGGAATTGGGGAAGGATTCTTTTCTAGATTGCCTCTATGGTTCAATGGGTGCTTATTTGGCTCGAGTCACTCATTACTAGGTAAATTCCTACCCGAAATGGAAGGCTTCCTTACCGAGCGTGAGGGAGGGCAGTTGCGCCAAGTGCACGGTCCGCTGGATAGGAGCAGGACCGGTGATGGGACCTTCAGTGCACACTTGCAAATCTCAAACCCCTCTGCTCCTATTTTGAATAATTATTAAAACGTGGAAGCGGCGCAGACTTTGAAGGACCACTTCCACCAGCTCTCGATAGGAGGTAATGTCTTGGCTCAGTGTGGTGTGCAAGATGTCACCACTGTACGTAGGCTAGAGCGGTGAATTGCGTTGAACGCACCAGTTCTTGTCTGATCACTGAAGTTAAGCAGCGCAACCCCAGCTAGTACTGACATGGGTGGCCGCTTGGGAAAAACTAAATACTGCTGATTGCCAAAAATCAGCATAGTGTAGTGTCTGTGTAGTGTAGTGTCTGTGCAGTCTCTGCATAAGAACTATGCTGTGGGCGGGGCTCTAATCACCTTGTAGTTGAAGGGCCCTAAAACACCAACAAACAAACAATGTACGTAGGCTTGAAATAACCTTTTCCGTGTGGAGTAAAATATTCGTGTGGAATTTCGCCCTTCTGGCGTCAGTAGAAGAAACTACCCAACGGAACAAACTGGTGCCCGATTCTGCTATAGGCGGGAAAATGGTTAAGAATAATGATTTGGAAAGGGTTGTTTTCCATTGAAACCACACAGGGTCACGGCTTTACCTCCTATCCGACGAAAGGCGTACTTTAAGCTTCTCTTTTGGTCAACTTACTGTAGATCCCGAAATCATGTAACGGCTAGTCAAGTACACAGCCATTGAGCCGCTGAGACATGCCTTAGTCATTCCACTTCCCTCTCCCCACTAAATTATAACTCTAATTTCGGAAACAAATTATTAAATCCTTTTAAAAAGGACTACACGTGCCATTTTTAAACGTATAAAATTTATATGAAACTTTATTTATGAAGTGTTGTGAAATTGCATTTCACAATTGTAGCGGTTATCAAATTGACTCTGTGACATTGCTGAGCATTTTATTTCCAATAATATGTTAGAAAAGCTTTTCATTTCCTTCAATAGGCAAGGCACCCCCTTCTCCCCAAAATCTCAATTCACTTCAAATCATTAGTTTCTGACAGATGCCATGTTTTCCCCTTTCTTCTTCAATTTTCAATCAGACAAAATTCAATATCGAGTTGATTGTATTGGAAACAGAGTGTCGTAGCAATTTAACAACGGTTTTTATTATATGTCATCAAACCCCAGCACGTTGTTGAGTCCCAAACTTTCTTTCTGAAATATCTACAGTATTTCTAAAGATAAAATTATACAAGACAGAGGTTACCAACGTGTGCGTCGCGGCGCCCTGAAATATTCTACAGTGGAACCCACTTATCTCGACCTCCGTTAACTCGACAACCCTTTTAAGTCGACGTTTTTAAAGTGGAACCACCAAATTCCCCCTTTGTCCTAATAGTTTCTGATTGCTTATGTCGATGACCCCTAATATCTCGAGCACAACAAGGGTCAAATTTGCCACTCAACTTTGGTTATGTCGATCCCGGATTCCCCTTGACTGCTGGCTTTTGAATACAGTATTAACCATTAACATCATTGCACCTACGATAGGGGGTGCGTGGGAGCAGGTGGTGCAAAGGGACATGGTGGCGTGCAGGGTGGAGGGGGACTTGGTGGGAGATAGGCGGGAGTGGAGGACTAGAACCCGCAGACCCGACCCTGCTGCAGGCGGGACAAGGGTGAGATGATGATGATGACCTACAATAGGGGGTGTAGTAGTTCACTGCAGATGTGTTGTATGTATAAACTCATATACATTGCACATTCTCCTTTATTTACCCACACCATTGCCGCCATATTGGTGTTTGGTAATCTCGATCATTGGTTATCTTGATGCTCTTTAGCAAACCCCTATGCCATCGACATAATAGGGTTCAACTGTAAATATGAAGATGGGGGGGCAGTTGCCCCGCATCACTGGTGCAGGAGGTAGTGTGCTAGATCAGTACTGCGTCAGTGGTTTCAGCTTCGATACTGGATCGAGGTGGGCTGGCTTCTTTTGGGCGAGAGAGTCCTGAGTGCGCGTTCCTTCGGATGCGAAGTTAAAACCGAGGTCCCGTGTGGTGTACGATGGCATTTGCACGTAAAAGAGCCCTCTCTCCTATGCAACCTGTAGACGAGGCAAAAATTCTCAGGTTAGGAACTCAACTCATGTCACCGGTGCAGTGCCCCACTGAACAGTAAGCCGACGAAAATAACATGATTTTGGCCGGCAGCCGGCTACGTAAAAATACCGTGCAAAAGATCGCCCATGTGTATCCAGAAGGACAAAGTTGGTACTCGACTGTGGCATAACTTGTAGGGGCAATGACGTCAAATTGTCCCGGGCGCCAGACAAAGCGCGACCTTGGGGGCACCGTGTCTCCTGAAATCAGCCGCTGCGACACTATGTGCGATGACTTTACGGCAAATAAAAAGTACCTACTTACGTATGCTGTGTCTGCTCAGACTAGCAACAGGGGTAAGGGGGCGCGCTTAGAATGCATCTTATCCCGGACGTCACTTTACCCGACCCTGCCACAGGTAGGAAAAGGGTAAAGAGTTGCTTGTTCAGTACTGGGGAGGGGGTGGGCACCGCGCCTTCAGCAAGTCAGAAGAAGGTCAACAGGGTGCCGCGAATAAGCCAACATTCAGAAAACAAGCCACCTATCGCAAACGTGGGAATCCCTGACGTAAGATGAAATGTGGAGTACAATTATACATTAGCTATCAACGCCCCTCGGCGTCGATATTAAGTAACTAACAATGTGAAAAGCGCCCTCTATTGAGCTCAAGAGTGGTCGCCCTCTACCAATCGAGCTACCAAGGCCGGTCATTAAATTCTCACTAATATTTACTCTTGCGTTGTATTATACTCATCAATCTCTGGTAACAAATATTGAGGTTAATTATAAGTTAAAACATATTTATATCTCTCTACTTCTTGCAAATTACTACTTCTTAGTTACCGCAACCCGATTAAATTTTATTGCTAATGAAAATAATGATAATTTATTAAAAGTTCACTCGATCCTAACCAGCATTTAAATATTGCTTAGCCTAAAACATTCAAAAATCATTGATTGAAGACTACTCCTAGAGAGGGTCTATTGCGATTTACTTTTATTACAACCCTTTCATCTAATAAATTACCTGAAATTTTCCATTGTTAAGTTTTAAAGATGAACAGCTTTAAAAAAGGCTTGCATTGTAAATGAAGGCGATGTTGTGGTTTCGCATTTCTCACGTGAATTTCGGAGGTAATAGTAATAGAATATTAAGGACCAATTTATCCGTATTTGCCCATTAAATATGACTAGAAGGGTTGTGACATCAGCTAGACAGTTTATCTCCCAGAGATCCTTGTCAAACTACCTTTAGTTCTGACGCCCTACTTCCTTTCTGTCAATCTTCGATATCTCATTACCTTCAGTGCACTTGTAGTGATGGTAGAAATTTGATTCGCGTTACATCTTCATTCGAACTCATTTTCCGTCTGTGACAGGGACAGGAACCCATTTGGCCCGTGAAATACATTTGAGAAATGCTGGACATTATTTATAGGCTACTTAGCCTGCCAGCCTAATGCCCTGACCCCTTTATTTAACGCTAGCCTGTGCTCTTTCCTTTGATTATTTAACGGAAACGGCTGTATTGTGTTGGACACATCAGTTCTCATCTGATTACTGAAGTTAAGCAGAGCGACCCCCAGTTAGTAGCTACAAACATGGGTAACAACTTGGGAACACTGGGTGCTACTAATACCCAAAAATCGTAGTAACAGCATAGTTTTTGTTTAGACTTGGCATTAGAACTATGCAGTGGACGGGGCACTAATGACCACTGTAGCTGAAGGGCCCTAACAGTAGTCCTAAATACCGATGCAAGGTGGAGCGAGCTCTTCTTGCTAACAGGGGCGTACCGAGGGGTGGGCGGAGGGGGGCCAGATTTCCCCGGGCGCAGAAGACAGGGGGCGCAAAATATTAATTCGCATTAAGTTTAGCGGGTGCCAGAGGGCGCAGATTTGGGGCTTTGCCCCCGGGCGCAGAATACCCTCGGTACGCCGCGGGTGCCAGAGGGCGCAGAATACCCTCGGTACGCCTCTGCTTGCTAATAGTATAGTCTCTTTTCGTGTTGTGATGACATCATACATGCAGTGGCTTTACTTCTTGCGCAGCGCAAGGTGAACCTGTGGCTACCCTCGAGCTTGAAAGAAACCATTCACTACAACCAGGATTGAACCTGAAATCATTGACTCACGAGTCAGGAACTTAACCACTGACCATAGAGGTTATTTATGATGGTTGCTAGCAAATTCTAGTTCATGCTGATGGTACTCATTACCTATTTTTCCAATTCCAATCGTCGACCTAAATCCCGCGATCTAGCAAAATCGTGGCTCCAAGTTGAGTAGGAGCAGCAGTGCCCCCTCTCCCTCCCTCAATATTGCTAAATAACATTCCGGGTTAAAAGGTTAACGTTAACTTACATAAATAACCAAATCAAGCCACTTATTGACGTTGGATCCGCAGTATGGTATATGTCGCCTGAATTTCAAATTCCATCGATGTCACTTGAATACCAAACAATCCTTTCCACCAAAAGTTACAGGTCAGTAAACTTCTTGGGTGTGGGAATGGGGAAGCCTTGGCACGTTTCATGGGAGTCACTCGAGCGAAGCGTAATGTGGAGGGAGTGATATAATGTACTTGACTCCTGAAGATGGCTAAGATGGGTACCCCAGGAGTAAGACATTTTAAAGAAAAGATACTTAATAACAGGGTGTGCACCATGCCCTGATAACCTTGACTGTTGTATAGGGTGCAAAAATTGAACAAGACTTCCGAAACACGCAATTATAAAGCGCCATTATCGAGTGTAGTGTGTTGATCGACTCCTTGTTTTCAGGCGCCATAGTCACCAATATTATTAATAAAATTATTAACTCGTATAATCAGACCAATCTGAAAAAAAGAACTGTAGGTAAGAGCTCATGCTGCTGAAAAAAGCAGGTGCAAAATTTTCCAAGAGTACGGGATCTACATATACCCACAAGACTACGCAATACTTCAATTCTTCTCTCTAAAGGCTTGAGCGTGACGTCATATACTTTGATACACGCAGGTGTTAGAGATGTCGTCAGAAATGTCAATTCCTGCACATGGATGTGAGATATGGCATTATTTTCTTAGTATAGTCTTAGACAATGGCTTCAGGGACATTAATTTATGTGTGTAGGTGCTAGCTATGATGTCATAGACATCATTTTCTGCACATAATGTAGATCTTAGCAACGCTTTCAATAGCACGAATTCATTATACAGTCTTGAGACATCATGCATAAATCCACAGAACACCGTTTTGAGGTCTGACGTCAGAAACATGAATCTGTCACACCCCACGTTAGGGAGGTCTGACGTCAGAAATAGGAATTTGTCACACTCTGTGTTGAGTCTTGACGTCAGAGACATGAATTAGTCGCATCCAGTGTTGAACCATGAATCCACAGCACCCTGTCATAAGCTGTGACAGTGGTGTTTGAATCTACTACATTCCAGTATGATGCGTGACGCCACAGACGTGAATCAACTGAGACCTGAAATAGGGTTGCCAGGCGTTCTGATTAATTGGGATTGTTCCGGTTTTAAGCTTCGTGTCCCAGTGTCCGAACGAACCTTCATACATACCATCGTACATACAGTTTGTGCATGGTGTCGTGCGGATGTCTGGAAATGCAAATAGGCTTGAGTGTATGTGTGAAATCGACAGTAGCCGGAAGTGGTAGCGCAGCACTGGTTTCGGCTACAGAGGCTACATAGAAGCCCAAGCGAGCCAGAATCTCGGGGAGAGGGAAAAACCTAAGCAGTCTAATATTGTTGATTTTTTTTCGGGGGGGGGGGGGGGGGGGGGAGGGGGAGAGGGGGGGTGTGTTGGGTGGGTGGGGGGGGGGGGGGGGGGGGGGGGGGGTTCCGGTTTGGCTTGTAAGAAATCTGGAAACCCTAACCTGAAATAATGTATGACCGCAGAGGCATAAAGCCACTACACCCGACCATTAGGATCAGAGTGTTGGGCAGTGAGGAAAAGCCACGTTAATAGATGCGAATGCTGCGGTATATGAGCAGGGTGTCGAATGCTGATAGTCAGGGACGAATATATTAGCGGTAACCTGGGGTGGGGGACATCGCGGAACAAATGAGGGAGAGTAGGTTGAGGTGGTTTGGACACGTAATGAGAAGAGGGGAGGAGGAGCTCGTTAGGTCCATTTCAGGAATGCAGGTGGTTGGAAGCACCCAGGGCGGGTGGAGACCGAAGCAGACGTGGGAGCAAGTTGTCCGTAAGGATATGGTAGTGTGTGGGGTGGACGGGGACCTGGTGAGAGATAGACGGGAGTGGAGGGCTAGAATCCGCAGACCCGACCCTGCCATAGGTAGAATAAGGGTATGGTGATGATGATACAGTATGTGCAATGGATGTGCATGTGCCAGTGTGTAATGAATTGAGTCAAAAACTAAATCCATTTCTATTGCATTCCTTCCTTTTTCGCATTACTCTTACGTCACATCCTGTTTTGTGTCATGCCTGTATAAATGTTGAAAGCGCCCTAGCTATAAATGTAGTATGAAGAATTCGATTAGGCCCTACTATTTTAATCTAACTAGCAGAAAGCTTTTGTTATGATGTTTGATTTGCAACAAGAGCAAAAGAAACCAATGGTAGACAGAAATTTAAATGTAAATAGTTTGTAGAAGAAAGAAAACAGCAGAGAAAGTTGATATTTACTCTTAAAGGTGAGGTGGTTCAGGTGATGGGGATATACTGTAATAACATAACAGCAGCCCAATGGGATGATGATAACGATTTTACATTTGAATGAATTGATTTCATCTTGAATATGATTTCTATTTTCTGCATTTGAAATTGAGAAATACTGTATATGGCAAGAAAAATCAATGCTTTATTTTATAACAAAATATTTGTATTTTAGTTGAAACGCATTAATAATCTATTTTTTTTTCATATTTTTCTATAAAGATGAATTAGCCAAATGGAATTTATCTCAAGATGAATATAATAAAGCTGAAAATGGCTGGGAAAATGAATTGTCATCAAGTACGAATAAAAATGCATTTCGTAATGAAGAAAGGGGGATGATTACAAGAAGACGACAAATCAATAATGTTCAGAATAAAATTGTTCAGAACAACAACAACAATAATAATAATACGTCTTCAATAGCTGATGTGGATGAAAGTAATAGTGATCAAGTTATGTCTTCAATTATTTCAACAAGAAACCGTGAAAGACGTTCAATGAGCAATGATGAAGAAGAGTCTTCCTCAGAGGATTATATTAGCAGTAGCAGCAATAGTAACGAATTTGAAGAAACATCGACTCATTCTTACATCACAACTACTAATGTCCAGGCTGACACTGCTGATTGCTCCATACATGAATTATATGTGGATTTTGAAAAAATTGGATGGTCATCTTGGATTATATCACCTAAAGGTTATAATGCTTATTATTGTAAAGGCAAGTGCTCTTTTCCATTGGGACAAAATCAACGTCCAACTAATCATGCTACTGTCCAAAGTATCGTTCACGAATTACGTCTACATGATGGCATTGAAATGCCATGTTGCGTTCCCAATAAGCTTTTTTCAATCAGTTTATTATATTTCGAAGGAAATGGAAATGTAGTTTTAAAACAATATGAAGAAATGACTGCAGCTAGTTGTGGATGTCATTAAAACAATTCTGGTAGCAAAAAATGGTTTTTGAAAACAAAAAAAATATTTCAACTTCTCAACATTTGACATTTAATATGATGAAATTTGATACATATTATCATTGCTATCAAGAATGATTATGATGACAACAACGCTATATATCAACTACTACTACTATATTACAACTCCAAAAGCAACAGCAACATCTACAACCGCTTTCTAATTACACAATAATTAATATTGATTGATAATTATTGAAGTTGATATTGTCATGGTGCTGGTCCAAAATATTGATACTACATGGTGCAAGGTGTCTTCTTTGTATAAAAACTGAAAATAATATTGTATAAAGGAAAATTAAAGGTGGCAGGGATGAATGCATTTGTGATAAATGAACATTTAGGGAAAGAAGGGGACTTTTAATAGCGTTTCACCTTTCATTTATTGAATGAAGGGGGAAAATGCATTTCAATTTTTTATCTGATAGTTAACATTTATTATTTAATATTATATTACAGCACACTCTTAGTAATCCGGACTTATGGTCTGTCACAATCCCATTCCAAATGTTCTCTCTCTACTACTACACATACCGTGTTTCCCCGATGATAAGCCACTGTCTTATTTCAATTTTGGTGCCGAAATAAGCACTAGGGCTTATTTTCGGGGAATGTCTTATTCTTTTCTGCAATATTATCTTTTAAAGTCAAAGGGTCGGCTTTTTCGGGCGAGAGAGAAGCCCTGAGTGCACCTTCTTTCAGATGAGAAGTAAACCGAGGTTCTGCATCGCGTACGATAACATCTGCACGTGAAAGAACCCTCTCTATTATGGAACGGGTAGAGGAAGCAACATTTTCAGGTGTAGGACCTCGCCCCCTGGGTACAGTGGAATGTCCCAACGAACAGTAGAGACACGATAAAAAGGATAGGGATTGCAGCTTTGGTCAGTTACCAGGTGAGGGAAAACACTGTGCATGGGTACCCTCCCCTGCTACTTGTAACTTAGCCCTATGCTTTTTAGCGAGTAGTAAGAACAGTAATATTCATGCCCATTGCTTCAGCCAGTCCCTCCTAGGAAGGCAGATCTGATTAAACGACTAGTCTGACGTTACTTACGAATGACTATTCCCTGTGGCAGCATATTTCTTCAATCTCGTCACACAGTGGTTAAGAATCGCTGCTCTATACTCCCCACTCCCTTTAATGAAATCACCCTATCAGATGCAGAAAACAAAAACGGATGTGCTCTTTGCCTTAGGGCTCTCGTAGGGCTTATTTTTGGGGAAGGGCTTATATTAAACACATCTTGAAAAATCTTGGTAGGTCTTACTTTTTGGGTAGGTCTTATTTTCGGAGAAACACGGTATGTATTGCATAATGCTACATATCAGGAATTCTGTTCACCGTATAACACTCGGAGCTCTACTGACCTTGTAGTTGAAGGGCCCTAAAACACAATCGAAATAAACTAACAAAAACTGTAAAACACTGCAAGCCATAAAAGATGACCAATATAGGGCTATGGTATTAAGCCGACAGCAAATCATAAGGAACCACAGTCCAACATAGGTTGCCCCTTTTCTGTTTTTGTTCAAAATCTTGTGTTCATGGGCTCCTGACTGTGCTATAGGCAGGGGAGAAATTTAACCCTTAAGACTTTGATGATGAATAGACTTTAATGTTTTGAAAGTATTGAAGGCAAAGTTTTGGACACTGGTGGTAGTGAGAAAATATGACAAATTGGGCTCAAAACACGGTAGTTAAATTGGTTTTGAGGCATCGTCTGATCACTGAAGATAAGTAACGCAGCCCCAGTTAGTACTAGTATGGGTAGCAGCTTGGGAGCACTAGGTATTGCTAATACCCAAAATTCGTCGTAGCAGCGTAGTGTCTTTGCAGACTCTGCACTAGAACTATGCAGTGGACGGGGCTTTGGTGACCGTTGAAGTTGAAAGGCCCTAAAACACGATGAAACAAGCGGCTTCCACTTTGAGAAACACTGCCTACAACATGTAACTTAGTGTCTTTAGTCTAAAAAACCGGGCTAGGAGGTCGTCTATTATGACCTATTTGAGCTAAATGCAGGAAAAGTAGACCGAAACCTGGCCTTTGTGTTATATGGTGGTTATCTTTTATTATGTATAGTATATTTTCATACTTCTAAATTGACATCAATTCATTGATTTATCCATTATTCTGATTTTTTTACCTTGACGTATACACGAGTCAGTAGTTTTTAAATTTAAAAACATTATAAGTTACAGTACTTTGATTCATCTAGTAGGCTGAGAATATATGGTATTTAAATTTATTGCATAGAGCAGCTTTTTACAAGTTTAATGTACTTTAAAAATAAGGTTGCTCTTGGTATTCATTAATTTCGCAACCCTCAATTTTATAATATTCTACAGTATACCTAGTAACAGTGCCGGCTATTAGAGGGTGCCGTGTAGTTTCACTTCCCTACTATAGACGGATAAGTCCGGATTAGAAAGAATTTAGTAATGTACTGTAGTTAGCTTTATTAAAAACATATAAGATAAATTTAATGTTGCATGAATGAATGTTGATGAAAAGATTAAGGGCCTACTCTTTAAGAAAATGATGAATAAAAAAGTCAAAGAACAATTTTTATTTCTTATTAATTTACCATTTCAATAATCATTGAATAATATTGTGCATAATGTCATTCAGAAATGCTAACAATTTATAATTTAATTGAAACACGAAACGCAGATATGATGTGATTATAATTTTTTTTGATAATAAAGCGTCTGCTTCTTTTCTCCTCCTTCAGTTTCTCTCTATGTGATAATGGATTAAAACTCACAATATAATGTTCAGTGATGTGAACACTCACTCAGTCTTCATTGCCCACCTCCTACTTCTTCACTTTCTTTTTCTTCTTGAATTTCTGCTCTTAATAAAGATAAAATTGTGTAAAAAAAAAGCGAACGAATTTTTTCTTACTTTCACCGATCTTTAATCACAAAATGTATTGTAAACTAAACAATACAATAATGACGATGGATATTTGTATATAAAGCATATTTACATGCTCCATTCATAACATTCTCCTGAAGGGAAATTCAAAGATAATGGATCACAAAGTGCAGTAGTCTACAACTATACTGTATATACCATATACTGTATATTCATGTTCTATGTATAAGTTACAGCGAAAGTAATTGAACTTCTCTCTCTGTCTGAAAAAAGTAAGATTTTACCTTAAAAAATGTCGCATTTACATGGTTGAAGAAGTGGGAACTTCAGAATATAGGTCTACGAAAAGAAAAGGAAGAAGTAGACAGGACGACTAAGAACAGTGTATAGTATATCAGTGTAGTTTATGCATGATGAATAAAAAACAGATGAAAAGAAACGTGTATTTCTTAGTAGTTGTCAGATATTTACGTTGTTCAAGTTCATTCTAGTGGAAATTTACAAGGAAACCCTTTCGGAAACTATACAAATTGAATCGTGCAAGTCTATGTTTTTATTCACGTCCACAGTTGAGTAGTAGCAAGAGTAAGAGTTCTCACAACATGTGATGAATAGCTGTGATTTCAAAGTAGGGCCTACTATATATATTTTCTTCTTATAAACGATTTATTTCTTAAAACAAATCTGAGAGTGAAACAGAAAAAA